>VZZY01000238.1:519286-678006 GCA_013400335.1 Eurystomus gularis
CAGGAGCCCCGAGCCCGCCCGGCCCCGCAGACTGCAAGCCCCGGCTCGCCCTGCGCAGCCCGGGCGGGGCGAGCTGCAGGCTGGGAGCTGTAGTGCGGGGACCCGCCAGCATCGCCCAGAGAAGCCAACGTCCTGCTGGGCTGCACCCCCAGCAGCGTGGGCAGCAGGGCAGGGAGGGGATCCTGCCCCTCTGCTGCGCTCTGGGAGACCCCCCTGCAGTGCTGGGGCAGCTCTGGAGTCCTCAGCACAGCAGAGACATGGACCTGGTGGAGCGGGGCCAGAGGAGGCCCCAGCAATGATGGGAGGCTGGCTGAGAGAGTTGGGCTTGTTCAGCCTGGAGAGGAGAAGTCTCCAGGGAGACCTTCTGGTGGCCTTCCAGTACTTAAAGGTGGCCTATAAGAAAGACGGGGACGGACTTTTTAGCAGGGCTTGTTTCAACCAGGTTGTTTTGAAATAAAAGAGGGGAGATTTAGACCAGATAGATGGACGACATTCAAGCGGAATTTGAAGCAGAAGATAGACTTTATATTGCGCCCTTCTGTTACTTTCCTTGTTGTGCAATCTGTTGCTTTGCTTGTGAAACCTTCCACTCCTTGACATGCAATCTGCGCTTTTAAAAATGCCTGTTGAACATCAAGTAGGAACAAGTTATTCTACCTTAGCAGTGACAGTTGTGTAACCAATTAACGCGGGCACGGTGTGGGAGGGTTTTGTACTCACCACACAGACTGAAGGGCATTACTGAAGTCAGATCACACCAGAACACATTTTAGTGGGTTACTGCGTTTACTTTTCTGAAGGGTCAACATTTAATAGAGAAAGCGATTTAATGGAAAGTGACGTAACAGCACAATAGTGCTCGACATGATGTGAAGACAGTGATCTGCCAGGGAGAGGAGAGCTGGGAAGCTGTGCGCTGCTTTGGTTGAGTAGCTGAAATGTCTGCTACCTTCCCTCCCACCAGTAAATTAATACCCGCAATGCGCTGTACGCATAGATTCTCTCCATAACATCATCCTGTAAGGTATAAGATCTGGCTGTATCACGTGGCGGGGATGGGAACTCCACAGATAGTTCTGAGAACCCCTTTCTGTGTCCTACCTGAGAACTTCTTTGTCTGTCCTACCTGGGAACCTCTTTCTGTGTCCTACCTGAGAACCCCTTTCTGTGTCTTACCTGGAAATGTTCTACTGAACTTCATGAATCCTTCTTATAGACACTTGCACATATGCAGTCATAGAACTGAGCAGACACTGATTGAATAGTTCTGTCTGCTTCCAGATCGCTCCTCACAGGCAAGAGTTAAAAAAACCCCAACAGTTTAAAGCACATATTTTCCTTTTATTTACCACTGCCTCCTACACAGTCGAAGACAGGCGCTCGTAAGACCAGCTATGAAAGGACCGAGGTGTCATTTTTCTCAGTCTGCTAATGAAGAACTAGAGCTGAAACATTTCTACCTAGCTGACAAATTTGATGGCCCTTTTAACTTGAATTCTTTGAGGAACAGAGAAGACAGAGGCTCTGTCAACATGGCTCAGTTTAACCTAAAATACCCTCTGAAGTACTTTGCTGAGGCTGTAGTGTCTGGAACCCACAGGCTTGTCTCCAAATCTCAGGTTGCAGGAACTGAATAAACACTTTTAAATTTAGTGCGACCAAGCTCTCATGAATGGCTTTGAGTTCACTTGTGACACATGGCGACTACAGATATAAAACCCCCCCCAAACAGTGAATTGGTTCAAGCACTGCAAATAATCAGCACAGCAGATGAAGGAACGATAGATGGCTGCCTGAAGTCAATGGACCATCTTGCCGTAACTCCCCAGTGGTTTTGCTGGTCAGACCCAAAATTCTCTTCTTAGAGATGATACTTTATATATGCTTGGGAGCCGAAATTGGTAACTCCAGCTTTTCACGTGTATTTTAACACATGTATTCCTTCTCCTTGCTCCCTGTGGTGCGTGTCTTCTCTCCAACTCATCTCCTGCCTTCATCTCATCCTCTTCTCTCCTGCCTACTCCTCCCTGGTGCTTCTGTGTCCTTTGTCACCAAGAGCCTGGGCTTTCAGTCATCCCTGAACCTGCCGTCTCTGTTTTATCTTCTCTTTTCCTGCTAGCCTCTTTCCTTCGCAGGGTGGCTTGAAGGTTTTGTTAGGTCACGCTAGCTCCTGGCTCCGGCAGGAGGATGCCGAAGGCAGTGGCAGAAGGCACAGATGCTAAAAGGCCACCTGGTTTTTGCTTTGGCTCTGAGCCAGCTTTGTCACGCTTGCTGATTAAAAGCATAATGTGGAAAGCTCAGTCAAGTGACAACTGTCAGAGACGATTTCATGTGTACCCCATCCAAAATACCGCAGCGTCCTGCATGCAGAAGAGACCTTTATAGGAATGTTAGCATCAGTAAGCTCTGCAACAGTCTGGGAGAGCAGCGACACATTTCCTTGACCTCTATATCTGCCACGAGCCAACGCTGCAAAATTCAAACACACACACACACGCCTATATAAATGTATATGTGCATTTGGATCTTACATGTGCATATATATATACACACACAAGTGGTAATGTTGGGTTTATTGGTTCCTCCCCTGTATTCACACCAACATCTTTCTCCCACTGCTGTGTGCTGACAAGAAAGAATCCTGGAGGATCTAGGGAAGCTGGGAACGAGAGTCCTTAACTGACTGCAGGATTTGGCACAGCTTCAGGGCCATCCGAGTGGCACCGTTACCCTCCCTGCCCTGACTTAATGACTCTTAGCTGGCTGAATATCTTCTGACCAAACAATTTTGTGGACCGAGTGACTCCAACTGACCGTCCTTCCAGGCATATTCTTTCTAGAAACTCCTTCTGAAACCTCTAATGCCGCTGTCTCATTCCAGCTGGGTCCGACATTTCTAGTACGCAGCAAAGGCAGCACATGCTTGTGGGAGCTGCTTACTCACAGCCTTACTCAATGGGACTGCTATTTTAAGACGCCTTGAAGAGCACAACTTGATACAGCTCCAGTATTCAGGTTGATTTATCCACAGAACTTGTTCCTGCTTTATGCGAAGGAGGCTCAAGACTGTAAACCCAGCCCAACAAGGGGTTGAGGAACAACGCTAGTTGAGGAACAACCCTAGTTGAGGAACAACCCTAGTTGAGGAACAACCCTAGTTGTGGTTGTTTCCCCTAATAACATGAAACAAAATGCAGGCAAACCTTGCAGTAAAGGTCAGGGAAATGGAAGCAGTGTAAGGTCCTCATGATGTGAACCTACGGATGTAGGTGACCGTTGTCCGTTATCATACAGGGGAAAAAAAATCAGAGATGTCTATCTACACTTGTAAATGCACTTACAGCTACGAAGAAAAAAAGGCTGCATTCCTGTGGCAGAGAGCTGGGTTTATATAAATACAGCATCGACAATCAAGCATGCGTCAGCTGATGGTATGAACTGATGGACCGATACACTCCTCATGAACCTTCCTCCTCTAACCACTTCTGCAGCAATGCCTGGTCGCTGCGGGGGTCCTTCTGAGGAAGGCAGGATGTTGCCTTGGGCAGTAGCAGGCAGGGCTGGCAGGCAGCCCCAACGGCAAACACCTGCAGATGAGTCACGGTACCTTGTTGTGGCAACACAAATACCAAGTCAGGCACCACTGGGCTAATAACAACCGGCTCCCAAATGAGGAGAGTTTTTTGAAAGTCTTTGGGCCTTCTGAAGTCTGCTGACTCCTTGGTGGTGCTGGGATAGTTTCAGTTGAAAAGCAAATGTTTTCGTTGTAATGCATCGCCCTTTCTGGCTGATCAGGTGGGGATCTCCTTTCGGGGAGTTGTGGAGAGCGAGAAGGTCTCCCCTCAGGCTCCTTTTCTCCAGAGTGAATAACCCCAAGTCCCTCAGCTGCTCCTCACAAAACTTGTGCTCTAGACCCTTCCCCAGCTTCGTTGCTCTTCTCTGGACCTGCTCCGCACCTCGATGCCTTTCTTGTATTGAGGTGCTCAAAACTGAACCCGGTATTCAAGGTGAGGCCTCACCAGCACCGAGTACAGGGGGAAAATCACTTCCCTAATCCTGCTAGCCACACTAGTGCTGACACAAGCCATGATGGGGTTGGCCTTCTTGGCCACCTGGACACACTGCTGTTCCTCTCCCTGTTGGCATCCATTTCCTTATCCGTTCCTCTTCCACACCCCCTACCTGATCTTCTATTTTTTTGCTGGTCCAGGCTGTACAAAAGACCTAGAAAATGAAGAGGGGACATCCAAGAAACACAAAACACCACCTTAGGGGCTTTTTACAAGATGCAACTCATGCAGCAATAGGTGTGACTACATGGTGCTTTGGAGAAAGAGGCCTCATCTGCGTGCCAGGGCCAGAGCTCTCCTAGAGCTGGAACCCCACAGCTGGGAGCAGGGGACACATCGCCGTTGACCTCGGTGGGCAAAGACCCAGCAGCTGGGGAAAAAGCGATGATTACTTCTTCATCAAAGCATTTCATGAGATGTGGACAGACATATTCAGGGTTCTGACAGTTCTCACCATCACTGAAAGAACGTGGGAAGAATTATTTAAAATAACCTCTTTACCATTTCCATTCCCTTTGTGCCTTCTTTCGTGTTTTATTGCAAGGTGAGAAACCCTCCATCAGATCACACCCAGACATTCGTGACTCTGTGATTGTCCCTGCTCACTGCAGGGGGCTTGGACTCAACGACCTTTAAAGGTCCCTTCCAACCCAAACCATTCTGTGATTCTATTATTTATGTTACTCCCTCAGATGTTTCTGTCCTTCTCATTAACAACAGGCTGTGCTCTTATTCTCATATTCCTCTAATTAATCCATTTTCCATGTCATAGAACTGAATTATTAGGGATATTTACTCATCTCTAACACCGCTTCCATGTATGGAATCTACAATTGTACATGTCGCTTCTACTGAAGCTCAGCTGACTGTCTTACCAGTGCCCCTCATGGGTACGTGTGTGGGAAGTACCATCAACGTTACACATTTAATTGTGTCTGGTTTCCATAGAATTTCTTCCTCTCAAAACCACTGCTTTTTAAAATGTGTGGTTTTTTCCAAAGCCTACAATCCTGTCTGAGTAGCACCCTCTAGTGTAAACAGGCTACTTTTGCAGGAAAGATTTCTTGCTGCTTTCACATAGTAAAGAGAAAAAAATATCATGACCTCATGTAAAACCCATTTCCTAGGCTCGGGTCTTTCCTTGTTTAGCAAAGCATATAGGTGATGCACAACTTGGTGATGCACAACTTGGTGATGCACAACTTGGAGCACCTACTTTGGCTTTAAAAACTTTGAGGGAATTTTGTAGGTAATCTTCTTGGTCTTCCTTATGCATCATTTATGGTTTATTTTATGGGTGTCCTGTAGTTTATTTATTTAAATATGAGAATATGAAGGTGATCAGGGGGCTGGAACCCCTCTGCTGGGCTGAGGGAGTTGAGGTTGTTCACCCTGGAGAAGAGAAAGCTCCAGGGAGACCTTCTTGCGGCCTTCCAAGTATCTGAAAGGGTCCTACAAGAAAGCTGGGGAGGGACTTTTTACAAAGGCCTGTAGTGGTAGCACAAGGGTTCAAACTGGAAGAGGGAAGATTTAGATTAGAAATTAGGAGGAAATTCCTCACTATGAGGGTCATGACACACTGGCACAGGTTGCCCAGGGTGGGTTGTGGATGCTGCATCCCTGGAGGTGTTCAAGGCCTTGTCCAATCTGGCCTTTAGCAACCTGGTCTAGTGGGAGGTGTCCCTGCCCATGGCAGGGGTTTGGAACTGGATGATCTTTAAGGTCCCTTCCAACCCAAACTATTCTATGATTCTGTGAACAGGATGGCAAGAATGAGGTCAGAAAATGATCACCTGTTGAGCTTAGAGCATACCGAGTCTTCAAAAAAACTGGAGCTGAGAGAACACTTTTTTTTTTTGGTGAAAAATGGCTTTTCAGCAAGAATCTCCTGATTTTTCCATCTTTCAGAAAATTCTTTCAAGAATATAAGATGTGGTGTAATTTGGCTGGTGAAATTGCTGACATGATTATGCAATTCCTGCGTTTGCATAAGCCGTAGCACGCGAGTCTCTGGTGCTGTAAATTAACATCATGGTCTAAATTACAATAATGGCACTTAAGTACTCCCAAGCCTTTCGCTTCACTTCAGGATTTTTATGTCAGCAAATGCTTTGGCTGTACCATACGGGTAAAGAGAGAAAAGCGGGTATTTTATATCTGAGACACAACAGAAGGAACTCTCATTCCCCTTCTCTTTTGTAAACCAGTCAGGAGACCGAAAGGAGAGGTCCTGAGAAACTCTCCGTGATTTAGCGATACAAATGCAATATTATACTACGAAAGCTGTGAACACAGTAAATCTTTTCAGAGCGTATGACAGGACAATGTTTCTTAACTCCCACAGCCGTGTAAAAATGCAGAGTTCAGCCACCCTGAAATTTTTTTTCTGGCACTGAGTCCACTTAACAACTGTCTCTCGTTAATGAAATGAGGTTTGTCTCATACCTCGTTTCACTATTTTTCTGTATTTTCTTTTCTGCCTTTTCATCCTCTTTTCTTTGTTATCCTCCCTTGTTATTTTCCATTCTATTTTTTTTTTTTTTACTCTTTCTCCCCATAATTTTTTTGCTCTTCCCACCAGCTTCGATTTCTGTGTGATTTTCCCTCAACTGCTCCTCAAACGAGATGGCACATTTCAGCTCTGACAACAGTGAACACTAATCCGGCCGTGTCATCATACCATGATTTATTGTGGAATACAAATGGCACTGTGCTCTTCCAACCTTTAATGTAGACGGTGTCTCCAGCGAGCCAGTGTTTTCCCGAGATCCTCCCGTATTTTGCAAATGAGAGAACAAATTAAATTTGCACTGTTTGAAATTCATTCTGTAGATTCTGAAAATGCAGCGTATCATCTTTCCTTTGGAATCAGAAACGTGAACTCCGTTTCTCATCAGAAAGGAAGTTTTAGGACCTGTTCTTTGAGGATTACAGAATGGAGCTGTACAGTGGACTACGCTGGGATCAGCATTTTCACCCTCAGTATTTTACATTTCTGATTGTATCGGTACTGTGTGGGAGCCAGAGCTACACAAAATTTGGCTAGTGCTCTCCTTAGCTAAAAAGTGCTCATGCAGACTTCTATAACCTTCTGAAAATGGAAACACGGCCCTGAAAACAGTCAATATGCTTTAAAAATTTTGAAGAAAAACCTGGGAAAGTAAAAATGTTTCTTGTGCCGTGTTAAATAACTGGCTTCCATGCCCATGCTCTCAGTTCCCATGAGAAATGCAAGCTAGCCAAAACCGTTCCCCGAGGGCTTTGTGTTGCGTTATTTATTGTTAAAGAGGGATTACTTTTCATTAGCTTAGCCCTGGCAAGAAGAAATTTTAAACCATATCACGTGGGTGAGGAAACAGTGAAGGGCGTGATTCATAATTTTTGAATGCAAAAAGCCAGCATAAAATATAACGCTCTTCAGCAGGCAGAGCCGGCTCGTTGTGCTGCTGCTTTCAACACAGCGTTCCTTTCTTTCTCTCTCCTTTTTCTTCTGCCTTCAGATGGTGAAACATCGGTTGATTTTCTCCATAAGTCGCAAAGAGTTTTATTAATTGACTAAGAAAAATAGAATTCCATTGCTATGGGCTGTACCTCCCGCCATTATGCAGACAACTGATTTCATAGCCATTTTGTAGCATGATTCCAATTGTCCCTTTTTATTTTCTGGCAATAACTTCGAGCTCCATATTGGCTATTTTGTCTTCTGGTATTTGCCTGCATCGATTCTCTACCGCTCCATTAAAGGGCTGTTTTTGTTATTTCTTAGTTTCTCTTGAAGGAAATAAAGCCTGTCCCTTCTGATCACTGTACAGGCTGGCTCATAGACTATGAATGGTGGTAAATCCCATCTGCTAAATCCCGATTTTCAGCCTGGTGTGCGAGCAAATTCTGACACTGGACCTCGCGCTGCTCCAGCCCGCGTTTATGTAAGAATACCATGGGGTCATTTGTTCCAGGGTGTCCAATCTTGAAGATTCCTTCCGAAAAGGATTATTCGATATTGTCTTTTTAGATTCTGCTGCATGCTGATGCTGTGCTGCTTGCAAATAAGGCAATGGAAAGATTTTTCTAATGAGGGACAGTTAGAGAGCGTGGTTTGCTTAATAAGGCAAAGGAAAAACTGGAAGAAGAAATGACCGCTGCCTATAAATATTCCGAGAAGCAAGAAGCGCAGCAGTGGGGAAGAAGGGCGTTCATGCAAGGTAACGAACACTATTTGCATACCAGCAAAAAGGTATAAAGCAGTGCCAATAGGTATGGATAGACTGGAAATTAGATAAGATTTAGTCATTTGGGCAGTCAGGCCTATAGCAGCGGCAGCAGTTCCCAGGGGGAACAAGCAGATTAAAAAAAAACCAAGCTGTATTTGCAATTGTGTTCAACACATCGTAGAGAAAGGGAATTTGAGATCGTGCCTGGATAGGATGGACAGGATCAGAACACCTGATGGGTCTCTGCCAATTCAGCATCCTTAACACTTGCACATTACGAAAGGTCTATCAGGGAAATGGGGGACAGCGGGAGGAACCGGTGGGTGAGGTTCGATGAGACCACGGGCTGAAACAGAAGGAGAAATGTAAAAGCCATGGGGAGCTGTGGCTTTCCCAGCTGCACTGGCGTAAATAACCTCTCTGTTCGCAGAGTAACATTAAAATCATGTTTTTCTGTCACTATCAGCTGCAAAATGAGGCTTCAAATGGAAGAGACTCAGCAGACAGCCCTACTGAGCAGCTGCAGCAAGCTGTGTGTGCAGTCAACCAGGCAGCATTGCTCTGCTTGCCCGTAAATGAGCTAAAAGCCTCCGTTTTCTTTAAAAAATAAAGAACAACCCATTTTGCGCCTGGCAGGGCTGACAAGTAGGAGGAAAGGGAAGTGACAGGGCTGCCGCGGCTGCACACGCTCTCTTCAGGCAACACACGGAAACCTGGGCACGCAGGGGACAGACCCGGAGCCCGGGGGTGCCAGACGCGAAGCCGGGCCTGCTCCCAGAACCGGGAACGGGCGGTCCAGCCCGGATCGCCCCCGGGGCGGCGGTGCGGTGCCGGGCGGGCCCCTGCGCAGCGTCCGCCATTCCCGCCCTCTCCCTGACAGAGCAGCCAGCTCGCCAGGCGGACCCGCCCTTCTCCCTCATAGGACGAACCGCCGGCGAGGGGGGAGGGACAGCGGGGCGGCCTGCCTTCCGATTGGGTAGCGGCCCTGTCAATCAGCGCCGCCTGGGCGGGGCGGGCGCGCGCATGCGCAGGGGCGGCGGGCGCTGAAATTCAAACCGGAGGAGCGGTTGGGGCGGCGGTTCGGCCGCAGGGACCGGGCGGCAGCAGTAGCAGTCATGGACCCCTTCACTGAGGTGAGGACTCGGCCTGGGCCGGCCCCTGAGGCGTGAGCCGGGCGGGGAGAGCCCCTGGGGGGGGCTCGGCCCGGGCAGGGGGCGAGTTGTCAGCGGCGGAGGCCTCAGGGAGAGTGTGGCGAGGGCCGGGTGGGGCCTTGCCCCTTGGGTAAGGCCTGTCAGCGCCTCTCCTGTCCCGTTTGTATTACTCTGGGTGCGTGTAGCGAGCTTCTTTCTTTGCACCGGCGAGACTCTCTCAGCCCCCTCGTCTTGCTTGTGCTGGTGCTTCCCATATTGTAGCTGCCCAGGAGGTTGTGGGGTGTCAGACCTCTTCCAGGAGAGGACAGAGGGGTTATCCGTGCGAGGGCTGGTGAAGGAGAGGGCCTGTTCTAAACAGGGTTGGTACTTGGTAGCGTTTCCCGGTGCTTTAGTGTTTGCCTTTCATGTGCGTCTGGCAGATAAGATTGTTGGCTGAAGCAGAAGGGACCTGGAAGCTGATGGGAATGGTATTGACACACGTTTAGCCATAGCTAAAGGTGGAGTGTGAAGTTTACCCAAAGCAGCTGGTTAAAAATGCTCCTAATTGACATTCTTGCCAGCTGTGATTGGTCACTTTCATCGGCAGGCACAGTTCCTCTTTTTTAAAAGAAAATAAGAAGTCAGTTGTTAGGGGGGATTTGCCTGTGTGCTTGAGTTTTACAGAGGCAAAATTCTAGTAAAATAAGTGGAATTGACCGGCTTGCATCTGCATGAAGGTTGGAGGTTTCTTAAAGTTGCTGTACTGTGCTCTAATTTTATGTGTGACAGATGTAAAGCTGTGGAGCTGTCTTGTAACTATTCTCAGAAATGTCATAGTAAAAATGGCCTTCAATCCCCAGCCTGCCTAAACAAAAAACTAAACTGTTTAAAAAAAAAAATCCAAATCAAATACATCGGTTAAATACTCTCTCCTCCCCGTGAAAACAATCTGTATCTCAAACTGACATACTTTAAGTAGAGTGCCCCAGAAAGGTGACTGCACAGATCTCATTTTAAAAAATGAATATAAGGGATCGATCTGGACATAATGTGTTGTACCAAGGTAGATTTGCCCTACTCTCATGTAAAAGCTAAACAAGCGAAGTATAAACATCTGAAACTTCCTTCCTTAATTGGTAGCAAGTGACATGATCCAACTAGTCTTAAATAAACTTCAAGTCCAGGCTATTGAATCAAGTTTAAAACGGTTTTGCCTTCTGGGAGATATTCCAACCTCAACACGCCCTTCTCGTAGATAATGACTTTGAAAAGCTATGACCAACTGTGAGGCTACTCCTTGGAGTAAACTCTGTTCAAATGTTAGCTAGTACTGCAGAGTGCCTGAAGCATTGCGCTGTCAAGAATGTTTATGCTCTAGAGGGCATTCCACTGTTGTGTAAAAACTTGACTGATATCAGTGTATTAGTTTTGAAGTTTAATAACTGTTGATTATGTAAAGCAGCGTAATTTGAGCTTTAACTGGCCAAAGCACGTTGTTAATTCAGTGTTTGCTGGTCACTTTACAATAATGAATTTTGACCTGGCCTCACTGGATTTAAGCTCCAATAAATCTTGCTGTAAGATTCAGTGGAATGCTTTCAAACCAGACGGTTCTGAAATAAATATTTATTTGATTAATCTTACAAGAAAGGAGGAGCCTTCTGAATCTCATTAATACAGAGGGCGCTGAGGGGGATGGTGCAGTTGATACTTTTTGAGGATCTCAATGAACACACTATTTGTGACCTCCAGTTCTATAGCTGATTGTGTAATTCACCTTTCCTACACAAAAGGCACTACTGTTTGGTACTACACCATGTTAGGAACAGTCTTGGTTATTTTGTACTTTAATTTAAGATGCTTATTAACATTCATAGAGCAAATGACGGTTTCCAAGCAGGGAAGATGACCAGAGAGAAATAAGTGATGTGGTTGCTCAGGGGAAAATCTGCATATGTGTAGTTTGAAGTTAACTCTTCCTTCAGTGCTATGGATAAATCTGTTCATGGAGTCATTCAAGTTGGAGAAGACCTTTGGGATCATCGAGTCCAACCATCAACCCTACTCTACAAGTTCTCCCCTAAACCATATCCCCCAACACCACATCTAAACGGTCCTTAAACACGTCCAGGGATGGTGACTCAACCACCTCCCTGGGCAGCCTATTCCCTTTGCATTCTGCTAGTAAAGCAGGGTAGTTAGAACAAATTATTTTAATCACATATGGGCCTGAGTATCTTCCATAGTGTTGCTAAAGATGTACTTTAATACTTTTTAAGCTTGTCCATCAACATTTAAAGTAGGAAGGCCTCTTCTGCTTTGTAGAAGACGCTTTTGCAACACAAACCGTGATCCTCTAACTGCAACTTAGTACTTCTCAGGTTCTTAAATGTAATGAAATAGGTTTGTACTACCCTGCTGTTGTCAGAATACTTGGAGAATTGTAGCAAATACCCTGTTGGTGAACTTGAAAAGTCAGTCTCAAGTTCTGGTGACTGGCTTACTCATTGTGTGTAATAAGAGTTTGAATCACGGCAGTTGCATGGAAAACTTGAGCTACAAAAAGCCAATGGGAGCTGGAGCTCAGCACTAGAGCCGTGCATTCTTGGGAAGTGACATCCTATTTGTAACAACTGAAACTCCGTGTTACTGAACTAACAAACCAGAAAGGAATGCGAGCGCAGTTGAATAGAACTGTAGGAATACTGTTGTGGAAGATACACTCAACTTTGTGCAAGAAGAGCCATTAATTCTTACAGCCTTTAAGATTTTATTTATGTGGGTGTTACCTGCACTTTGGAAGCTGAAACAAGGAAACTTGTGGACACAACTAGTACGGAACTCTCCTTGAAGGCACTCCTGGTATTTCATGCATCCATTCCTTTTTTTTCCCCAAATACTCCTCTTTTATGGAAGGTAGAGAAGCTGATTTTTGCTTTCACAAAAAAACTGTTGAGATTGCTGTTCCATTTGTCCTGTGTTGCTCTACAATGGAGCGTTGTTTAAGACTCCAGCCTTAGACAGTTAAAAATGTGAAATGTGTATTTAATTGCTGTGCCTCAGGACAGATAATGGCTGGCACAGTTCTCACCATAATTTATGTGCCAACAAACAAGTGCAGTTTATATGCTTCCAGTTAAAGGGCATCAGTTCAATCACACAATTTCTTGTCTCAAAGTGCCTTAAAAACCTAGATCAAAGGAGTATTTAAGTATCTGTTAGATGTGATTAAACTGAATGATAATGATTTGTGAATGCAGTATTAAACACAAACCACAACCTATTTCAAATGCGGGTGCTATAAGGAATCACTTTCTAGTGTGGAACATTTACTAAAACATCTATTTTGAATGGAATATGATCCTAGTACTCAAATTTCCAATGGATGGGGAATAAAAGAGAATGTTGTTAGGCAGCTTCATCTCTTTCTGTGTTCTTCTGGATACTGTGATAAAAAGCCTGTTTATTAAGACAACTAGTTATAATATCAAGCTTTTCTTCCTAAAATTTAAGGTTGAGAGAGAAATTCACCTTTGATTTAGAAGGTATAACAGCAATGTTTGGTTTCTTTTTAACAGCCACACATTTTGTTTATTTTTTTTAATGACCACTTGGCAACCACGTCAATCCTGTTTATTTTGTTAGAGGGTTAGCGCCAGTCAGGTAACTTTATAATACGCTTTAGCAATGTGTCAAAAAAGGTACCAGCAAGACTTGACAGTTCAAGACTTTCAAACATTTCTGACTGCTTCAGCTTCTAGAAAAAACACTGTTCTTTTTTTTTTTAATATTGCAATTACTTGTGTCTCTTTCCAAGCTAATAGGAGACACTAGTTGATTTAATGACTGGAACTTTGGAACCTACTGGCCACCATCCTCATCTTTGTAAGAGTGGATGTCTCAGCTGCTTTACTAATTTTCATGAAAGTTTATGGCTAGGTGAAAAGACCCAAACCATTGCCTCTGTGAAGAAAATGCTGCAGCTTGTTGTCTGTCTGGTAGGCCAGATCACTTCAAATAAGCTGCAAGCATGTCCTGACCAGCCAGATAGCAAGAAGGTGTCTTAGTATATGCTAAATAAAATTCAGATCTTTTTAACTGGAGCCATTACTAGTTAACGCACCTACTGCAACATATAGTAACACATGATGTACTGACTATGCAGAAACTCCTTGAAAGAACTCGTGCCAGGCGAGAGAACCTGCAGAAGAAAATGGCTGAGCGGCCCAAGATGGGAGCAAGACCCACAGTGCAGACCAAGAGGGTCAGAGAACCCTTGTTAGAAACTGGCAACCAGGCTCCTCTACCTGGGGAAGAAGGTATTTTGCGACAACTTTCATATAAATTGTATTTTTATATAAGTCCCATCTTTTTTCTAAGGGCAAGAGAAAACTCTTAGTGTTTATCTTAAAACTAGATGCAGTTACCTGATCGCTAAGACTATGAGAATATGGCTCATGTTTAGCTTAACTTGAGAGCAGATGCTCAAAGTCATTTTTAAGCTCTATAAAAATAATTGGATAATGCTAAAGATAGTTTCTTGTGCTTGGCAGAATTTGGGAAGGGTGGTTTTTTGGGAGGCTGTAGCAAGGTATTCATAAATCCTAACTTTATTTGCATTGCAGTTTTGTACAGATTCTGAAAAGATTTTAGAGTGTTTGAATACTAATTTGCTTGAATACTCTGACCCATGCAGCAAAACCAGGTACGAAGCCATCACCATCAAAGAGGCTCTGCCCTGACAACATGGAGACTCAGGCTTCCAGTTCAGAGAACGTACAACCAGTTCCTTCAAGTTCCACAAGCCATCGCTCTCCTGAGATGACTTCAGAGTTGCACGTCACTGCTTTGAACAGGGCTCCATTGGTCCAGCCTCTTGAGAGAGGAAAAACAAACACTGGGTCAGAAGCTCCCGCGGCCCTTTCAGTCAAGACACGTATGCAGAAATTGGCAGAGCAGCGGCGCTGCTGGGATAGCGAGGGTGTGTTTCCCTTCCTAAGCAGGATTGGTGGTTTTTAGTGTTTACATTGATTGTTTGCTAGCAGAAGATAATTTTCTGTGTGTGAATGCTAATGTTGTCACAAACAAGTCTTAGACAGCACTGGGGATGGTCTAAAATAATGAAACCGTTGATTACAGCTTAATTTTATACTTTTTTTTTTTCCCCCTGCTAGTGTGATGCCTTGCTCATCACATCAGTGACATAAAATTTAACTCCTTGGTTAAAAATGCATTGGCTTTGCAACGAGCTTTAATTTACCTTGATGAGTCTCAATGCCTTCGGAGCTAACAGCTTGATTCTGATGGCGAGAGCATCTATCTGCTGCTAAACTCAATATACAGCAAAATGCAAAAGGTGCCAATATCTCAATCGAATTTCTAAGCAAAATAAATGTGGTTTTTTGTTTTTTTTTTTCCAGATCCTTCTGAATGTGTTCCTCTGTCTCCCCTTCAGTCAAAAAAGCTGTCTGTTTCTCCACCTAAGCAGACATCCCATGCCCTGGCAAGTGATACCCCGATTGGGAGAAGAGGCCGTTTAGCTAACCTTGCTGCTACAATTGGTTCCTGGGAAGATGACCTAAGTCATCCATCTGCAAAGCAAAACAATGCACAAGAACAGCCTGGTACTACTTGTTTATCCAAATTGTCCACTACAAGTGGAGCATCTGCTAGAATCAATAGTAGCAGTGTAAAGCAGGAAGCCGCATCCTGTTCTCAAAGGCTTGTTGAGGCTTCTATTAATAAACCAGCAAACTCAAAGATAGCGGTGAGTGTCTGATCTACTTGCTGATTAAAAATTAATTTGAATATCAGGGGGGATGACAGACATTAACTTGTAACTGTTTCATTGGGAAGTAAAGATTTGGTGGGAGCAATCTTAATCTATTTACAGTTTTTGCTTTATTGCAATCATTTTTTAAATAGCAGACCTGAAACAGCTTAGAATCCATTTTGTTGAGACTTAAAGATCCGTGTACTTACAAATCTTGTAAAAGAGGATGCCAAAGTAATTGATTGCTGCTCTTTTAACCATCAGAAGGGGGCTTCTTACAGAGATACTGGGATTCACTCTGTAACTTCATGTAGTTGATTGACTTAAATTGTAAATATTCATGCTGTCTGAAAATTCTGTCAGAATGCTAAAATCAGTAGTACCAGATACCTGTTGTTCAATTTCTGTCACTTATGAAACGAAAATTTCTGCCACATATGGTCTGGTTTAGGGAAACGTAGGAAAACAAAGTAGCTGCAAAAGCACCTGGAATTAAAAGCTGAAACAACTTGAAATGCTGGTTAAAAAACTACTAAAAGCTTATAACAATTCCTCTCAGCTTTTTCTGTCGATGGAACAGGGGTGTTATGTTGGAGTGTGCTATGCAGAATGCTTTCATTCTTTTTCCTCTGGAGAGAAGAAGAATGTACAGTCTCATCTTAACGTTATTCCTTTTTTCCCTTCTAAGGATTCAAACAATTCTTCAACACAATCCTCAAGAGTCACGGTTCCCTGTTCTAAAGAACCTGAAGTCCAAAAACTGCTAGCAGAGAATCCCTGCAGTCCTCAGAAGACTGAAAATCGTACACAAACAGCAAAACCAACTTTGCCTCAACCAGTTCAGTCCAAAGAAGAGCCAGTCAAAGGAACACATGTGCAACTCGAACCCAAGGGTAAACCCACAACACCAGGTAAGCTGGCTTTCAGCTTCAGTAAACGCTCATCCAGATGAGGCTTGTGTGGCCTTTAAATTCTTAGCATATTAGCTAAGTATTTATAGTAACATATCAGGTCATGCCTATTCCTGCTGTAACTTGAGTGAAGTCCTGAAGAGCTCTGTGATAATTATAATAAATTGTACAGCTTCTCTCTTTTGCAAGACTGTTTTCTTAGGCATGGTTTTAGGAACTCTTGAGAGCAAAATCAATCTCATTTTCCTCTCTGTGTAAAAATAGATCCTGCTAACACCAGGTAACTGAAACTATTCGAAGCTTCTTTCAAATTCTTGGCTGCTTTTGTGTGTGCAGTCAATATATGGTAAAGAGCCTGCGTATGTTAGAAGAAATCAGAGCATTTATGTGGCATTTAGCTTTAACTTTGTGTAGTGGCTTTCTTTCCAGTGGTAGCAATGATGTCAAAACAGGTGATCACCCCTAGTTTTACATTCAACCGTTGGTTGAATTGACTAAAAGCTTGAAATGATAACCAGTAGAGCAAGCGTGTTTAGATAATGCTGACAATAAAAGACAAGCTCAATCAAGCGGGGTGGATGCCAAATGATATATCTGCATTATGTCCTAGAATCTCGTTTGCGTGAAGGATGCAGGTGAGGCTGGTTGTAGAGGAAATATGGAAAAAGCAAACTGGTGAATAACTGGTGGATCATATGTGGACTTGAGTAAGAGAAGGACATCTATTTGCTTGGGTTTGCTGCATTATCAGCTTCCACGTTCTGTTGCTGGGGTGATTTGCACTTCAGGTTGAGTTTGTATGAAGTAGAACAGAGGAAAAGCTGCTTCACTGAGAACAGTCAGCAGGATGCAAAGCCGCAGTGATTTCTTTCTGTGTTTTTGAGGTTTTTTTTCAAGGCAAAACAATTGTTCTTGTAGGGGGATCGGGAATTAAGCCCTTCCTGGAACGCTTTGGGGAGCGCTGTCAGGAGCGTAGTGCACAGAGTCCTGCTACGAATACTCCAGGGTGCAGAACACCCATCGTTACCCCAAATACACGGACAATCCAGGAAAGGCTTCTCAAACAGAATGAAAATTCCTCTACTGCCAGTGTAGCGCTTCAGCTGAAGCAGGTAGGACTTGCTACGTTCACAGCTTACTTGTAAGCTTGGAGAAAGCTCTTACTATTCTGCAGCTACCCAAGGAATTCGAAATGTTTTGACACCTTAAAGCTGTCGCCTTTTCTCCCGTTCCTCTTTATTTGCTTAGGAACGTGAACGAGAACTTGCATGCCTTCGTGGCCGGTTTGATAGGGGCAATCTGTGGAGCGCAGAGAAAAGTGAAAGTTCCAAGAGAAAACTTCCGGAAGCTAAAATGGTAACGCGTTAGCAAAAGATGATAGTCTGTGATTGCTGTAACATGTTCTGAACACAGGGATAGATTTGCAAATGCAAAGGAAAGAGAAAAAGCCATGCTTTGTGAATACCCAGGCTGTGCAAGGCTGCTTGTCGAGTGGTTTATGTGATTAGTAACGTATTAGATAATTTTTTCCTTCTGCAGAATCAATTCAAGGAGGCAAGTGATACTCCTCGAGCCTCCTTAAAAGCAAAGCTCCTCACAGAAACACTCAATTTAGTATTTAATACTCTAGTGGAATTTCTTACATAAATAGAATCCTCCTTGATGGTGGATAGTCAACCTCTTTTTCCTAGAAGGTGTTAAAAGATGGTTTTTTCCTAGCAGTTTTTTAGTCACTTTTAAATATAACCTTCTGAATGCTTTTACTTTTGCCAGGAAAGCCGAACTCGGGCTAGTCCAAAACGTCCTCCTAGTTCAGATGCCACCGCTCTTGCGTCAGCAGAAGACACACCGGCAGGTGACAGGCCAGCAAAGTCTCCCAGCGTGGAGTCTTCAGGTAGAACTGTCACTGTTTGCCTACGTCTAACACTGGACTGAAGCACTGCCCTTGATGTTCGTGGGCAGATAAAGAGGCTGGTAGCACTGATGTATAGAACTAGACCTCTTTGGTTACTGACTTGTCTAAATCTTCTCATCTGATAATAATACTCTACGCTTGAAAGACTGGCAAGGCAAAGCTGCCCCTTTGTTTCTCAGCAGGTTTACCTACCTTTCATACCTTCATGTGTGTTAACTGTAGAGAGAATGAGTCAGAATCATCAGTTACAGACTTAATCTATACTGTGCCTGACTACCCAAATTTCCCCAGTAATCTAATGGGATAGAGTTCTTCCCTTGCCAGTATCCCCTTATGATATTAATTCTCATAGTAGGGAATGTGAAAAGAATTCTGAGATGCTCCTGATGTCCTTTCTAGTGCTTCCTGAGTGGAAGAGCCTCCAGTTCTAGAAAAACAGAATGATATCCTGCTCTTGGGTTGGGCTTGGAGGTGGTGGGTTTTATGGGGGTTTTTTGTTTGGTGGGGTGTTTTTTGACATTTTCTATTTTTGCTCCTGAGTGGCTTTACTATGATTTCAGCATTTTCTTGTGCTATCTGTTTTCTGACTGTAAGATAGAAGTCTAGCTGTACACGTGGTGGAGGGTATATGTTCTAATGCTTTTTGATAGCAAGCTAACTGGGGTTCTTAATCTAGCAGGCTTTTTGTAAGGTGTCAGCTATGTCATCAAACTTCCAAAATTCAGTAACTAAAATAAAAATTTAAAGGCTAAACATAATTTTTAGTGACTACTTTTTTTTAATAAATTATTTAGATGCTCCTAAAATTGAAGAGACTGATAAACCCAGTCCTCTGAAGAGCACTGAGCCCAAGAGCCCTGTAAAAGAGGTATCTGTCTCAAAACTTGAACAACTTGCTGAGAAACCAAAAGGTTTGTATTGAGTGGATGTATATTAACATGTTTAGCTCTGTTACTGCTTGTCCAGTGGCGTGTTAATACCCTTCAAGGCTGAACAATAAACTCACCATACATCTGCTGACACTCGTGTTTTTTTAATGAGGTTTATAAATGAGGTTTTATAATGAGGTTTATAAAAATCAAACCAGGAAACTTCTTTTATCGTAACCCTTCTCTCTTGATATTCAAGTCTTCCAGGAATATTAACTTTATCAGTGTTTTTACTGGGAAAGGACAAGAAATGACTGCTTTGCTGTGGGTCTTGTAGTTAAGTTTCAGACCTGATTGAACTAAAATACTGAAACTTGTCTAACAAGTGCATGTTCCCTCTCTGTATCAATTATGCACTCTATGGGATCACGGTATATTAAGATAAGGATGGAAGTATTATTTAGATTTCTATATGCCTGGGTATAAAAAGGGCTTGTTAATCAAACTTACCTGAAAAGCGAAAAAATAGTTGACTTTTCTGTTAACATCTTTCTGCTCATTTAATGAGGATGGAGAGTTTAATCTTGATGCTACTCACATTTTTTTTTTAAACATCCCCCTTCAGATGAAGTCTATGAAATCGAAATGAGTGTGGATGATGAGATGAATAGCTCAAAAGTGATCAATGAAATCTTTGAAGTTCTTCAAGAGGATGGTCCAGACATAGAAAAGTTGAAGAAAGAAATGAGCATGAGCCTGGAAGGTGAAAGCGATGAGGATGAACAGGAAGAGTCGCTGAATATTTCATCCATGTCCTTGTTAACCCCTCTAGTGGAATCTGTTGGTCCAGAGGTGAGGGTTCTTAGGAGGTGGGACAGGGCTTGTTTATCTCACAGACCTAGAATTTGCTTCTGAGCAGTGATATTTTGTTGTACTGTGATACCTGGGCAAGGAGAGAAGAAACAAATGACATTTTGCTAATGAAAACATAATAAGGTAAAGTTATTTTCCTCTGAAGACAGCATAGCTCTGCTGAACAAGTGGTTTAACATGCTAAGTCAGGCTTGAGCGTATGCACGCACTGGACTTCCAGTGGTACATGTGCATTCAATAAAGTGGCTACTGATGGAAATCTGAAGAGAAGTAATTAAATAACTGTACCCATTGGGAACCTAAGGGTGAAATCTAGGAAATATTTGTAAAATGTCTGTTAAATAGTATTAAGCAGTCTCCAAATTCAGTTTATATGCTCAACAAGTAGAGGTGAGAGACGATGGGTCATGATTAACGTGGACAGATAGTTGTAATCTAACCTTTTCTTCTTCCCAGGCCTTTGTTTCTCCTTCCAAGTCAACTGGTGAGGGCAGCAGTAGCAGCGATGTAAGTTTCAAGTCTGAAAAGTTCCAAAGGACAAAAGTTCCCAGGGCAGAATCTGGAGACAGCATTGACTCAATGTCAGAAGATCGCAACCTTCCATACAGGTAATAAACACAACCTCCCCGACCCGATTCTGGAAGGGTGCAAATCAAGACACTAGCTTTGCAAACTCTTCTAATGAAGCACCCTGTTTAAAACACAGTTTTTTTTCCCCAAGATCTCAACCCTTAGCAAAGATTATCTTTGTGTAGTCTTTATGTTGCTTAAAATTTAAAAGGAGCAGATCATAGAATGTTCCAGGCTGGAAGGGACCTTCAGAGGTCATCTAGTCCAACCTCCCTACACAAGTAGGGACATCTCTACCTAGGTCAGGTTGCTCAGAGCCTCATCGAGCCTCCCTGTAGGCCCTTTTCAGGTACTGGAAGGTCACCATAAGGTCTCCCTGGAGCCTTCTCTTCTCCAGGCTGAACAGCCCCAACTCTCTCAGCCTGTCTTCATATGAGAGATGCTCCATTCCCCTGATCATTGTGGTGGCTCTCCTCTGGACACGCTCCAATACGTCCACACCCTTCTTGTGCTGGGGGCTCCAGAACTGGACGCAATACTCCAGGTGAGGTCTCACCAGGGCAGCGTAGAGGGGCAGAACCACCTCTCTTGATCTGCTGGCCACAGTTCTCTTGATGCAGCCCAGGATGTGATTGGCCTTCTGGGCTGCCTTTGCACACTGGTGGCTCATATCCAGTTTTTCATCCCCCAGCACNTCAGGCGTATCAACTGCACCCCCCAGCTTGGTATCATCTGCAGACTTGCTGAGGGTGCCCTCAATGCCGCTGTCAATGTCATTAATGAAGATATTAAACAACACTGGTCCCAGCACAGACCCCTGGGGGACACCACTTGTCACCTTCCTCCATCTGGACATTGAGCCGTTGACCATCACTCTTTGGATGCGACCATCCAGCCAGTTCTTTATCCACTGATAGAATTGGACTTTATCCACTGGATAGAATGCTTTTAGTAGACTAGAGAGAAGGAAGAAACTTTTTACGCTGAGGGTGGTGAGCCACTGGCCCAGGTTGCCCAGAGAGGTGGTTGATGCCCCATCCCTGGAACCATTGCAGGTGAGCTCTGAGCAACCTGCTCTAGTTGCAGATGTCCCTGCAGGGGGTTGCACTAGATGACCTTGAAAAGTCTCTTCCAACCCTTATCATTCTATGATTTCTTTTTTTTTAAAGCCATTTAGGCAAGTTTGGGAAACATCAGTAAGTCATAGAAATGTAAGTATATTTAAAACAAAGAACGAGCTTGGCACATGTATGAAGCATTTAATGGTGTTTCCTCTTTGAACAGCGTTGATGCATATAGATCTCAAAGGTTTAAAGAAACCGATCGTCCTTCAATAAAACAAATCATCGTTCGCAAAGAAGATGTTGCTTCCAAACTGGAAATGAAAAAGAATGGCCCGTCTGAGCAAGTCAACATCAAAAAGAAAATGCAGGTATCTAAGACACTTCTTAAAATCCTTTTTCTAATTTACAGTTTCCTCATTTAATTTCCCCTGTGACTGTCCTGGACATGAACATACCGCTTGGAAGCTCAAAAGTAGCTTATTTAGCAGAAATATCTAATGGTAGGGAACGATTCTGCATAATTTGAACACCTAATGCATCTCTTAGAAGGATCATAGAATGTTAGGGGTTGGAAAGGACCTCTGGAGATCGAGTCCAACCCCCCTGCCAAGCAGGATCTTGCTGTAGAGTAAGTCTGGAGAGAACAAGCCATAGTTTTGAGAGGACAGGGAATCTATCTCGTATTACTGCCTTTGAATTAGGTGGGATTCATAACTACCTGCATTCAGTAGGCAATATTCTGGATTTACTGGTGCCCTGGTCAAGTGTGTTGCTGAATTCCTGCTTAACTGCTGCTCCCCTTTGTGAAGGGAAGACAGACTGGGTATGGAGCGTACAAACACTGAAGTCATTCACTCCCCACTGTGTTAAATCACCTCTGAAGTAAAAAAAAACAAACTTGTGCTGTCTTAGTCATTTGCAGAAGTAACTGTAAACTGCAAGATTTTTGAGTTTACTCTTTTAAATGGTCTGATTTTTCTGAAGCATAGCCCCAAAAATGTTGACCTCAAGACTTTTCTCGTTTGAATGTAACACTGCATCTCTTCTTGCTTATTATTTTTACTACTGGCTTACTCTAGGAGCTGAATAACGAGATCAACATGCAGCAGACAGTGATTCATCAAGCCAGTCAAGCTCTGAACTGCTGTTTCGATGAGGAACATGGGAAAGGGTCACAAGAAGAAGCAGAAGCAGAGAGACTTCTTCTCCTTGCGAGTAGGTTTTTGACCTCAAGTTCAGTTCTTTGTCACAAACGCTTTGGGGAGGATTGATGAACTCTGGCAGTGCGTTTATTATGCTACTTTGTAGCTGCTTGTTTAAAGTTCTTCACTTGGAAATCAGGAGAGGATAATATCTGTTCTGTCTTGGCCTCCTCTATAAGCAAGAGGACACTTTTAGTATCTCTTATCCCTAACATTCCTACTACTCTGGTAGATAATTAACATTTCTGTTGTAATGTAATAGTTATGGCAAAAAAAGTATTCACTATTACTTTTTCCTCTGTTACCACTGTAATTTCTCTATGCAGCTGAGAAGAGAACTGCTTTATTGGAAGAACTGAATAAACTGAAGAGTGAAGGACCCCATAGTAAAAGGAATAAAGCAGCTGCTGCTACATCTGAATTTGCTCCATCCAGGGGATCTGTTTCCATTTCAGAAATGCGTCTGCCTCTAAAAGCAGACTTTGTATGTGGTACAGTTCAAAAACCAGGTAAAACCAACAACTGAAAGCTTTGCTCTTTCCCTCTCCCTTCTGCCATTGTCCCTGTTTATACTTCTGGTTCATTCTCCTTGTTTTTTTCTCTCTGGTGTTTCTCCTAACACTAGAAGCAATGAAAACTTAGCAATTGCATTTAATTGATCTGCTTTGGGCTAAGTTTTCAGTATTTTCCATGGTTGTTTTTTTAGTTGCATCCTTTTCTGGCTTGTGAGGTTCAAAAAAACTTATCAAGACTTTCCCAGACAGTCTTAAAGATCTCTGTGGTCCTCTGTCACCTGCTGGGGAGGAAGCAGAATTTTGCATCTGAGGTTGTCTCCTCTCACTGCCTTGGAATTGTTTTGACAGATGCAAGTCTAGTACTAAATATTACATAAATTCTGACCTCAGTGGTGGTGTGAAATGCTCATTAAGCCTCTTTTTTTTTTCAGTCCTTCTGTTAACATCCCCAAATACTTAATTTACCAAGACTAGTCTTCCACTATCTTATCATATTTAAGTTTAGAGACTTATCCTAGAGCATGGTGAGTCATGTGGTTGTTTTAAAGAGTCTGCAAGCCCACAAGGACCTGTGCTATTTTCTATAATGCCACAGAATATGATTGTAGCTGGACAGGTTCCTACTCACTAAAACTTGAGGACAAAAAAATCATGGGACAAAGTCTCGTTTAATATTGGTTGCAAAACTTCTACTAATAAATCAGTATGTAGCCTTTCTTGTTTAACTGGTCTATCAAATGTAAAGTGTGGTTTTATATCTTCAAATAAAACCACAGCCAAGAGTATAAATATCAATATCTCACCTAGTTTGCTGTCCCATGTAATAGTTCTTGCTGCATGAGGTGATTTATCTCTATTACACAAAAGCCTCTCTAATGACTACAGAAATAAGTTTCATTCCTATCAGTAATTCTCAAAATTGTCTGAAACAACTAGGAACTATTTGCCATCAACATTTTATTCTGGAAGCACAGCATTTGCTGCGTATTCTGCACTGGAAACTCTGTCAATGGCGTTCATCTTTGAAGAGAACATCAAATAGAAAGAGTATAAATCTTTGCTTACTAGCGCCTTCAGCTGCTCTGGAAGCTGTGACTGGTCCTATACAACAGAGCACTCAAGCTGGTTTGGGATTTTTGGCTGTTTTTTTTTTAATGCCATATGGTATTATACAATGTTCTTACTCTACTGTTCGGCAACTTGCTGCACAAAGTCCTCAGACTTTGCGTGGAGGTGTAGATACTTGGGCACCTCTGGCTAATAAACCCATCTGATATCTACTTACAGAAGCAGCAAATTACTACTACGTAATATTACTGCGAGCCGGAGCAGAAAACATAGTTGCAACTCCATTAGCAAGTACTGCCAGCTCCCTGAATGGAGATGCTCTGACTTTTACTACAACGTTTACTATGTGAGTATAAAAACTGGTCTGGAACCAGTTTGAACTCTGATGGCAGAGCATACGTAATGTTTAGAATCTTCATGTAAGTGTGTCACATTCTGCAAACAAATCTGGTGAGATCTTGCAGTTATGGGCATTTCCTGCTGGAAGCTCTCCAAAGAGCAGTCTCAACTTATTCTACCATCCATCAGCTACTTTCTCTCTTGCTTTTTCTCCTTTTGCTCTCTCCTGGAACACCTGCAATGAGAGATGTATTGCTCTGCCTGAGATGGTGCGTTTCTCTTTCACAGCAGCTAAGGTTTTATAGAGCTATTTGGTTTTGGTGTCTGGAAAAAATAATACCGTTGAAACGAAAACTTCAACTCTCATCTGTTAGCTAAAAAGGCGTTGTGAGTTCAAATGACTCTTAGCAGAAGGCTTCCAAAATAAAGAAGCAAACTCACTTTTTGAAGTCCAACCCAACGGGGATTTTCACTTAAAGCTATTTACTCAAGAAATCCCATCTCCGTGTGCCAGCAGCAGCCGGAAGGGTGCGGTCTGAGAAGTGGTAGATGTGCTCTGTCTGCCCCTTGTCCTCCCTCTCCTTCCATTCTTTGATTTCTAGAAAGTATCTTGAAATAGGAACGAACTCAAGCCTTAAAAACAGCAATGCTGCTGTCACTGAAAAGTGCTGTTGTAGAAGTGAAAGGATCTCAAAGAGCCCTGTTGGCCTGCATGACTTGCTAATACAAGGTTAGCTGTAGTCAGCACCACGGGTAAGCTGCTGTGGTGTAGAACTTCATTGTTCCCTGAACGGTTTTGAGGAGTGGAAGGAGGGAAGAAGTAAAAGTAACTTTAAAAATGGAAAAAAAAACCCAAACCCCTTTTTGCTTTGGTCTTTTTAACTTCTTTTTTTCCCTCCCCTCTTCCCTTGTAGGCACGATGTGTCAAGTGACTTTGAAATAACTATAGAAGTTTACAGTCTGGTACGTAGCGATTCCTCGCAAGAGGGTGCGTGAGGGAGAACGATGTGTTGTACCTTCCTAAAACCTTCTTGCCTTACAGGTGCAGCGAAAAGAAGTTACGAGCACCGATAAAAGGAAAAAGGCAAATAAATCGAAGGTAAATGAAACATGAAAATCGGCGTGTTCTATTTCAACAGAAGGTGCGCTAGGAAGGCTGCAGTGTTCAGGGAGAACTGACTAATAGTCTTGGACAATCTGTTGCTTGCTTTTACTCTCCTTTCTTGGAACATCTGCAAATGACAGATGGTTTATGGAGTCCTGCAGCTATTAGATGAGACCTGCAGTACTTGGTTGAGTCTGAAATATATTGGAGAGGAAGGAGAAGAAGTCTTACTGGTTCTGCAAAATGCTATGCCTTGCAAACTGGTATTTATTAGCTGTGCTGCCTCTGATAGTGATTTTAGTGCCTTTATTCCCCACTTAAACTATGCCAGTCAATATGCTCTGCCCTGCAGTTTGATTTGTCTTAAAGGTACAATTGATCAGCTGCAACATTTTTCTTTCTTCCCAGTGTTAAGTAATAGCACTGGATACTGATTTTTATTTTTTAAGGCAAACTTTGCTTCAGTAACTCCTGGGACATAAACACTTCAGCTTGGATTGGGTGCACGTTTTGTGTTTGTGCTTTATTAAGGCTTTTTCAGCCCAAACAAGCCAGTGGCTTCCTGGAGGTGGTTGGTTGGGATTTTTCCTTTTCCTTGTCATTCCAATAGCTGGGCGCACGATGTATTAATAAGTTTAGGTCTTATTTCCTCCTAGTCAAGATATCTGTCACTTAATAAAAACAAACTGAAGTGTCTTTCAAAACAGCTGGACTGAACACTTCAATCCTGTCTCTGCAAACAGAAATGGGAACTTCCTTTAATCTTTCCTTTGGCACAGTGGAAGCGCACGCTTCCACCTATACCCCCATAAAACCATGTTAAGTCTGGGATTCTCTTTTCCCCTGTGCTGCAGTTTAGAAGAATCTTCACTTAATGTTTTTGTGGCACTATAGATAAGTTGCTGATGTGGGGCTACAGGATGCTGATGGCATCCTGTATCTGCCTTTTGTCAAGCTTCTTACAGTTATTTTTCAGCTTCTAGAGTACACAGTTCCAGCTCATGTTTAATATAGTCTCACTTAAACTTTGAGATTTTTCACCCAAAAAGATAATGTACAGCAGTAGCACGCTGAACATCTCTGTACTTGGATGGTTGTCTCTTAGCTTTAACAAGCAAATGAACTTTGAAGCCTTTTTCCATGAAGGAAAAAGACCTCAGATTTTTTTCAAACGCATGCTGTCCAAGCCCAAGCATACGTGTACTTAAACTTTTCTGCAGTACCTATTTCTCTGTTCAAAAACGTGATCATTTTATGATGTGAAACCTGATAATCATGTTTCTTGGATTTCTTTGCATTCCGTCTGCTGCAATATGTTGCATCCAGTCAAAAAACCAAGACTTGTTTACTCATTGCAACCACCGGTATCCATTCAAAATTTATTTAGATAAGTCTTGAGTAGTTTCACTGTGGAATTGTCAGCAATTCATTTCTCTTCTTCTGTTCTCTTGTAGGTTATTACTCCAAAGAGACTATTAACATCTATTACCTCCGTAAGTATGAATGTCATATTATGACAGGCTCTGGCTGTGACTGCTTCCAAAGCCATATTCCCACATGGAATAAAGCTGTGCCTGTAGCAGGCTCTTTGCGTCCCTTAAAACTCTAGAAACTCTCCAGCTTTCTGCCAAACTCTTCATCAGCTCAAGAATTTGTAATGCCAGAAATATGCAGTATTTGGACTTTTCAAGTTGTTCTTGTTCGTTTAAAGTATTTCAGATCTAGGGTTTCTTTCCAACCTTCCTTAGACTTCTGTAGAAGTTGTCAGAAATTACTTTTCCAATCAGCTTTTGTTTCTCTCTCTTTCTTTCTAGAAAAGCACCCTTCTTACTCCAGGTAAGTAAAATCTAAACACCATATGCCAAGATGAGTAATTTACACTTGCTGTGTAAAGCAGCATATCAATAAATAATGCTAAAGAAATAGTCTATCAATACATAATAACAGATGGGAATTTGGGAGTAATGGGCACAGAATTGTGGAAGTTTGCCAGCCCAGAACCTGGCCTTGTGTTTCTATCTGAGTTACCGTTATGGTAATGAAAGATTAATTGAAGATTAATGGAAGATCTTGTCACAAAATCTGGTGTCAATGCCTGTGGTTTACATTCTTATCCTGAAAAGGTCAGCTCAAACAAATTGTAAGGTTTTTAACCTAGAGTGATGTCAACAAAGTAATACAGAGCAAACGTGAAGATATGAACAGATTCTGAAGTATCGCTTGTGTGTGGTGGCTTTAACGTGTTTATTTCTGACTCTTGGGGGAGAAGAGCAGCATCTCTGCATGTTTTTCTAAGTACATAAAAGCGTTACACACTTGTCTTAACTACAGTACGAGATGTGAGTTAACTTTAGTACTAATAGCAGCAATAGGGAGCTCGGGAGCTAACTCTGGCATGTCTACTATGCTGCTGCAACCAGTCGGATCCCTGTGCCTGAGCTGTAGTGCTTGTTTCTAGCGACAAAAGTGCAAAGAGGAGCATAGACACACGAATTCTGGAAGGATGCAGCGTGTTGCTTAAGAGATTTGGAAGTCAAGTTCCTGCTGCAGGGCATTTGTGCTTTGTAGCATGCCCTAGAGCGCTCTCAGTCCCCCTGAGACCTCTAAAAAGGCTTTATCATGATCTTTGGGAACATGTTAAATATCGCTGAAAGAAAAGATGCACCAAGGAGGAAGGTGAGCACCAGGATGCTGTCTGAATGTGCTGCATTGCCAAGGGTGCTTCTGGAGTACTGAGTAGGGGATGCACACCGTACACATAAAGCCTTTTTCCAGCATTCCGATGGTGTGTTTGTTGTGTTACGAGGTGACTTGAACTTTTCTCCACAGCCATGGCCAGTCCAGGAGGCCCTAATGCTGCACGCACTACGAATTTCATCCTCGTTGGATCCCACAAGCTGTCGCTGTCTTCGGTCGGAAATGCCAAATTTGCGTTGGACAAGGTAATGGAGAATTATTGGTTGCTAATCCAAAGGTCATTGCATACTACCAGAAAAAAACACATCTGAGTCTGGGTTTACTCTTTCCAGGTGAAATTGCCATCCTAGAAAATCAACATAGCTTTCTATATATGTTATTTCTACACATAAAAAATGTATATATGGTTGTCACTGGTATATTTAATTCCGTATGACTGAAATATAACTTTGAAGTACATCAGAAAAAGACATTACTATGCCAGATGCTCTCTTTTCTGCAGCTCGGTGTGAGGTGTGGTTACGCAGAGCTAAGGAAGGCATTTGGTTACTGATTTGCTTTCACTGACAAGAACTGTTGCGTGCAGTCGGCATCTCTGAACGTGGCCTTCACGTTGGTCGCTGCTCTTAATCCTGCAGTTATCCCTAGAGACATTAAATATGTTTTCATAAGTATTTGACATTTTCTGCGTTTCATCAACTCATACTCCTAAAAATTATTAGAATATAGTTTCCTTTCATATCCAAGTTAAATTTGTAGAAGCAAACTATCTTAATAGGTTATGAAAGAGAGCTATTATTGAGTCTTGTACCATTAGTTCCTTGTCTAAGCAGAATGTTTATTGGCTCTTACAATTAGGAAATTAAAAAATGCATTCTTACATTAGTTGTAATCTCTTACCTGGTAATATCTTACCCTTAAATGCTATTTTAATAGGTGTTTATGCCAGCAGCCATCCTAAGCTAACAACTCAAAAGTTACTACAGCTTGTGGTAGCATTAAATTCCAGCATAAAAGTAAATTTTCTTCTTGGCTAATTAAGTCTTATTGTGATGATAGTGGTATTGCAATTATAGCTTCTGATGAGAGATAAGAATTGCATAAGATTAAAAGCAAAATATCACAATAATCCCAACTTCCTTCTTAGAAGTTTGGGGTTTTTTGCAGCTAGAAGCAGAGACTTCTGTACTGAAAGAGTTAAATCGTGATGCTGTTACTGCATGAATTTCAGAAGTACCAACTTTGATTCCTCAGCATAAATGTTCCTCTTCAGCAGAGCTATGTGTAGAAGCCTTTTGTGTGTGGCTTAGTTACTGGAAGGTCCTTGTTCTTGGAGTTACGGGAATCAGCTTTTACTCTATATTCAGCAATTTAGGCTTGAACTTTTTTAGTATACCCTTTAGGACAGGACGTTGGACTGAACGAGTAAAACTGTAGCACGAGGTTCAGATAGAATTCCAGGGAAAGCGTCACTTGGTTAATTTTTTTCCAGGTGTAAACTTCAACATTCTTATGAATAACTTGAGGTTATTCACTTTTTGTTAGATAACTGGATTTTTTTGTTAAATTACAGCCTCTGAAAGCTGTATAGCTTTCCCTTTTATAGGCACTGTTAAAATCCAGGGTAGAAAAGACCAAGATGTCCTCATGAATAACTGTATCTTTTATTTATCAATATTAACTTGACGCTAATTGCATTGAGCATGTTTCTTTTTTCCCCTAGATAAATTTTGAAGGGGAGGAAAAAGAACTGTTGGGCTATATGTTCCAGGACAAGGTTGCCATGATCCTTTTAGTTCATAACCTAAAATAGGAAACTGCTTCCTAGTGCATGTTGCTCGTGTCTTGTCTTTTTGCAGTAATTATTTCTAATACTTCTAAGAAAATGCTTACAGAGATTTACTAACTAAACATAAGATGTTAGGAGCCTATAAGCCTTGCAGAATTCCACTCCCTGTTCCTCACAATAAGTGTGCTGCTAGAACTCAAAGCTTATTTAGGCCACCTCGGGTCTTTCTTTAACTAGCATGTGTCTCCTTTCTTCCTAGATCACTAGAGGAGGGTTTTTTCTTACTTCAAAACAAATCAATGTGTCTCTTTCTTAAAGATTGCCCGTCAGGAAATCGGAGCCAACTTCTTGATGAACTGCATAGAACATAAAAGCAGCTACTCTGCTGATAGAGGACCAGGGAAAAACGGCTGGTGGCCTGAAAGTTGCTTTAACTCGGCTTGTTGCTGAAGAACATCTAAATCACTCAGGAATTGAATATATCTTTTCTTAGTCAATTGGGACCTTGCTCTGTCAAGATCGATCAAAATCTTTTTTTTTTTAAGCAAAAAGCGATTGTAAAGAACTGAAGTTTTGAAGTTGTGTCAAGATGTGAGGTTCTTATTTGTGCACAAATGTGCAATTAAAGTATTTTGCAGTTTGGGCTTTAGGAATTATATAAACCGATATGCTTCAGTTTATTAATCTCTGAAAATAGTTTTAAATTAACCACTAACTCCAATCCCTTGGAAGAAAGTGTTTTAGATAACTTTGTTTTCTCTCAGTATTAAGCAGGTGATAATTTTAGTACCTTTCATCTCCAATCTGTACTCAGAAGCCTCCTAAGACCCCCGATTTTTTTTGCAAGCTCTTGACAGCTATCTTGAGTGTCTTCACAGATGACCTTCTATGAGTAACCCAACCTCTTAGGGTAGATCTCTGACCACACCAGAATGCAAGCTAGAAAAGTCACGGCCTTGAGTTTTCTCTTCACCTAGCTGGACACTCAGCAGATTGCTTCTTTCCACCACCTCCACCCCACTTCCCTTTGGAAGGGACACATCGTTGGTACATCATTGACTAGAATGTAGTATGTTCTCACGGTTGTACAGGAGGCTCTTTTGAGACCTGCGTTAGTAATTAGCACTTACTCAGAGTTGTTACTATGTTCCATTTGTTACACAGCCTTTTTGCTTTGCTGTCACCCAGCTCTTCATTAGTAAACTTAATAATCCACAAAGTAGCTTCTGTCCTGACGTAAATTGGAAAGGAATGCAAAACCCACAGACTTGAAGCGGGGATTTTGCTGTGGCTTGGTAGGATATCCTGGGCTGCATCAAAAGTGTGGCCAGCAGATCAAGAGAGGTGATTCTGCCCTTCTACTCTGCCCTGGTGAGACCTCACCTGGAGTATTGTGTCCAGTTCTGGAGCCCTCAGCACAAGAAGGGTGTGGACGTATTGGAGCGTGTCCAGAGGAGAGCCACCAGAATGATCAGGGGAATGGAGCATCTCTCCTATAAAGACAGGCTGAGAGAGTTGGGGCTGTTCAGCCTGGAGAAGAGAAGGCTCCGGGGGGACCTTGTACTGGCCTTCCAGTACCTGAAGGGCCTACAGGAAGGCAGGGGAAGGTCTGTTCACAAGGGTTTGTAGTGATAGGACAAGGAGTAATGGTTTTAAGCTAGGAAAAGATAGATTTAGGTTGGATATTAGAAAAAAGTTCTTTTTAACATGAGGGTGATAGATCACTGGAACGGGCTGCCCAGAGAGGTGGTGGAGGCCCCATCCTGGAGTCATTCAAGGTCAACCTGACCTGGGTAGAGATGTCCCTACTGTGTAGGGAGGTTGGACTAGATTACCTCTAGAGGTCCCTTCTGGCCAAAAACATTCTATGATTCTATGATATAAACCAACGTTCCCCAGTGTAGCATAGAGGGTTTTAGTTGTCCTTGCTGATAAAAAGCCAGGACTGAGGCAAATTATTTCTATGATGTGGAAACATTTCACTATTTTTGCTTCTCAATCATGCAGACTCCTTCCTGGTGCTCAAAATCTTGCTGTGCTACACTGTAGAGCCAAGAACCCAAGCAAGCCATGCGCGCTGCCTTAGTTGAGTAGGCCTAACATGTAAAAATCCTTCAGTCACCTGCTTGTGCACGTGTATTGTGCTCCTGGGAGGAAGCTGCAGTACACCTAAAATCCAAAGGTGATTGATTTCTAACCATAACATCTCTTTTGGTGTTCCGCAGGGTTCACTGAGGCCTACAGATGTACAGGTTTAACTGCTGAGGGTTACTCTTCTTCATCTTAATTACCTGCAAGATTTAATTCTGTTTGACAACGTCGTTTCCGTGGCTCTAAAAGCTACTTCATTATTGTGTAGGAGATTTGACTAGCTGACCTTTAAAGGTCCCTCCAACCCAAACCATTCTGTGATGCTGAGATTGCCTATTCCCTGGCAAGTAGATCCTTCTATTTGAACAGCACCACCAACCATTCTGGGGGTTTTTCATAGTAAGACAAAGCACCAATATTCCAGATGTTTTTTTTCAAGATTCTTACAGTATTGCTTGTTCAGACGAGCAACGTAAGTTGTGTACAGAATGTCCTGCAGATCGTTATTTGCTTATTGAATTAGCAATCTGTGTTCTTAGCTTCCCTGTGGGGGGAAAAGGGGTGGGATTTCTTGACGTCAGTGGTGGGAAGAGCTCCATGTACTGGGATGTTGTGTGGAGGGATGGGGGCACGACCAAAGGCAGGCTTTGCAACATGCTTCTCAAAACTCCTGAATATCAAACAACCATTGAACCAACCTCTGGTACGGTAGTTAAACTGCTTTTTTTTCAGTGGTAGAAGCCAGGCCTTGGAACCTCTTTGGTCAGAAATGACTTAACACAGGGCTTTGACACCTTGAGTGCCAGCTGAGAGGAACTACCGTCATTACTCTTTCCCTTTTTGTAGTGTTTTCTATTTTTTTTTCATACAAATACATATCTAAGGAGGCACTACTCCATCAGGATCTGCCAAAAGTGCTCGTGGCAGCCAAGTACCAATCCTGTTGAAGCCCACCTTGATATTTTCCAAAGAGCTTAATGTCAGACTGAGGCAGAAGCTTGCAGGATGTGGACTGGTGCCTTGTGTTGTTTCTAACCATGCTTGGAGCACCTGTTTTTCTAGATAGGAACATGCTCAGGACATACGCACAAACAAGCTAGTAAGTCTTGAAAGGCTTCTAAATGAACTGGAAACAAAGTGATTATTCCTGTCTTGCTTGAGACTGGCTGCTTCTTGCTGGCTGAAGAACAAGGCAGCGCTAACATCCTGGTGCAGGTGGCTTGCTTGAGCTGGTAGAGTTGCGAGGTGTCAACGTGAAGTGACTAATTGCTTTACTTTTTGCAGGTTCCCTTTTTGTCTCCATTGGAAGGTCATATATATCTGAAGTTAAAATGCCAAGTGGACTCTTCTGTGGAGGAGAAAGGGTTCTTGGTAGGTATTTGCCTCAGATTTCTTACAGGTCCTATGAAATGTAGTCACTTTTTAAACTTCACACGTGTATCTGGAGTGCTTGTGAAGCTTAAAACTGGCTTGGCTTTTTTTTCCTCCATCTCTGAACCAGGCCTCAAAACTTTCCTAGTTCATCTGCTCAACATGCCCAAACTAAAGCTACTTTCTAGAAGTTTATCTTTGTCTTCTAAACACCGTTCATTTGTCCCTCTGAACTTTTCTTGCTGTAATCTGATGGAAGATGAGGTTCTAATTTCTCTGCCAGAAACTTTTACAGGATTTCTCGAAATTTTTTTTTCTCTAGCATAACATTCTCCCTAACAAAATATTTTTTCACTGTTTTCAGACTTAGACTTGCAAGGAAGTGACAGTGTTTTTTCAGGAACATCTTGAGCAATTCTCTCTAAAAGTGGACTTAGAAAATGCAGCTGATCCTTGGGCTGATAATAGGTGGAGCTGCTGAGATGATGTCCAGCAGATGGCAGTGAACGTGCTCTGAACATGCAGCAAACTTCAACAGTTGCTGTTGTGGTGGTGTTTTCAGAAATCAGAATTTCTTCGGACTATTTTCAAGCCGTTCTTTCTGTCTCCTTTCCCTTAATTGAAGTTGAACAGATTTCATTAGATGCAAACATTTCACATGCTTATATTTGCTATCCCATGTTCTTGTGGACTAATTTAAGAAAGTCCTTGTTTGCTTCTCCCATACAAGATGTAAAACCTGAAGAACAGGGTACGTACACAGAGAATCCTCCTCAGCGTAAGGGTTTGGAAACTCCCTCACCATTAAAAACTATCATCTGAACTGGGAAGAGTGAAAAACATAACACACAGAAATTAATTGGAAGAAAGTTCTGTCCGAGTTCGAGGGATGAGGAACGGAAGTCAGATACTAAACTTTCCATTCCAGCACTAAGGAAATGGGGCTTGAAATTGGAATAATTCGGCATCCAGTAAAATCACTGCCAACACAGACACCTAAAAATCAATTTCTAATTTCTTTTAAACTGACTGGACTCCGGACTGTAGAGCAGCCAAACATTTTGTAATCCCAAATGAGTCAAAGACGACTTTAAAAACTAATCATAATAAATTAGGTTATACTAACAGAAGTTCTGCGAACCGTTCATCCTGTATCTGCTATAAGTAACCCTCACTTAATTTAAAATAACAGCAGTGTTGACTAATTGGAAATAGCAGTGATAGGTGCATCTTGGGCAAACGGCTGCAAACTTGAGATTGATACTGTAAGCCCATTTTCTGTGCTGTCTGGAAAATACATGTACTAATAGAAGTCTCTCTCAGTATCGATTTTCTTTCTTTTTATTTCCTTCTCTTACGTTTACTCCTACAAAGGCTTTCTACTCACAGAACCATTCTGAGAGCAAAATAGCGGAGTCCAGACCAAGCTCAAGCAACAAGGCTATCCCATTTTTTTTTTTTTAAATTTTATTTTTAAATTTATTTTTCAGACCATGTTTGAAGATGTTAGTGGATTCGGAGCATGGCACAGGCGCTGGTGTGTGCTGTCTGGAAATTGCATATCTTACTGGACATACCCAGACGATGAGAGACGAAAGGTAATGCTGTTTTATGAAGCTCGAGTCTGACGTTCTGTAGTACCCTACACGACTCGTTGTGAATAAGAGGAACAGTTTGGTTTAGAACAGTCAAGTAGATTCCAAGCATGAGATTCAAGCTCAGGGTTTCCTTGGGGAATGGAGAGGACTTGTCTTCATAAATCGGAACTAAATCAAGGCAAACTTAGAAACTGAGCCCTGCGTCTGATGGGAGAGGGGAAAAGGGGAGGAAGATCCGTGTTTAATTTCCCCTTTAGTCTTCAGGCTCTCCACTGCACTTGTCAAATGATTAATTATTGAAGTCGATCGGACTTGTACAGCTTAATAAGCGGACTTTATCTGGTTGCCTTAAGCTTTAGACAACCCTTGTCTCCTGCAGGAGCATAGCTGGGATTATGGACTGCCTGGGTTGCAGTCGCTGTTTTCTCGCAGCTCCACATCGTAGCTGAAACTGGTGCTTTTGAAATGGTTCTCAAGGAAACCCAGGTTACTGTCTGGCTGATGAGACAAACCGGAGGTTTCTCTGTCACCGAGGTGAACCTTCTTGTCTCCTCAGCATGTTCTTGCAGGCTGTATGGAAATATTTCCAGGTCCTTTTAAAGGCTGCTTTCCCAAGGTTTTTCTGACTCGCTTGAGCAATTTACCATTAAACGCTTGTTTGTTGGCAGAACACTTTCTTTCCCAAACTCTGTGACAAACTCTGGTCCTTTTGGGTCTTCTGTGCCAATCCAGATGCCTGAGTTTAGTTTCTTCCCTGCTAACAGAGGAAGACCATATGTTGATGGTTGACGTTGCCAAAATCTATCAATGCACTTTCTTTCCCTGCCAGGAGACAGGGAGAAATCTCTGCCTGCTGTAATAGAAGATAGGCAAAAAAGAGTTGTTAAGCAAGAAAAAGGTTCCTAGTCTGCTTTTAGCTGCGTGAAAAAAAGCTCTGGTTGGTTTTCCAGATTCTCTTCTTGAAAACCTTCACTTTTTTTACCATCACGCTGAGAAAGGGTCAGCTATTATTCTTTTGGTCTGCTATATTAAACTGTCCTTAGGAAATGCTTCCCCTGGCCCCTGCTCTGTCTGTACCCTCCTGCAGAGGTAGACGTAGCTCAGAAATACCCATATTGGGCAAGGACTGCTTTGAATCATGGGATGTTGGGGTTTTTTAATAGATTTCCCGTGGCTGTACGTATATCCCCAACAACCAACCTGTGTCTTCACGTTCCTTGGAATGGAGCTGTCCTTCCTCTTCCTGTGACTTTTATCTGTAGAACATGCCCCATAAAGAGCAAACTCTTCTTCAAGCCAAGAGCAGCTTGTTGTGTAGGTGTGAAGCATCAGAGCCGAGGTCAGGAACTCACTTGGGGCACACGGCTGAGCCTGTGGCTCAGAGTCTGCGGTCAGCAGAAGGGGAGGACCGCCTTGGCGTGTGGAATGCTCTTTGGAGGGCTCCAGCTCCGGAGGGAGCTAAAGCAGGTGGGTTCAGCGCTTAGTGCCTTAGCTGCCTGTTGGAAGATGAGTCCGTGTGCGTAGAGGCTTGGACAAGAGTGATGCAAGCAGCCCTAAAGTGCTGCTTTTCTGTAGGCTTGGGCAGGGTTTACTCTATCAGTTTGGACTTTATTATGGAGCTCTCTTGAGTCTGAGAGTTTAAGCTTTGTGGGTTTTAAGGGATAAAGAACAGGGAGACAGATCTTTCTAGAGCCGAAGCCTTGGATTTTTCAGCCTCTTTTTCATTGTCTCTCTTGTCTGGTATCAGCTGTGGCTCTTCAGCACAAAGTCAAATCTCTCTCTTTCCACAGAGTAATTGGCTGGGGGGGCTTCACTTCATACAGCAACAAATTTTGAAAGGATCCGTTGTTCGGAATTACTCGATTGCCGTATTCTTCCCTGACACGAACTAACTTCACTTTCAGCATCCTTTGGGCCGGATGAACTTGGCGAACTGCACCAATCATCAGATTGAACCTGCCAACAGGGAGTTCTGTGCCCGTCCCAACACTTTTGAACTAATAACTGTCCGACCTCAGAGGGAAGATGACCGAGAGACGCTCGTCAGCCAGTGCAGAGACACGCTTTGTGTCACAAAGTGAGTGGATGAAATCGTGGAGGCCGCGGGAGGTTCCGGGGCGCTCGTGGGAGGATCGTTTTGCCTCAAGCGAGAGTTTTAATCACATGGGAGCTTTGTACAAAGCAAAAAAGTACAAAGCTCATTTAAACGCAAAGACTTTGGGATGACATTTGAACTGTTTGGTTCACTTTGAATCCTTTTTTGCCTTGTCCCATCTCAGTCTTCTGAGAACAAACAACTCAGCTTTTCCGGAAGTTTAAATGCCATGTAGCAGGATTGTGGAATATTTGGCTTTTTTTTTTTTTAACCCTGCTACTGGAGCTTCCACAGATGATCAGCTTGATGTTTTTCAGAATAACCAAGTAGAGGCAGAGAAAAGTATCTCATCTCTTGGGTTCTTTGCCTTTTAGGAACTGGCTGTCTGCTGATACTAAAGAAGAGCGTAACCTTTGGATGCAAAAGCTCAACCAAGTCCTTGTTGACCTTCGCATGTGGCAGCCTGATGCCTGCTACAAACCTATTGGAAAGCTTTAAACTCCGGACGGGAAATGCAAAGGAAATGTGTATGCAAAAACCTGCATGAGCTAGGCAAAAAAAAAACCCTGAAATGTGGGAAGTTCTCTGGGTCGCTTATGCTTTAAATCTGAGAGAGTATTTAACAATATACAGGACTATGTTATGCAGTATTTTTATTTCACTTTCAGAATTTTAAAACTCTTTTCCTTCCTAGCTTTTCAGTACGGTAGGAAGCAATTAGCTGTTTCTAAACGTGCTAAATATTTATGTAACTCCTTGTTTGGACATCTTTTTTTTTAGCCAAGTTACATTCTCTTCTTTAAACAACTAAATTATTGCAGGAAATCACGCTCTGGGGAGGAAAGGAAGGGGTGGGGGGCAAGCTAGTGTGAAAACGAGCTTACTGGATAACTCGGCTCTCTGGAAGAATGGCTCAGAGTTCTCTAACAAGGACGGTGCTGAAGCAGAGGATTTAATATCAAAGGGTTTGTCAGGTTACTTTTGTCATGGTCAGGCATAGAGGTTACCAGTAAATTTCATTGTACAACAGGTATTTCTTGCTTGCGCAGAGTCCTCACGATCAGAACCAAATCCGTGCACGACTTGTTCCTAGTCCTCTTGCGATTCCTCGTGCGAGCTGGTGTGGCTGAGCGCGGGGCGTGGATCCTGCGTGGTTTACAGGCAGGGAAGGACCTATCCATATATTGCACTTTGGTAGACATGAATGGTCTTGAGTATTTTTGTTAGGATTGCTTTATATATATATATATAAAAAAAACCCTTAGGTTTAGGGTTGTATATGTCAGTATTTCCTGGGATTCGTGGTTTGCACCAGCTAGAATTCTCCAGTTCAGAAGCAGGACTAGGTTGTAAAGTGCTTTTTTCTTTTTAATAAGACACTACAAGCTGCTACATACTTGTAATGCTCTGCTGACCACAACTACGGGTCCTCCTCTCCCCACAAAACGGCAAAAACTTCTCAGTTTAACCCTGTCGTTGCCGCAGCTTTTCACTGGGCTCGGTGAAATCCCGTCTCGTGACATCACCGCCGCAGACACGACAGTGGAACTCTTCAAAGGGCTGTCGCTGTTACATCTTCACACTCCAAACACTACGTTCTGCTGGCTCGTACTGTTTTCACCCTGCCGCTTCTGTACTTGCTTGTAAATCTACGTTTTCTTTCGCCGCTGTCTTTAAGGATTTCCGAACCATGTATTGAGATTTATTTTATTCGTTTCAAATCAAAGAATAAAACACTTTCTGCTCTTTTCATAACGTCATCTCTGCATTTGAGGATGCTGGTCTGCAGGCCGCAGAGGAGCTGGGCTCCGCGTGGTGTTTTGGGAAGGATTCTAGTCAGCGTGTGTGACTGAATGAGACTGACGACTTGGGCCCAAATTCATGTTTATTTGCAAATAGTTTGTGATAATTACAGATCAAGCTTCTGTGCACGGCCTGATTCTGAGCCGCAGAGCTCGCCTCTGAGGCAGGAGGACGCATCGTTGGGGTCACGCTCCTCCAGCCATGGCAAGGCCCCTTCGTTGGGCCCCCCGGAGATCCTCTATCAAGCATGGAGCAATTATACTGGGCAAAGCTTGGGCTTTCAGATAGTCTTTGAGAAGATGCTGGTCTAATTTTCTAAGAAAGCTTATTTCCCCTTGTTCAGAAATCCAAGATGTTCGCTAATAAGAAAGTCTATAAATGGAAAATGCTTTGCTCTGGGCAACGAAGCTTATTTTAGCCGAGGAGATTTCAGTTTGACTAGCTTGTAAACCTCCTAATTGGCGTTATTAAATCCCAGCCTCAAATGAAATACAATAATTTGCAATGAGATTGCCTGGAAATGTTGGCTTTTAGACACATACTGTTCCCTTCCCCCTTTGAATTGCTGCATTTCCGTATTTTGGAGTAAAGGAAATTATCTGATATTCTGCAATTAGCGTCTGTGCTGCACTTGGTCTAGAGTAAAACCACGTGGACACACTTGTTCCTGTCCTTGTTTTCCATGAAAGAGGGGAAGCCTGCACACCTCGTAAAGAAGAGGGGTTCTACCTGGCCGGTGTCTTAGGCTGCTGGGAGGAGATGGCTTCTGCAGGAAGCAGGTAGATTTCCTTCCAATGCTCAACAGTTCCTCAGTCCTGTCTCTGTGGGGCTGTTTCTGGGGAGACTGGGTGTTCTGGTAACATCTAAATGCTTTGAATGAATTGGGGCCTGTATCAGTAAGTAGCATTCAGTTAGGGAATATTCCTTTTTGGCTTCCTAAAGTAGGTGACTTGAGTATTTACTTAAATGTTAGCAGTTGTCCCGAAGGAATTTCTGTCTTAATGGAAGATGTGGCATTCTCTCCCTACAAAAAGAGGGTCTAGGATAGCAATCATACCTGCTTTAATCAAACGGAGTGAGCCAAGTCATGGCCTCTCCAGGCTGAACAAGCCCAACTCTCCCAGCCTGGCCTCCCAGCAGAGGTTCCACCCTCCCATCATTGCTGGGGCCTCCTCTGGCCCCGCTCCACCAGGTCCATGTCTCTGCTGTGCTGAGGACTCCAGAGCTGCCCCAGCACTGCAGGGGGGTCTCACAGAGCGGAGCAGAGGGGCAGGATCCCCTCCCTGCCCTGCTGCCCACGCTGCTGGGGATGCAGCCCAGGAGGATGTTGGCTTCTGGGCTGCAAGCACACTGTGCTGGCTCAGCTCCAGCTTCTCACCCCAGGTCCTTCTCCACATGGCTGCTCTCCATCCCTTCACCCCCAGCCTGTGCTGATACCAGGGGTGGCCCCAACCCAGGTGCAGGACCTCGTACTTGAATCTCATGATACTCACATGGGTCCACTTCTCAAGCTTGTCCAGGTCCCTCTGGATGGCACCCTCTGCCTGCTCCAAATCCTGAGCAGATGCATCTCTACAGCCATGGCCAGTGTGCTAACAGCCATGTAGAGCCAGACCATCCATCTCCTTTAGTCTGGCCTCTAACCGATGAGCTGGCTTAAGGTAAGGACATGTTCAGAACAAAGAGCGGAGCACATCGACCTGGGCTTGGGCTGATTTAGTTGGGGTTTGGTTGTCATATTTTAACACTTTATCAGGTTGTTTTCCACCTGTAATTAATGCCATTTTTTGCTGTCCGATTCCTTCATCGCCTGTAAGGTTGTGAGGAGGGTAAAGCTGTCTCTAATTTGATAATATGTCTTGATTTTGCTAAAACCCCTGGATAAGCTGCTGGAAAAGCTACTGGTAATTCTAAGCCTACAAGGCCGTGTATGAAGTTGAGCAGGTAAGGGCTGCCCAGTATCTCCAGTGCTTCCCTAGCTCATGCCTGTAGAAGACACGGGACTCGGGTCAGGAAGCAAAAAGCAAAGATGTGTTAAAGGCTGAAAAAACAACTTGTTTGAGATACCGGGAGGGTTGTCAAGTTCCCGTCTTGTGAAGGAGGGGAAAGGAACCTGTGCTCAGTCAGCCTCCGCTAACGCTGCCAGGCAAAGCAGAATTCCAAGTGCCTTGTTATTCCTGGCGAGTTTTAATAAGCAAATCGCAGCTAAATAACGTATTGACAGGCAGGGCAGTGACACAGGCACAAGTGATGGCAACATAATGAGTTTGGGGGTTTTCCCCCTCCTCTTTTGGGATCAGATGAACTGAAAAGCCCAGAAATAATGTTCTGCAGGGGGGAAAAAAACCCAAAATGAGGTAGGGCTAAGGTTTGCTACGCATGGAAGGAAAAAAATCATTAAGGTTTGGAAGCCAGGACGATAAATGGTCTAGCTGGCAGCTATCTGGTGATTTTTATTACTGCAGCTCCACAGAAAAAGCCTCGTCTACTTGTGCAGGTGAGATACAGAGAAGAATGTGTTACGTCTGCTGCTACTGGCTCTGATAACTCGCCCTCCCCCTTTTTGTGTGTGTGTGTCTTTAATCGTCCTGTGTCATGGAACGCACTGAGAAGCATCACCGTAAACTGCGCCAGGGCTCCAGCAGTCTGGAAGTCAGTGTCCACCTTGATCTTTGAAGATAGCTTCGATCTGGTCATTGAAGGGATTCTCCTTTCCAAGGACTTGAGGCCATTCGTCAATGGCCTTCTGCCAGGTAATGCTCGTTCCAAGGGCGGCAGCGATCTGCAAACAGCACAAATACTGTCACATTCTTGTACCTCTGTAATGTTGCTGTGTCATAGAATGGGTTGGGTTGGAAGGGACCTTTCAAGGCCATCTTGTCCAGCCCCCCTGCAGGGAGCAGGGACATCTGCAACTAGAGCAGGTTGCTCAGAGCCCCGGCCAACCTCACCTGCAATGGTGCCAGGGATGGGGCAGCCACCACCTCTCTGGGTGACCTGGGCCAGGCTCTCACCACCCTCAGCGTAAACCACTGCCTGACACCTACAGTGTCTGGCCCATAAACTTCGATTTGAAGGTATGCACCAAAGAGACATCACATCTTGCTGTGCTGCCAGCGTGAAAAGCATCAAGGGTAGCAGAAGGGGGAAGAGAGAACAGCCCCGTTCTTTAACCAAGTTTTCACACCCTGCTAACGCATTTTTTTGTTTTAACTTCTGACCTTCAGTTGGATTTTACTCATAACTTCACTTTCAACCTTAAAAGTTGCTCTGACGTTGCTTGTAATTGAGGTTTAAAGAGGGCTAATGAAGCCCTTTTTTAAGGACTAAGATGGGTTTATGGAATCAAACGATTTGAATAAGGTTGTTTTAGAGTTTGGGACCAGGTTGGTGCCTTTGGGGAATTTTTATGAACTTCTAAAATCCTGTTTAAATTCTTTTGAAAGAAGCTGTAATGACAGGCCGGGAGACAAAACTTTTCTTTCATTCAGAGCTTATGTACAGAGAGAGACACTTGTGGAGTGGAAGCTCTTTGAATGTGGTCACCCGAGGTCTCATTAAGCTCATGGAGCAATTGGGGCAGGGGAGAGGGTTAGAGGAGATTGTGCAATCGGGTGTTTTCTCCTGGTCACAATTTCCATTGTGACCAAACATGGTTATGTTGGGACACCCTATGGTTACCGGAGGGCTGAGACCTGTCTCTGTCAGAGTGGTCCATTCTCATACAGTCTCCAAACCACCTTCATGAGATGGTTTGACTTTTTTTTTCACAATTTTGACCTGGCAGTGCTGGTTTAAGGGCTGGACTTGATGACCTTAAAGGTCTCTTCCAACCGAAACAATTTTAAGTCCCTCAGCCTTCCATGTTTTTTTTCAGTAGGGTTTGTTGGTTTAAAAAAAACCGACCATCTTTGCATGGTGCACCCTCAGCAAAGGTATCACTGGTTCTACAGTAGAGATTGCTGCTGATGGCAGTTTAAGGGCATATGTGCTTTGATTGTCCTGAATGCTGTAGGTCCTGCTCAGACATCCTTTCAGATGGTCCTGGTGATTTCGAGAATTTACTCTGGATGGTTAGTGTGGCACAGAGAAGGGTTCATGGTTCTAGAAATCACTTCTTAAATGTCTTTTTGGTAAATCCTGAATCTCTTGTGCTTTAAGACCTGCTACAATTATGTTTTTAATAATTTTTTTCAAGATGATAGCCCCTAAGTGACTTTTTTTAAAGGACCTACTTCTTATAGAGCTCTGGGTGACAGCAACTTGTCCCTGCTGACTGCAGGGGGGTTGGACTAGGTGACCTTGGAAGGTCCCTTCCAACCCAGAGCATTCTATGAACGGGGGGTGGCTGTTGTTTCAGCAGCTTAGAGTCAGGGAATCGGTTTGGTTATAAAAGACCTGTAAGATCATTGTTAACCCAGCACTGCCAAGCCCACCACTCCTCAGAAGACTTGTGCTCTAGACCCTTCCCCATCTTCATTGCCCGTCTCTGGACACGCTTCAGCCCCTCAATGTCCTTCTTGGAGGGACCCAAAACTGAACGCAGGATTCGAGGTGTGGCCGAGTACCGGGGGACAATCCCTGCCCTAGTCCTGATGGCCACACTACTTCTGATACAAACATGCTCTGCCGATCTCTCTTCTTCTTGTGCACCAAACTGGCGATGAGCGTGCTGCTCTGCAAAGTGTAAATACCCAGCTCATCTGAGATGCATCACTTCAGCTTTTTCTCTTTCTTTTTTTTCTGGCTGGAATGTGCTTTGCTATGACTTAAGGAATACAAAAAAAAAACCAAAAAGGAAGAAGCTAATCACACTCAAGCTGTGCTTTCCTGCCTGTACATAATCATTAAGAATCTTCCAAGCGTCTCAGGTTCAAGTTTGTGATGCTCAGGGCTTTCACGTTTTCTCTGGGAACTTCATAAAAGCAAGAAATGAAGCAGTTTATGCAGGATCCTGTTGCAATGCAACAGTTCTGTCATCCAAACAAAGCAATCAGCTGTTGCAGGGAGAAGGGATGTCCTTGAAGCCATCTGGCATTCACAGGGAATTGCAGTGAAGTTTTGTAATAAGGAAGAGACGCTGAAGAAACATGCCTGGGCTCCCTCTGTAGCCAATGGGAAGAGAAAGTCAGATTTCTTCCAAGGACAAGCGAGCTGGACTTTGGGGAATGGTATCTCAACGATGGCTCTAGAAGGAACTTAGGTGGGCTGAGTGATGTGCTTTGCCTTTAGGTGTCAGAAGTAAATGGTTTGAACTTCTTCCACCTACGGCTCAAGTTGAATTTGTTGGAAGAAAACCTCCTGGAGCCCGGTTTTAGCTTTGAAACTCAAGAGGTTATGCTGAGAATGAGTGTTTTGTCTGCAGCCTTCTGATGTTTAATTTAAAACCATGCAGGAACCCCCTTCCCCCACCAAGAAACTTGCAGGAAGGGAATGTGACTCTGGGCCTGGCCAAACAACGGAGCACTTGGTGTTTATCCCTTCTTTCAAGGGGTTTGAAATACAAAATACTGCCTGGAGTGGAGACTAGGAGGGCTACTTTTTCCTGCTTGAGTGTCCCAACCTCTAGCCTTTTTCCAATGCATAAACAGAGCAGCTCTAATAGGACAGGGAGAGTGTTGCCTTTTTTCTTAATTTTCTTTTCCTTCTCCTTGCAATATGTACAAAAGCCTTGATCAGGGAGGTTCTGTTCCTTCCCACGTTCCTTCTGCATGGCTGGACTACTGGATCTACACGCCGACACCAGCATGTTTATACCAGCGGAAGATTTGTTTTAATTAAAGAGATGTCAGATAAACAGCAGGTGAAATCCAGGGGCCAACATCAGACACCGGCTTACCCTGCTGTAGCGTAACATCTAGGGATCGCAGTACACTTCCAGCTCATCCTCGGCAGACACTTGTCCTGGTTTGAGGTAGAACAGAACCAGTTCTGTTCAGTGATTTTACTTCTTAGCTCCATCTCTAAGTGATGGCACTTTCTGAAGCCAATGGCAGATTTTCAGTCTCTGCTTCTAGCAGTGGTAACGCTCCATGTTTAGAGTTACTACCAAGGGTTGGGGTGTGCAGAAAGGCTCTTGCTTGTACTTGCTCCTGTGCAGACCAAATCTTGTGTGCCATGCTGAGGTGCTGTAAAGTAAAAGGCTGCACCCGCAGGGAGGAGCGGCCAGGACAGGAGACCCCAAACGGACCAACAAGGGATCCAATTCTATGTGCATCATATTCAGTACAAAGCTGATGGATCGTGAGAGTCGAGCCTCTTCTTCGATGGCTGGCATCCAAGGAGACTCTGTTCTGCCTTTGATCCCGGCCTGTGTGTTCCTGAATCCAGTTCCCATCTGCCGCTGAGTCCAATCCCCGGTGCCTGCCCTGTAGTATGTCACCTGTAGAGGTGACCTGATTGCCATCAGGGGATTGGGTTCAATATTTGTTTGTATATATTTCATTTTCTTATTTTTATTAAAGCTGTTTTAGTTTTCTAATCTGTTATTCTCGTATTCCCTTTCACTTCCCCTTTAGGACAGGAGTTAATAGAGAGCATCTGTCATTCGTCTAGTGGCCAGCCCAGCCCTAACCCCTGACAGAGGGACACTGCAGGTCTTGTGGAGAAATGTGGAGTTTGGGATACATCAGAATGCAAGAGCTAAAATGTTTATGCTTTCCTTGGAGTGCTGCTCAACTGAAAATTTTTTCAGTATTTGTCAAGTGCTTTGAGATCTTCAGAGAGAAAGTTCAGTAGAAATGCTCAGGCTGGGTCTTCTGTGTGAGGCATGGGGAATAGCCGCAGAGATTGAGGGAAGAACCTTCATTCACTTGACGAGCTGCACGGCATCAGTCCTCTCCTGCTAGGCAGCTCTTTATGGTATGAAAGCCGTGCCTGGCCAGAGGCATTCGCACTGGTAGAGAGTAAAACTTTAAATAAAACTAGTATGAGGAATGAATTGTTTATCATTTCTCTCAAGTGCACTCTTAAATCTCCCTCCCTGCTCACACTTCCCCTTCTTTTTATTAAGAAAGCTGCTCTTCTGAAGCAGAGTGCTACATCTCAGTCCAAATGGCGGTATGTTGATAACAGACTTCTAACAGGAAAAGAAAAATGGATTTAAAGCGGTGGATGTTTGGATAAGGCTAATTAATAAATCCTAGAAGGACAATAACTCACTTGAAGTGAGGCATATCTACAGCTGGCACCTTGGCTGGAGGGGAAAAACGTACCTAGAAAAGCATTAACGTCATCCTAACAGCAGGAGGAGATCATAACCACCGCAGGAGGCCAGGTCCAGAGGGAGTGAAATATGGCAGCGCTTGGCCAGATCCTCCAGCTCAACGCTCCGGGGGCTGCGTGTAGGTTTGCAGCTGCCCTTCACTGCCCTTTTGTTATTTTCTTTTGGCTTAGGCAGAATTCCTCTAAGAGAAATATATGCTGCCTTCAACTCTGCGCTACCTTCCAGCTGCTGGTGGGACACGGGGTGTGGGCAAGAGCCCGGACAAAAAGCTGTGATCTGGTGAGCTTGGCTCTCACAGTGGCCTGTGGCTGGGGGTTATGAGAAGCCTCAGGGTAAGACACGAAAATAACGCAAAGACCTTTTCTTCTTCAGACTCTTCATACTACACGGTTTTCCCAGATGGCAGGGTTGGGAACGGGGTTCATTTCAGCACTGTTTTCACTCTCGTTTTATTTGCCAAGTTTTCTCTAATTGCTTCCTTGCAAAAGGCCTGCAGCAAAAAAATCCAGACACATTTTCTCCATGTCCCCAGGCTGCGAGCTCATATTTCCATGCAGCTATCTCCTGGCACCATGGTGGTAGCCAGGAATTTCTGCTGTGAAGGAGTCTCTCTTTGAACAGGAGGCTCTTTGGACTGGGCATGGCTAAGGAAGCCACTGTATTGCTCCAGCTCACCAGCATGAGTGTAAAAGATAGCAACTAAAATATGTATTTTGCCTTTGGATGTCCCTTTGCAGGTCTCCCCTGGCTCAACTGACAGAACAGTCAACATGGAAGCCTCTGAAATGTTGGAATCCATCAACACTTGCAACGCGTGCCCGTTGAAGCACTTCTCCATGGCCTGCCCTTTCCCAGGGTGTAAGACAGCATCATATCAGGTTATGGGGGTGTGGGAGTGAATATATGTGGGTTCTTAGCTCTCATCATGAAACCGGTCCACAAATTTCCCTGTGCTTTTGAGCAGGGGGAGCTGTCAAAGTGGTGGCTGGGCTGCGTGGTGGGGCTTCCTTGCATGGTTCAGGTGTGCTGAGGTGGTGGAGAGCACATAACCCTCAATGGGGAGGAAGGCAACAGATTTCTACAAATGATCTTGCCATGGCACAGAGCTGGTACCACGCACCAAACATGACTGAGGAACATCACTCCTTCTGCACTCCCTCTTAGAGCAGGTCCAGAGGTCCACAAAAACGATCCGAGGGCTGGAAGCCCTCTGCTGGGAGGTCAGGCTGAGAGAGTTGGGCTTGTTCAGCCTGGAGAAGAGAAGGCTCCAGGAGACCTTCCTGTGGCTTTTCAGTACTTAAAGGGGGCCTGGTAGAAAGATGGGGCCAATCTTTTTAGCAGTACCTGTTGTGACAGGACAAGGGGCGATGGTTTCAAACTAAAAAGGGGGTACATTTAGACTAGAGAGACATAAGAAATTTTTTATACTGAGGGTAGTGAGATCTTGGCCTAGGTTGCCCAGAGGGGTGGTCGCTGCTCCATCTGTGGAACCATTCCAGGGCAAGGTTGGCCAGGGCTCTGAGCAATCTGCTCTAGTTGCAGATGTCCTTGTCACTGCAGGGGAGTTAGATGAGATGACCTTTAAAGGTCCCTTCTAACTCAGAGCATTCTATGAGTTAGGGCTGAGATGGTGCTGTCCTGCTCTGGGGCTAAAGCCATCACCTCTTTTAAAAGAGAAGTCCCCCAAACCTGCCCCCCCGTGGTGTGCCAACCAGGTGCTGGCATCCTGCCTGCTCCCATCCATCCCGGGGCCGGGTTTTTACCTGACTGGGGTGGAAGCCATCAACGGGTTCGATCAGCTGCCAGAGCTCACCTCCCATCTCCCGCCACTTCTCGGCCGCTGCAAACAACGTAAGCAGAGGAGTTATCTATCGGTGGTGAGCACACAGGCACCTGCCCCGAGATCTACCCTCTTCTTCCTCAAAGCGCCGCCGGTATTTTTAAGCTCTGCATGAAGATTATGATAATTTGTATAAAGTTGTCAGAGCCAATATTGTGTACAGGCCCCTCTCCTCGGGGCAGGATTTAAGCTTTTGTTGCTGATTTATTCCTTCTCTGTGCTATTTGTGCAAGGAAGCTCTTTGAACAGAAATGATTGTAAAACAATTCACTTTCCAACTGAAGCAAGTAAAGCTGTAAATTAATATTTTCGCTTTTCCCTTTTTGGCTACATCTTCAGCAGTGCCCCCCCCCCCAAAAAAAAAAAAAAGATAAAAGAAAACAGTGCTTTTTTTAGAGAAAGAGGTGGTAAGAGAGCGTTCACGTCAGCTGATATCTGCAGGAATAGACTGTCATTTTCAGTTACTTCTCTTCCGAGCGGGTCTTTTTCAACTCCAACAAAATAACCTTTTGAATTACATAAGCATGACATTCACTGCAAATGGTGCTGTGCTGTAAGCCCCAGAGCCCTTAGGGAAGTGAAAAGCTCTCTCCCTTCAAAAGGGCTGTGGCGCGATCAAACATGGGCCTAGTGGATGTGGCATTAACAGACTGTAAATTCGATAATTTCTTTTATAATGACAGATTAAGAACGTGTGGTGGCGTTACGCAGGCATCCTGTCAGGAGGAAAATGTTCTCTGAGCACCACGGTTTGGATCTAGACTCACCGCTGTTTATTGGACCCTGGTTATTGTGTCGAAAAGTGATGTCTGGGTCCCCACACCAACTTGGAATTCACAAGGGTGATATTCCCGCTTTGACTATAGAAACCTACTTGAGATGCTTCAGCCAACACCCAGTGACCTGTTACAAGACAGAGGGCTTGGAGCTTTGTTTCAAATTTGCGGTATGTTGGGCAGAACACATACTCCCCTGAGATTACACCACGGAGCGCACCTATAAGTGACGTTATACCTTGAGTACGAGGCTGGGTGTTGTGTTTTACTTTGCAGAGGGACCGCTATTCCAGCACCAGAAACAGCAGAATTAAGGTAAGTATGGTTTATATGAAGGTAAGTGAACTTAGACCATTACACTTGACCTCCAAAAATCCTAGAGAAGTTGAGTACGTCCAGAGTTTGTCTTAAAAGTGCTTGTTGTCTTGGCTAGACTAGACTAGAGCTTGCTCCTGTCCACACCAAGAAAAAGCCAAAACAAGCAACCTATTTACTTCACTGCTTCTTAAAGGAACCACTAAGTTCTTCAGCCAAAGGCAACATCTAAGCTTGAATGTCCATCTAAATCTAGACGAAATGCTAGTATACTCCAATTTTACTCCAAGACAGCTGGGAGCTGCTATGTATACATACGCCCAGCCCAACCCAAAATCAATGTACTCACCACAGCGTGCAACCACTGCTAAATATTTGATGCTTGGAGAGTTTAGGGGAGGATTTGCTTCTGCTTCTGAGACACCAGGAAAGTAGGTCAGCAGCCTTAGCTGGCTTTTGAGCACACTCACAAAGTGACAGCTTTCCTGACAGCAAGATCAACTCGTTGGCTCCAGGGCTGCAGGAGACTTTGCAAAGTGTCTTCCAGAGCTGATGTTTGTATGTGCATGTGTGATTTTGTTTACCTCATTTATTTAACGCAATGTAATCAAGAACAGCAAATTATATTAAGATGTTTCTTTTCGTGAAAGCAAATAAATTACCTAAAGTTAGTCATTTAACTTATTAAAGTAATTTGCCTACCCAGCAGGTAGTTTGTTCTAAATCCTAATGACTTGTTAAATATTAAGTAGCTGAGGCAAAAGCTGCAAAGAGACTTGGACGTCCTTAAACTCTGTTCTACAATATCAAACTTGAGAGTGGAGCCCACCTCTCTGAGGTAAGGTTTTGGACAGAAAGAGTCCCTCTCCCACCCTCCCTTCTTTACCTCCTCCTCTGTCCCAGAACCGGCTTCCTGAATTGGGTCATGCAGGATAAAATAAGTTTGTGAATTTTGCTAGGATCTGGCTGCAAAATGAGGTCTTTGCAATAATCTGAGATGCCTCAGCAGCTTCGTGCTTCCAAGGATGGCCAGGCACCGATGGGAAGAGGTGTTCGAGATGTACACTTTGAAGTATTGCCAGGATGCTTCTGTCCCTTCATGGCTCCGGTTTTAGCTGTCTGCACGCTGGGATTTAAAATACAGCCCCCAGGCAAATGTTTTGAAGAAAGACCAACACGGAACTACCTCTCTGTGTGAATATAAGCCCAAGGAAATAGAGATCAGGGTTTTTTTTCTAATTATTGTATACTGGTTTTGGCATGTAAAAATTCATGCTACCGGGGAGAGACAATGGGCATAAGCTGAAACTTGAGAAGTTCAAGCTGGATACAGGGAAAAAGCTGTTTTCCCTATTTTCCTATTTAACTACTTGACTAAGTTGCCCACCTCTAATCCTCACTCCATCCTGATCCTTTTTTTTTTTAAACAGAGTGAGTGTGTTTCTCCTTGTGACAGAGCTGGGCTGATGCTGGGTTGTGCCTCATGCTGGATCCACACACATCTCATGAGGGGAGCAGAGCAGAGAGAGATCCAGCAACAGGCGTCTGTCCCCAGCCCCAGAAGGTAACGAGAAAAAATTCCTGGGTCTTCTGTTACTGTGTCAGTTGCAGAAGGAAGTGAGTCAGGTAAGGTGCTTACCTAACGTCACTTAAGATCACAGAAGGATGAGTTTTGTAAGCTCTTCAAGTCAAAAATTCCAGCATATGTAGGTGCTTAAGGAAGCATATAAAGAAGCCAGTTCTGCCTTGAAGAGGCACTTCTACTTCTGGAAACAGCGAGGTAAGAGGGTTTTGAGAAAGGTCTCCTTCCTGAGGCGCTGCTCCTCCCAGAGGAGGCAATATGAAGCCCGGTCAGTGATGTAGCACACCACAGCTCGTGAAGAGCACCTTCACCGTTGCAGATATGCCATCTCCAGCCTAGATGGCCCACTATAAAAGTCATGATCAAAAATAAATCCAAATCTTATGGACCGAGATAGGTTTGAGATTTCTTACTTTCTTTATCAGCCTGAGAAGCTGCCGTGGACAAGCAGGAGGCATTTTTAGCAGAAGCCCATCTGCTGTCCCTGTTGCCTTGTCACCAAAGTGCAAATGGCCAGTGTGCTGCACACTGGGTTGTGGGTGCTGGAAGCAGCAGGAAGGTTGTGGTCCCCAGGCTCGTGGTGGGGTCTTCTCACCAGATGTCCATGGTTACTCCAACTAGAGAAGCTGGGAGATGGCATTAAGGGTCTCCCCTTGGCCTCAACCCTGCCAGCAGGGTCACCTAGACCGGTTAGCTATGCTGTTCTTCTCTCAGAGCTAAAATATGAGGAGCATGTATTGTCAGCCCAGTACTTGACTAAATGCTTCATGAGAAAGACAGGAGAAAAAGCAACTTACTTTGTCTCAGTGGGAAATCCATGTAGAAAATATCAAAGTTGGTGAATTTCTCAGATCTTGCTATTTCTTTCAGGACGTTGGACAGTTGTAACGCTCTCTGTAAAAAATCAAGCAGTTTAATGACAGTTCGTTGCTACTCGTGCTGCTTTGCGGGGACTCGGCTTTTGTCAGCGATGCGCAGTCAGGACTTTGAAAGCTGATGTTGCCCTTTTAGCTGGGGGAAAGGAGGTGAAATGGGGTCGTTCATCATAATATAGACCTGCTTGAGCACCACCAGCCTTTGGGCTCCCCAGCTCACCATGTAACGCATCGCTGCAGGTTGCACTGAGGCCTCAGCTGATGTTATAGGTTTAATACAGCACATAGTTATTTTACTGGAGACCTTTTTTTGTGTTGTCTCTATAAATATTCTGAATTTCTTGGTTTCGGAGGCCTCTTGATGCGTGGCAGCCCAGTCATCTCCATGCCTCTGAAAGGAAACTGCCATTTTTTGTACAGGAGAAATGTTCTCCTTGCCCATCATCCTTCCCATGTTTATCTAGCCAGACCAAATTGTGCTCTTACTTTCAGCAAAGCAAATTACCTCCATTGAGCATCTACCTAACTGATAGATCCAGTGTGATTTCTACAGCCATAACAGAGATCAGGATCTCCTAAATATTTAAATTGTGCCGTTTGGATAATAACATAGACAATTAGTTTCAGACAGGGGCTCAGAAAGGAGATTAATTCATACCCTGCAGACATATGAATTGTTCATGGACAGAAGTTACATGTACTGTGCGTTCTGTATTGTTGGTATGAATATATAAGCTGCAATCCTGCAAAGATTTAGGAATGCGCTTAATTGTCTTCTCTGAAGTCCAGAGGGAGAGGATATAAACCGAAACACTCGTGCAAGCCTTGGTGAAATTAAGGCCATAATTTTTGTTTAGTGAGTGGAAGAATTAATACAACTATACAGAGAGATTACACCTTTGATGATATTTGGTTACTGTCTTTTTTACATGGCTGCGGGGTGGGGGGTGCTGGGATAAAAATCAGCTTGTACTGTAAGGGAATAAGTGGCTGATGTTATGTGACATTCCCTTTTCGCAGCCAGATTTTTAGAGTGAGTTTTAAGACAGCTCTGTTCTGTCTGTTCCTGTTCCTGCACTGAGCCTGGATGCTGCCTGGTCACACTGTCTGGCGATTAAGTCCCCAGAAACGTGTCTGAGGAAGATTAGCACAAATCCTAAATGAAGGCAGGGTAAGGCTCTTGCTCTGGGGGCCTGCTCCTGCTGCCAGTGAAATCCATGCACTTGGCTTTTCATTCTCACAGCTACTTGATTCACAAGCCTTTGCTTTCTTATCAGGTATGTTTTCTCCTTAAAGAACTTGAACCTGATTTTGTCTCAAGGAGATCACATCCCTTGAGAATCGTAGAATGGTTCGAGTTGGAAAGGACCTTTAAAGGTCATCTAGTCCAACCCCCCTGCAGTGAGCAGGGACATCTGCAACTACAGCAGATGCTCAGAGCCCCGGCCAACCTCACCTGGAATGTTTCCAGGGATGAGGCTTCTACCACCTCTCTGGGCAACCTGGGCCAGAGTTTCACCACCCTCAGCATAAAAAATTTTCTTTCTTATATCTCATCTGAATCTCCCCTCTCTTAGTTTGCAACCATTACCCTTTGTCCAATAAGGTCTCCCCGGAGCCTTCTCCAGGCTGAACAAGCCCAACCCTCTCAGCCTTTCCCCCTGGGAGAGGCGTTCCGGCCCTCCGACCATTTTTGTGGCCCTAATGATCAGAATAAATTTGGACAGCTGCGAGGAGGGAAAGGGAATACTTTTACAAATCCCTTAACTGAACTGTGCTGCCTCCCAGAATCAGAGAGGAGTTTGAAAGGATGGATGCTGATGTTTCTACATCTTCACTTTTGGAAGAAAAAAATGTGCTGACATTGTGCCTTTGAGATTTTAGGCTTCTATCCTCAGACACAGGGACAAACTGGAAGAAGGCAGTTCCGTTGCAGCTTCGTCGAGACTTACCTCTGAGGTCAAATTCCTGAGGGTCTCGTTGGAGGTCATCCAGCCACTGCAGGGGCTCACCTGGGCAGGAACAGGAGAGCAGGGCTTTAGCAGAGGGCCAAGAGGACAGCAGGGCTTGTGAGCTCCAGCCAGAGACCTTACCTGGAGGCAGTCGAGGAAAGAATAAAGTTGACTGTATGTGACGTCCTTGTTCAGCTGCCCTGCAAAGCACAGAGAGGTAAACATCACGCGCCTGATGGCCACATGTAACTTCATTTTGCAGGTCTGTGCTTTTCCATGCATTAGACCCCTCGGTTACCCTCCCACCACCAAAGCCAAGGTGCAACAGGGGTGGCATGGATGCATCCATCTCACTAAGGCCCCGCTCTGTCCCTGCAGCATGAAGAACTGCTTTTGCTGCTTGTCCCACATCCCCATCTGGCCTTTCATGGGTGATTTGTCTCACACACAGGGTTAGTCATCGCAGCCTGCGTCAACCTCCGAAGCGGATGACTGATATTTTATCCATTAATGTGCCTCTCACCCCCCAAACAAACGCAGGGGTTGCGAAGCTGAAGGGATGATTGTATATACTCTTGAGTTTCACATTTACCTTGGAGAGGTTAGCCTTAAAAGGAGGAGCAATTTTGCTGTCATGGAGGGAAATGGATACACTTGTGTGGGTGAGAAAATTCAAGCACCAAAGTCAAATACCCAGCTGAGATTCCCTAAAATTCACTGTGCTACACAATAGCCAGGCCGGCCAAGAAAACTACCCATTTTTCTCAACCTTTTTTGCTTCTTTGGTAGTTACAACCACGATGGAAATGAAATAGCCACTCAGTTCTCTGAGTTTGTACCGCACTGATCATCCTGTCAGGCTTTGTTATTTTTTTCCGTGCTGAAAGGTGATTTTTGCTGTTGTTCTGGGACCTGCAAAGTATGAAACAGGCTTCTCAGATTGCTCATATTTACCTAGAGGGTGGTATCTGTCGTGCAGGTTATCCCAGAGAAAGCGGCCATCTACCAAGCCTGTCAAAATCACGTGGCTGCCATTTGGAAGACGGGAGTCCAGGTAGCGCAGCGCTTTCACCACGTTGGAGAGCATTTCTTTGGGTGTAGTCATGTGAGCCAGCGTGTCCCGCTTCCTGCAGAAGAAGAGGATGCCAATGGGATGTTGTGTCAGGTAATGACTGTGCGCCCAAAAAGGCAGCTGGGACAGCAAGCATTTTCTTTGCTGTTCTTCCACGCTAAGTTAGCTAAACGGAACTTTATAAAACTGATGCTACATGTTTTAGTCTCTCATTGTTCTTGCCAAAAGCAGAAGGGATAGAGAAGCCTCCCTTGGTGTGACCCTTCTCCCTGCTAAGAACAGACAGATGCGTCCCTTTTTGATAGGGTGGCCTCCTGCTGTGGGTTAACCCCGGTGGGCAGCTCAGCATCATGCAGCTGCTTGCTTGCTTCCCCCGAACCCCTGTGAGATGGGGGAGGAGGAAAGGAAAAGCAAGAAAACTTGGGGGTCAGGATTAAAAACAAAACACAAAAAAGTTATTGTTCAATAAGCAAAGGAGAAGCAGGAGAGACAAGGCAAGCAAAAAAGTGCTGCAAAAGTAGTCCCTCACCACCTCCCATGAGTAGACCAATGCCCAGCCAGCTCCTGAGCTTTACAAGGTGTTTAACCCCCCCTAAAATCCCCTCCTCTCCCTTTTAATTGCTGAGCATGACGTTACATGGCATGGACCATCCTTTCAGTCAGTTTGGGTCATCTGCCCAGTTCTGTCCCCTCTTGTGCACCCCTAATCTATTCCCTGGGCGGACAGAACAAGAAACAGAGAAGGTCTCAGTACTGTGCAAACACTGCTCAGCTACAGTGAAAACATCAGTGTGTTACCAGCACTGTTTTGGTCAAAAGTCCAAAACACAGCCCTATAGGAGCTGCTATGAAGAAAATTAACTCTATCCTAGCCAGGCCCAGCACACTTCTGTAAAGAAAAAAGCCTTGGCTCTCCTACTGGTTTTGTTCCACAGTTGGCAAATGAGTCAAGATCCTCCATGGTTCAGCTCTGAACCGGGAGAAATGGTGCTGCTCCACACACATGGCTTCAGGGTGCGGGATGCCCTACAGACAAGTGAAAGGAGGGCTTCTTTCTCCATGGGCTGCTGCATGGAGCTTACATTTAACTGGCTCATTTCTTAGAAACGAGTGGAAATATTTAAGGTAGCTTTGTCTCTCATGTGTTGTACGCCTCTTACTACAGCTCTGCTGGAGGGCAGGAGACCAGCACGGGGTCTGGACAAACATGGGAGACTGGAGGAAGGAGGTATTGAACATAAATAGTCCTCAGAAATGTTCATTAGGGTATGGGAGCTGTGTCGGTGTCCCACATGGACTCAGCATCCATGTTTTGTGGCTCACTGGCAGACCTGAACTTCTTCAAGCCAGAGTCCCAGGCTCAGATTTATCCTTCCCCTCTTGCATTTAGCTGTAAATGCCGCAGGGGGGAAGGAAATAAAATGGTGAAGTTGAAATAAATTTCAACTTATATAAGGAAAACAAACAAGCAAAACCACCTCAGGCTGCCTAGAGAACACTATTGTTATTAAAACAACCACTTTACTACAGAAAAAGCGTTCACCTGCTCTTCCCCCGAGAGCTATTGCCACGCTTTCATAGCGCATGTGTCTGTAACGGGCTATGAGCAAGCAGGTGAACGTTGCCCCAAGGAGGCCATCCCATCCCAGCATGAGAGGCTCCGTGGGTCAACACTCGAGGCAGTGCAGGGCCAGCTCTGGGGAAAAGCCTCTTGGTGTCTGGCGATGTCTCATTGCCCCTCTCTCAGAGCGAAAGGTCAGTGGGATGGAAAGAAGGATGTCGTTGTGTGCTTCCACAAACCCCAGGCAGCTCCAGGGCGGCTTGGGCCCCCTTGGGGCATGAGGAGCAGAGCGTGTAAATCCATAAGTTGCTTTTTTGAATTGGGACAGATAACAAAGACATGTGTTTGCAACATAAGCTCTTACAAGAGCCCCAGAAATAAAAGCCAGGGCACCATAGCTAGGATTTGGAGCACATGTCCTTCCAAGAAGTGCATCAGGTCACACTAATGTCCATCTTTATTGTTTTAGCAGTTCCCACATTTTCTCCTCGTGGGCTTGTAGGGAAGAAACCACCTTAGCAGCCAGGAGCCTCCGTCCAGGTCCTTTCCCTGGGAGAGTCCTTTAGTCTTTTTCATGGGGTAAGAGAAGGGCAAATTTCATCCTTCCAGTGCTGAGTGAGCTGCTGGAGAAGCAGGTAGGAGTTCTTGTCGGTGAACACTGGAGCAGCAGGAGCTTTCAAAAGTGTTTTGTTCTCTCCTGAGGCTTTAGAAACGTTTGTGCTTGGGAGGAGTGGATGCAGAGACCCACGTGGGAGAACCGTGCACCCTAGCAAGGATATGGGATTCTTCAGTGGGCTGCGTTTTGCACACAAAATAATAATTAGTCGAGTTCCCTGGGCCCAGAAATTTATCTTAATGCAGTGTGTGCTGCTGAAGCGTTTGAGACTTTCTGGTTAGGGAAAACCTGAAAAACAGCATTAAGATTCAGGCTTAGCCTCGTGACAGCCACCCAAGCAAGGTACCTTTGAGATAAGACTGTGGTTTTGCCCTTAATTACTTCATTTCGCCCGCAGGTATTGCAGCACTTGATTTCAAAGTACTGCTCGGATGTAAGGCCCCTACCGTAAGTAAATACGTCAGTGTGAGCCAAAATTAATAAGAGATTCATAACTTGACTGTCTCTTGCCATCCTCTGCCGAAGTCACGCAGATACCTCAGTGCATTTCTTCACATTTCCTTCCTGTGCCAGGCTGTGAAATTAAAACCGACCGAGCAGCAAGCCGTCTTGTAGGCACGTTCATTTTGGGCTCTGCCATAAAGACTTCAAGGTGGCTGAGTGAGCACCGGGGCCTGTTGTGGTACCCTCACCCGGTCTGGTCCTCCCAGAAGGCAACAGCCAGTGATGGCCTCCGACCACCTGGCACCTCTGGAAGAGGATGCTGGTCACGGTTCACTGTGCCAGCGCAGAGCAAGTGGATGTTAGTGTCAGGATTCTTGCTGCATTGGATCTGTAGTTGTACAACATTTGAGACTGCTGGTTCTCATTATTTTCTTGTCTGAGTGTTTTTTGTTCCAGGTCTCTGTGTCCCACATTGTGTCCCACATTTACACCTCAGTGGGCTGAAAGATACCATCGCCATCTGTCTTTATTTTTCTAACCCCCCCCTGTTTAGACACCGTGGTGGGGAGACTACTGGGAACGTGTAATACAGGCTGCCAACTTCATTATCTTTCTCCTCTGCAAACATCCATATTGCTCATTGCCCTGCTCTTTGCCTGAGTTGAAATACTGGCATTTTAACAACGCTTTGGCCAAGAGCTGCGCCTGCCGTGCTCTCAGCACACTGCTCTCTTTTGAAGGTAAAACACAGGATAAAGCCAGAAAGGCTCTATTAATGCAGTTGAAAACTTGAAGAGGTTTTTATTTGTCAAGTCCTAGGTTTGAAGGCAAGCCCACTGGATGCTCCGCACCCTCCATAACCTCTGTGGGTACATCAGAGCCACAGCAGCTACAGAGAGTGACCAGATGCTGAAAAAAATCTCTCTCTGCTCTACATCCCACTGGATGGAGAGAGCATGGAAACAGCGTGTTCCTGCAGAAGCTGCAGCATCTTTCCTCGCTGGAGTCACAGGGATCACTACAGCCTGATAGCCTCTTTGCACGCTGCAAAGGTTTTGGAAGAAAACAGACAGTAGAGAGAATTGGAGCAGGCAAAAGTGTCTCTGACAGGTAATGGGTGCTGGGATAAAATGAACGGCAGAGTTTCAAGTAATACATACTGGTTTGGAACAAACAAATGGGTGAGGCAAGGCCAAATTGGTTTAAATTTGTGGAAGATTTCTTTTTACTTCAGGCAAGAATAAAAAGCAGTGCTAGAGGCAGGGGAAGTGAAAGGACCAACCTGCAGAATGAGGAATAAACAAAGGAAAAGGAGGTGCTTTTAGCAAAGCCAGTGAAACAGCAGAATTGAAATATGTACACAACAGAGCCTGGGCCAAGCTTAGGAGAAGACACCTCAAAAGCCTTTGCAGCAGGAGCTATAGACTTCAGTGAGGGCACTATTAGAGGTGGGGGGGGGTCTCCTCATCCTGGGGGTGGTTGTAATGGTACCTCCATAAGCTTCTCAATAAACAGGTGCCCAGGACAGTCCTGTCAGCAAGCAGCAGGAGGTCTGTGACTCAGTTGAAGGGTGGTGGTGTTACTTTTGAGGATTTATGTGTCCTTCCTGTAAGAGGAGGGTGGTGCTGGGGGCAAATTTGGGAGCTCCGGGCAGGGGTGCAGAGAAAAGGAGATGCTAAGGGTGAAGTTTTCGTGGGAGGTTATTTCTGTGTGCTGCCCTCACATGGCCAGGGACACGGTGGTGCCAGGGGAGGACCTAAAAGGTGGCTCCTGTGGTCCCACTTCTGCCCTGGGTGAGGGCTCCCAGGTGCTGCAGTGGTAGGAAAAGCCCTGCCTGGCCTTTGGCCATCCCTATCTGGAGCACAACACCCAATGTGCAAAGTTTCGAACCCCAGCAGCTGCTGTAAGCAAAGTTTTTAGGATACCAAACCCAGGATATTTTAAAGGCAAAGTCTGACAGCCTGCATAACAGCTCCAACCTCATTATCCAACCTGCTGGAGAGACTTTTCAAAAGCTTCGGAAGGGGACTTAGCGAACGCGCGTCATTTATTAAAATGAGTGTTTTGAAAGTCTCTCTGTAACTCGGATTTCTTTCTTCCCCTTAAAAGAAAACCTGAAGACTCATCATGGTGAAAATAACATTACGCTAACAGCAGTACTTGGACCACCTGCAAAATCCGGACTGCGGTACGGATGTGCCGTGCATTGTCCTGGTTGCAAGGTGTTTTCTGCCTTCCCAGAACTGGGAGGAAGGGAAGCACCCAACTAGTGACCTTTTGGCATTCCTGCGAGCATTGCTAATGGATAACGGCAGAACTATTAGTTTTGAAAGCTACAGTTCATTCTCCTGCCGAGCTTATGATGTGAGTAAAGCCAGAAAGACAAAACACCTCCTCGGGAGAGCACTGCAAAGACGGCGGGCAGCGGGCAGCAGAGGCAGGGTGAAAATAGACCTCGACAGGGGACTATGTTGTCATTCTTCAGAAAATGTAAACCAGTCACGCTCTCCCTCCTGACAGGAGGTGACACACTGGGTAAGATGGATACACATGCTTTTAAGCTCTTTTTTTTCCCCCCTCTCCTGTTGTTGTTATACGTCATTTGATCTGCTAAGTTAGAAATATTCTACTTCAGACATGCCATTGGTCACTTTATCACTGGCTTGTGAAAGAAAGACAAGCTCTGACTGAGGACTGGTGGGTCAAATACAGGTGAGGCAACAACCAGTATTTTCAGCAGAAATGCAAGAATGAAGCACAGACCAGTGGCAATTAAAATACCATCCTGGGGAAGCACAAAGCAAGGGCACATGAATGTTCAAGCAGCCAGCAGTACGCTAAGGAAGTCAAATTTATGATAATACAAGTGTTAATTCAGTTTACACCTTACCCATTGCAGACATCATTCCCAATCGTAGCGTAGATGACTATAGCTGGATTGTCCAACAGCTGGTTTCTGGCCAAGCTAAAAGATAAATACGCAGCAATATTAATGGGGGAATACAATTTCAGTGTCTGAATCACACACCATGCTTGTATGAGATCCCATCTGAAAGTAGCCTGTTTAGATTTGGCCAACAATGACTACACTTCTATGATTGGGAGAGGGGTTATTTGTTTGTTTGGTTGGTTTAGGGTTTTTTTGCTATCATTTTATATTTTAGTGAATTTTCTTAAATATAGGGTTCTTCACTTCTCCATTCTGCCCCTCGAGGACTTGTCTTCTTCACTGTTTTTCCTGCTGGCTTTCTATCTTTGTATTATCCAGAAGCCAAATCAAGTAGTTTCATTTTTGGGCAAAGACATAAATCAAGATGGGAATTTTTTAATCAGAGATGGGAGAGGAAGACTATGTTTGGCTGACAGCTAAGTGTATGTGTAGGACTGGGCTCAAGATCAAATCAGGATGTGGTCTGAAGTTCAGTGTTAGAGGGCAAGGATTCGTTACTATTTCTTCCAGAGGAGAGGACAATAAATCCCTTAGGATGTGAACTATATCAGCATCAAGCACACTAAATCAACCCAACTGCCCCCGAAATTATTCTGAAAAGGAGAGATCTTGCTCTCACTTTCCCGTAGCTACTCCATCAGATCCATATGATCACTGCAGGAGGCTGGACTACATGATGTTTAAAAGTCTCTGCCAACCCTCAAAATTCCACGATTCTATCTGGAGATAGCACAGTGGACCTGCCCGTGTCCATCTACATTGCTACAAAATCAGGAGTAATGTAGTTAGGAAGCCACCAAGTCCAGATTTAGGGCAAGCTTTAGTCTCTTCCCTGAAATCACTGGAAATACTCCACTGACTTAACTGGGCCAAGATTAATGCCCTGCAGATGGTGACATCCACACTTCAGAACAGTTTTTTTTCTGTTGATGCATGTTTAGACCAGAGAAGAAACACCTGGCGCTTCAGAGCACAGTGGCCAAGAGAAGCTGTGCTTTTTAGGACACTTGTGGATAACACATTCCTTACACTTTTGAAGAATTGAGACTCCAGCAACGCTTCTCCTGGTCAGCATTTGAATCCCATTAACCACTCACCTTTTAATTAAAGAGAGGAGGTCTCCTGAAGAACCACCTGAGTACACGTAGTGGGAATAAGAGAAGTAGTAAAACATCATTATAGTGACAAACAAAATGAAGTGCAAAACCCACCCTCACTGCATATTTCCAAGAATGCAGAAGCATTAAAAAATAAAAATAGAATGACAAGTTCTCTCCGGCCATTTTTGGTGCTGGCATTAGGAAGCAAAGCTATATCCAGGGACCTGCTTCCTCTTACCTAAGTCCTACATTTCAGACTGTAGAAAATCAAATACTTTTAAGTGCTGGGTTGTTTGGATCTGGCTTTTAATCCAGATCTGGCAGCTTCTTCCCATCTGTTGAACATAGTAGTCTCTTGTAAACCAGCCAACCTGACTTGTCAACAGTCGATCTACTTTTAACTTTCCCTATAAATTGCAAAGGGAACCATTCTCACTCTTCTGAGCGTAAGCGTCTCACAGCTATACCACGTTGGGACTGATTCAGGTCCTAAACATAGGCACCAAGTGCCATTTTTGACATCCCAGAGTATCCCAGACACCTGCAGCAGGGCTGGCAGATACAACACAGGATGCCTGTGAGATTGTGCACTTCTGGAAAGGCAGCTGGAGTTGGGAAGGATACTGTAAAGCATCTCAAATGGCACTGGATACCAATGTATGGGTGTCTGCACTGCTCTTCTCATGGGTGGCAGACTTATGAAAAGTAGTATTAGGCCAGCTGCACCCTTCCTGAGAAGCTCTGAATTTCAATGGCAATTCAGCAAATCTTTGCTCCTCCAGGAAAAGAGCTAGCTACACCTAAGCATCCGTGAGCGTCTATCATCTTCCATTTACATCTTGAATGAGAAAAGCATTCCCAATTTGGAAAGCTTTTATGGATAAAACTTTAGCAGGTCTCTAAAGGCTATGCGTATACATCCCCACTAGCCACAGCGCACAAATCAGACTCCATCACCTGCAGGGCAAGCGTGATTGCAAATGAGGAGCCAAAAAAGGTTTGGTTTTTTTTTCCTTTGTTCAAGCTTAGACTAGGACTGTGATTGCCAGAAGCTCAACTCACAGAAACATAAACTTCAGAGGAGCAGGCACTACAGGTTGTACTTGCTTTTATTTTGCAGGATTTTCACACGCTCCTCTTTTCTCGCTCCCTCTCCTCTTGTATTACCCTCCCTCTATTCTTTGCTCAGCGCTTCCCTGGTCTCTCTCTTTTCTCCCCTTTTCTTCACTGTGTCTCTAAAGCTCACTTTGAGGAGCAAATCCTGTCCTCCCTGCAGCTCTTGGGCTGGGAACATGTGGACAGAACATCATTAAATCCCTGCTGGATCGGTATAGGCGAAAGATCTAAGAGATAAACCCCTAAGGCAGCAATAATACACTTTGCATTTTAATAGCGGTGCCTTTGTTATTATCACTCACAGCGATGCCAACCGCATATATCAAGGAATCCTTTATGTTTTAAATAATCCAGTTCTTCCAAGCTAAAAATGAACATATCTGTCTGCTGCTTCTTTCCTGAGGGTTGCTGGTCCATTGAAAATCCAGCCCTTCTGTTGAGAAGCTCTTTTCAGCAGCCTAAGAGCCCCACAAAATCCTTAGAAAATATGGCTTGGAACATAACTACCAGCTGTTGATTTTTTTCTGGTTCTTAGCCCTTCTTTCAGCTAGAGTTCAACACCCCTCTGCTAAGCCATTCTGCTGCCTGACTCCCTGGACTGGAGCTTGCAGTTCCAGCACAAATAAACTATTGGGATTTCTAGAAATTAAAAACCTAGGTACAAAAAAGTAAGAAGCTGTTCTTGGGTATTTATTACCTCCACAAGCGTAGGTAGTTATAAGCAGCTCGATGGAAAGTATTAGCACAGTTACAATTGAAGTAACGACAACAAGAAAATGAAGGGGTTTTTTTTGAGAACTGCTTTCATGGGTAAATTGAGTTTTCAAGGAGGTTTTTGTGATAGAGGATATAATCAGGAATGAAAACATTCAAGAGAAAAAAAGATAAGGCAGACGGGGACATTTTTTTTTAGCAGGATCTGTTGTGACAGGACAAGGGGTGATGGTTTTAAACTAAAAGAGGGGAGATTTAGACTAGATAGAAGGAAGAAATTTTTGAAGCAGGCTGCCCAGAGAGGTGGTCGCTGCCCCATCCCTGGCACCATTGCAGGTGAGGTTGGCCGGGGCTCTGAGCAACCTGCTCTAGTTGCAGATGTCCCTGCTCAGTGCAGGGGAGGTTGGACTAGATGAGCTTTATGTGGTGTCAGTGCAATGATTAAGATACTGAGGGGAGATATCCTGGGATTTTTCTATCACTTGTAATTTTTCCCTTTTTACAAATTCCCTTCTCAATTTTCTTCAGAGCTTTTTGCCCTGTCACAGGCTCACCTCCTTTTACATCCTGCAGGTGTCTGTAGTGTAAGTGGAAAGGAGATACATGAAGAGAAAAGGAATGATGCACACCATGAGAGATTCTTCTTTTTAAAACATCTGTGAGGGAATTGGGGAAAAGGAAGAGCAGAAGGTACAACCCCCATTAATGTAAAGAGAGCAGGACAAGGTAATAGGGTATCAGGTGTTGAGATGAACTGGATATAAATGAGAAGAACCATTGACACCTAGTCATCTTTTGAGCGTCTAGTTTGGCCTTTTTTTATTCTCTCACCAGAAAACACTTCTGAGGGACTGCCATAACGGGAGCCACCAACTCCAGTGGCCTTATAGATGGGAAAGTCAGAAGCACTTGGTTCATGACACATTGTAAAGCACTTGTGCAGAAGACCCAAAGCCTCAGGAGCACCATGTGTGCTACAGTAAGGAGGAAGGTGCATGAGAGGCATTGCCAGTGGCATTGGTGCTGGCACTAAAAGGCAATTTTTTTAGGCAAAAATGCTCACCTGAGCCAGAAAGTGATCCCTGCATCACGTTACCCACCTGTGCAACTTCTTCTGCCCAGCAAGATCTTTGGCTGTCAGAGGTGGAGGGCTGGGACAAACCCTTTCTGACCCTAAATCTTGCAGGAAATCCCAAGCATTTAACAAGTTTCCAAGCAGCCCTAGGGGCAGCAGTGCTCCTCACTTGCAGCCAACATGACTCATTTGTTGGAAAGGAAGAGCATCCCATAAAGCCAAATTATCTACCCGAGGTGAATAAATTTTTCCAAGCTTCTGCAGCCAGTTTTCTGAAGCATGACAATTAATTAACTACAGTAGAAACACAAAATGATAATCACAGAATAATCAAGTATCTTTTAAACCTGCTGTTGGGGACATCACCTAATCCAACTCACAAACGCTAACATCGTAAACCTTAATTTCTAAGGAGGATTACTGTCATCCCTTCATAAAAGCTCTTTGACAAATTTAATCAAACTCTATCTTGAAACAACTCAGGGTTTTGCTTTTGCCCTTACTGCTCCGTTTTGATGGCACTGCTAGGATTTTATCCTTTGATAGCAACCTTTTTAAAAATTTCCCCTCTAAATAGAGGTAGGATTAATGAAAACCCATGTTCTTGTAACAGAACTATCCTTCAGTTTAACCCATTCTTCCACTCTGTGGTGTTTAATGCCTCAAAAGGGTTCAAAGCCACATTCCCTTTTGTATTTTCGCATTGCTCGATTGCCAAGGTGTCTTAACATCCTTCCAGAAGTTTCCAATGCCCTAAACTCCCACAAAGCCCTTCTCTGTATCTATTCCCACCAAAGCTGGTCCTCGCTAGGACCAAATTCTGAGGTCTTAGTGACTTATGTGAGGAAGGACTGTATCCCTGTCTCTAGAGAAAATCTCGTGCATCTTGCAACCTCCTTAGTCTTTTCCCAGCATTCCTGGCTGTTCCTTAAAATTCTTCTTTTGACTCTAACGCTCTCTCCCTCCACCATCTCTGACCAATGAGCCACTAATTTACACACGCGTCTTGTCATTAGCTCGGACATGCCTGTCTTCTACAATTGCGTTTGCTGCAATTGCTGTCACCACTGGGCCCAAGCTCATCTAAATTATTCCTGGGCTGTGGCCCACTTCAGGGTGGTTAATACTTCGTGATTTTGCATCGTTTGCAGATGCCCTCAAGCAGGCCCTTTGGTCTTTGCTGTAAGGTCACCACTCCAAATGTTATGCAGAATTAGAGATGCGTGAGGGGAACAGCTCCTCTCTCAAACCCACTGATCTTCCCTGCTCAGCTGGTTCTCTAACCAGCTCTTACTTCTTGTATTAATCGTCCTCTTCTTCACTCTGCACAAACATTTCCTGTGAGGTACCATGCAAGACACTTTCCTTAATTTTAGGTAGATGAGGCCTACTGCATATACCCTTGGCAATGCAGGATGTTATTTCATAGGAAGAAGATGTTAAGCCAGCATCATAAAAGTAATTAATTAATTTAAACTTCACAGTGTTTTGTCCCAATATTGGTTTACTTGTGTGTCCTTGGTTATTCCTTTAAAACTTGTTCTAAAAGCACGTTAAGATGCCTGCATCATTGACCTCTCCATTTTTGCAAGAGGACTTCCGTTGGCTGGTCTCCAGCTCCAAAAGATGTCACAGGATGTCGTGGACATCCTTGCTATGAGACTGATGGGTGATTTGTACCTATTCTGCCTGCTGTTCTCTCCTTTTTCCTTAAATGCATGCAACGAGGAGGGGGGGTTCTCTTTGTTTCTGAAAGATGTTTGTTCATGCAGCATTGAGTATCAGCCTAGCAAGGTTAAAAAGGGCAAAAACTTCACATACCATTTTGGGAAAGGTTCTGTAAGTCTCTGTGATTACAGCGATTTCTCTTGCGTAAACGTAGATAGAGAGAGTCTGTCCAGCCTCTGAAATAAATTGAGAAAACACAAGCTGCTGAACTCATATGATACTGATGAAAACACAACTGATATTAAAAATGAAGTGTGTTCCTGTCTCTGAACAGCTCTGTGCCCCCATTATGTATCTACTTCTATTTCACCATATCTCTTTTGTTGTGGTCATAAATCTTTTCCACTGTGAACAAGGTGGCCTAAAATGGAAGCCAAGATATCCTCTCAGAAAATATAAATTGATGGAGTTTCTCTGAAATTGTTCCATCCAGGATGTTTTTATCCTGATCTTTCATAGAAGGTGTTGAAAAACCTTTTTTTGTTACACATCATTTACCAAAACTACCCTGTTGATTGCTCACTAATTGACTTTTCAATTGGTTGTTATGGAACAGTAAATAAAAGAGAAGAAATATTGGCAGGGCATTCATTTCCCAACAGCATAGATCTTGGACAGATGATTGATTTGAAAACAGGTTATGCTTGATTGTGATTAGATTTCTCCTTTACTTTGCATTGAGAAAAATGAAAACACAGCTGAAAATGTTAACAGCCCAAAGGGAAGCTGATGAGAAGACCACACTCCCAGCCACGAGTACATGGTCATCTCTATCAGGGCTACTAATTTTGCGTTTGAACCTAGACACCAAAGGAATCAGATAAATACCATGGCATAAAAACAACAAACAGTTTGACTTGATGATCTTAAGAGGTCTTTTCCAACCTTAATGATTCTGTGATTCTAAACTTGGATGAATGCAGAAGCCAATAATGAGTTTTGAAGCCTACATATTAAACACATGATAACATCAACCAGTCACCATGCAATGGGCTACACAAGGAATGCCTGAGCTCTTTGGTTTTCAGTGTAGCTGCAGGAAAAGGAGAAGCAAACAGACCTTCTTGGGCAGAGGATATTAGTTAAAAAGTAGTGTCCCTGTTCAACCCTCAGGGGATGGGAAAGATGGACAGGGACCATATCAGTTTGTGTCTCTGTTTCTGCAGGCTTGGAGTAAATGGGAGCTTCTCACTGCATGTTGCCAACCAGTCTCCACCACACTCCACATTGTGGAATGGAATTTTGAGCTACCCCTCTGAAAAATACATTGAAGTCCCAAAGAGTTCTTTTTTTTCTTCCAGACATTGAAGAGATTAAAAAAAAAAAGAGATTAAAAAACTGAACACTGAACCAAGGCCTATCACAAACAACATCAGGGTCAACACTAAGCTCTGATCACTTATGAACTTCCGATTCTTTGGTGCTCAGTTAAATACTGTGTATTGAGTAGTTGGACATTGAAATAGACTTTTAAAGGTCAGTTTTGCTGCTGGCTCTGAAAGAGGGGGCTGCATAGATCTTCTCTGTTGGCTCCCCAAGTAGTATATCACCTTAAAATACACACTGTGTGAATGTAGCTGAGGCTGGGAGCTTGGTTTTCACACAGGGAGAAAAAAGGAAGCAAGAAATACAAGTGTATGGTGCAACAGCTATTTTTCTTGGAAAAAAATATATTCTGCCAACTTTTTAATTCTGCTGGTAGGGAGCCTCTTTAGGCTTGACTCATGCTTAGTTTGGCATTTCACTGTATTCATGATCTATCTTAGACATGTAATATAAAAATTATCTGAAACTCAGGCCAGACCAAGCACTGTTAATGATTGTATCCTTCCATTCCGACAGGAGGCAAAGGACTCTAATATTGGACAGAAAGACGATTTTTAAAAAATCATTAATATTTTAAACTTCACAGTTAAAATTTCAGGCATTTCAAGGTATTTCCTTTGCGTTTGGACTTTATTTGCCTTCCCTTCTGGCAGAGCATTTTTTTCTTCTGTCTATCCCTGCAGCCTTCCCCATCCACATCAGCCAATGTAACACAGCAAATCAGGTCACAGGCGCTTTGAAACACTTGCTACTTCACTCTAAATGTGGAATTAAAAAAAAAAAAAAAGGGGGCAGGGGGAAGAAAAATTGCCCCAGTAAAGGGAACACCATGAAATAACTGTGAGGTTACCATTTATTCCACTATTTCAGCAGCAAAAAGGAAACAGGAGGAAGAAGGAAAGAGGAAAAAAAAAAAAAGAAAAGGAAAATGATTACTTTTGTTGGTTTCAGCAATGCTCCCTTTCTCCCTGCCCCAGAATTTTGAAAGAAGTGAGTTTGTTTTTTATTTCTTCTGGGATGTTTCGCCCTCTAAATTACAATTTGACCAGTGCCACAACCTACCCTGAATTTCCGGAAGACTGGACTAGAGAATTGTGCATTCTCTGTATGTTTAAAACATTTTTAAAAATCCCTAGATGCAGTGTCAATTTTTAGAACGAGCAGAAGCAGAGCTGACTAGCATTTTCATCCTTCCTTTCAAGCACTGCTATTTCTTTTCTTGCTGTGTTTTGAGGGACCTTGAGGCTTGTTATGACTGTTGGCTTACCCAATGGTGGAGTTCAGAAATCCAGTGATCTCTGAGAACTGGGGCCAGTCAAGCTCATCGCTGAAAGCCATTGGGAGATTAGCAAATGATTTCTGAAAGAGAAAGTCTGAAATCAACACGGTTTAACCCTCACAGAGAAAAAAAAGAAAAAAATCCTTTCAGCAAACTTGGAACACGTCTTAGCTGGAACATTAGCTGGACAGCAGCAGTTGTAACTATAGCTGTAGTGGCAATTATTTACAGAATCACGGACAGGTGGAGGTTGGAAGGAACCTCTGGAGATCACCTCATCCAACCGCCCTGCTAAAGCAGGGTCACCCAGAGCAGGGTGCCCAGGATTGCGTCCAGGTGGGTTTGGAATCTCTCGAGAGAAGAAGACTCCACAACCTTTCTGGGCAGCCTGGGCCAAGGCTCTGGCATCCTTATGCATATACTTAAAAAGCTGACTCTTCTAAGATGGGCATAGCAATAGATGGAGGAAGGAAAAGCAGAAGAGATATCTGAATCACATCTCCTGGCACCCTGTAATTCTGGAAGAGCCCAAAACTCCTCCTGATGTGGAGCACATACTCCAGGTGCAGCCCACCAAGGAGGCAGTTGTTTGTCGTATCCAAAGGTGGGTCTCTTAGGGCACAGGAAGAGCTGAGAGCATGATGTCCTCAGGGATAACATCACATTCACTTGAAGCTCCCTCGCTCTCTCCAGCAGGATGAACTACGAGCACCTGACCCCCAAAAAACCTCTGCCTGCTCCTCACTGCAAATTCTGGGGCTGGCACTGAAGCAACAGTCAGAAAGGTCCCTGAGCGTGGCAGGGACCAGGAAGAAGAACACACGGTATGCCGTAACCTTCCCACGCAAACAGATGCAACCTTTACCCTGCTCTGCTTTTGCTGATATTAGTCTCTAACGCTTTTTTTTCCCCGCGACAGCCACTGTGCAGATGCAAGCTGTGTGGCACATTCAAAACACAGGGCCCTGCTCAGTTCCACTTTGATTTCTGAATGTGTCAAAACCCAGGAAAGGTGAGAAAAATGGCCTCGAGAAGGATGAGAATATGGAAGGACTTTCCGGCATACGCTTGCAAAGACAAATGCATAAATCCAGTGCTCTCATACTGAAAAACTGCTGACGAAAAAGGTAATAACCAAAAGAAGGTCAAAACATAAAATCAGAGAACTCACAGGCTGGTTTAATCCGTATAATTTATTAGCTTCATTTTCTTTTCAAGGAATTATGGGGTTTCCTCAAATCCCCGCTGTTATAGAACAGCAAGCAGGTGGGTAGTTCTTTCTCCAGGAGGGTCAGAGGTAACCGAGGAGCCACAGAAGAGCTACGTCTTGTGGTCTCCACCAAGTCCTCATTCCCAGAAAGTTATTAGAAGAATTATTATTTAGGTGAATGAGAGCTATGCTTGGGTAGATGCCTACGGGTTTTGACTGTAAGAGGATGGGGGGACACGCATGGAAAGGGGAGGCGAGGCGAGAAAAGGGAGGTTTGGGGGGGGGAAAATTCCTGAAGCCAAGCTCAGAGCAGCCTAATGCACAGCAGATGCCAGTTTAAAGCATGTAACAGCACATTTGACCTACTTAGAGTAGATCTGCGTTAGCTACCAACGTGAAAATGGGTCTGGTTTAATTATCTTTCAGTTGGTTCTCTCATATATATATGTATATGTCCTTGTATGCATCTCCGTGTATTTATATATATTAAAATTATTCTTCTTCTTTAAGGCTGGAGGGTACTTCCAAATCTGCCTTCCTCAAATCTGATATTTTGGTGTGCAAACAAGCACTTAATCCAAATCCAAGCACAGCTCCACAGCTATGAGCAGAAGTGGAGGGGGACAATACGACTTGGCCGACTGCAATATTTGCCTCCTCGTAGCTTTGCATTAAAGGTGACAGAAATATTGAAATAGTCATTTAGCATTGAACAAATTATAGCTACGACATTTTCTACTATAAAAAGAGCCCAAAAGTGATTAAATATTTTTAAAATAAATCCTGCAACCAATTCTCTTATTATTTCCCATCAGCACTCCAAAATATTTTCGTTGGACAAATTATAATAATTTTTAAACTGTTTTTTGTTTTGTTTTGTTGGTTTTTTTTCCCTGCAAACTTAGCTTAAATAAATTGGCCAGAACCTGAGTTGCAAATTACTTTGGAAAGGAACATTTGAGCCCAGAATTATAGTCAGATTTGAAAACTGTATATATGTTTAGCATTGACACTGTTCCAGCAAAGCACTTAAAGCCAGACTTTTGAAGATATTTCAGAACCAAAGGGTGAAGATGAGTAGTTAATGGAAATTGCAGAAGAATGCTAGACCTTGAACTCTTCAGGGATGTAGTTTGGAAAGCGTGGTCTAACAGATTGTGTCTCACTTAGTCTCAGATGCAAATGTGACCCACTCTAGTGGTGGATCTCCGTTGACTTTTAGCGTAAAAGTCTTCCGAGCACAGCCTTGTTGAAATACCATTCTCTAGACTATTCTGGCTGAGAAATCGTGTTTCAGCCTCTGTGCCAGATTTTAGCAGAGAATCATTAGAAAGTTATTCCAGCCTAGCTTCAAATGCCATACTCTAGCCTCAAATTTTCTAGGTGGGTCTCATTGTGGAGGAACGTCCTCACCTCCTGGATTTGGTGAAACCTCACCTCCTTGAGGATAGGGATGTTTTGACACTGGAATGAGGGTAGTGAAACACTGGCACAGGTTGCCCAGAGAGGTGGTAGATGGTAGAAACATTTCAAGTGAGGTTGACAGGACTTGAGCTACCTGATGTAGTTAAAGATGTTCCTGCTCACTGCAGGGAGGGCTGGACTAGGTCACCTTTAAAGGACTCTTTTAACCCAAACCATTCTGTGATTCTGTGCTTCTGTCTTGAAACACATGTCCCCAGATCCTCCTGCTTCTCTTCCACTGGGCAGCCTGTGCACACACAGGCTGATGCTAAATGCACACACCTCAAGCTGCACCGGACCAACTTAGCTTAAATAAGGTTCAAAAAGGGAAGATTTTCCAAAGCAGGACACAAAAGGGCATTGGAAACCTAACGCTCACACGAGCCTTAAGAAATGGCAGTTGCAGAAGTGAAAACGCTAAAGTGTCCCTTAATTTGAAGGGGAATTGGATATTTGTTTTTATACTGAATTTAATCATGTTCAAAATGTGATAGCATTAAGTATTGCAGATGACTTTCTTCTTCTAAATATACAAATAAGCAAGCCTTGATGAAAGCACAGACTGTCTTTTTAAAAGCACGTGTGGCATTTCTACTCCGTAAAGCTACAAGGGACACAGGTTTGAAATTAGCAAAATTATCACCTTATTTCCCCCAAAATGCAGCATCTTAGTCATCAAAATATGTGCTGGGAGAAACTTGCCTGTAATTCACTGGGTTTAGAGGGAAGCTAGAGAGTGTTTTTAACCCCTGTTTCTTTCTAGTGGTGCAAAAAAAAAAGAAGTCAGTGGGGTAAGTGTTCAGGACTTTAAATCCTGAACCCATATTTAAAGAAAAGCGGAATTCTTTTCATAGGAAATGTACAGTATGAAACAGTTACTTTAATGAAACCTGAGAAGCTCTTGAGTTTGTGGGCAAATAGGTATTTACTTGATTACAGAGAGACATGGGTTTTATTTTTCTCTTTATTCAGCATGAAATAGAGAGCCAAGAGTTTTTAAAAAGCATCTTCCTAGAAAGGGTATCATTTCCAGCACATTGATAAATACAGTGCTTTTATCTCCAGAGAAAATTGTCTCTAAAATGAGATTTAAAAATAAGCTTCTATCCCAGGCATATAACAGAAAAATGGTGCATTTAGTAGCTATTTGGAAGTCAATTGTAAGCAGATGGACAGAGCAGCAGGAGCCCAATATCCATCGCTAGACACACCGGTATTCTCAACATTAGCTCTCCGCAAAAAACGGCCACCTCAAAAAAAAACCAACCCTCCACTATTTCTTCTGCTTTGCTAAATCTCATCAAGTGCCTGTGTACTGCATTACACTTCATTTTTAGTGTCTGAATTTTCAGGTCAAAGGAATGAACATTCAGCTCAATTCTTGCTGAACCTTTTAAAAGAAGAAAAGCCTGGCAAACCCAAAACCTAAGGACAAGCAGAAAGCCAAAATAAATTTGACTTATCCCCTTCTTACAGCTGTATAATTCACTTTCTGTAATTGCACGCTGCGTGTTTGGGGATTTACTGGAGCGATGGCAGGTTAAGGACAGAGCCACAGGCTCGGCTGCCTCTGCAGGAACAGGAGGTCAGGTGTCCTCAGTGACAGTCCCAACGTTATTTGAGAGGACAAGAGAAAATGGCCTCGGGTTGTACCAAGGGAAGTTTAGATTGGATATTAGGAAGAATTTCTTTACTGAAAGGGTTGTTAGGCATTGGAACAGGTTTCCCAGGGGAGTGTGGAGTCCCCATCCCTGGAAGTATTTAAAAGATGTGTAGATGTTGTGCTTAGGGGTATGGTTTAGTTGAGGACTGTCAGGTAAATAATTGGACTCAATGAGCTTAAAAGTCTTTTCTAATCTAGGCAGTTCTGTGATTTTTTCTTTGTGTTGCTGCACCTCAGCTTAGATCCCTGTAGAGCAGACTTTGGGACTCTGCAGGTTGGTCAAAAACTTCAAATTCAAGGTACCTGCGACTTTCTGTAGTGCTCCATAGGGCAGGCTGGGGGTTTTTTTGAAAAATATGTGTCCATATTCGAAGATGTGTCCACTTTGTGATGGACATTTGCCACACCAGCTAATGTCTCCCTATGTTCTTTGTGGGAAGAACATAGTCTAAGAGAGATGATAACTGTATTTGTGACTGGCTCCTAGGTAAGGGCTTTGGAAATTGCACTGGAAAACAAGAGTCCCCACTGTGATACAGGGCATTGTCTCCAGCTCAGCACCAGATGAAATGGGCTCAGAGTGCCTGCAGCTGCATCACTGTGCGCAGTCTGGAGCTCAGCTGCTTGCAGGTTCCTCCCCTCCACACAAAACCAGCCTCTCTGATGAAAGCAGGAACACGATTCAGGCCTCTGCATTAGGTTTAAGAAAACAGGAAGACCAGGAAGGCACTAGGGGACGTGATATGGGATAAATGAATAATGCAACTTGACAGCATTTCTTGACATAGGATGTATGACAGAAACACATCACAGAATGGTAGGGCTTGGAAGGGACCTCTGGAGATCTTATCTTCTCCAGACTAAAGAGCCCCAGGTCTTTCAGCCCTTCCTTGTCACAGAGATGCTCCAGTTCCCTCACCATCTTCATAGCTTCTGCTGGGATCTCTCCAGTAGTTCCTTGTCTCTCTTCAAATGGGGAGCCCAGAACTGGACACAATATTCCAGATGTGGCTTCACCAGGGCAGAGCAGAGGGGGAAGAGAACCTCCCTCGACCTGCTGGCCACACTTTTCTCAATGCAGCCCAAGATACCACTGGCCTTCTTGGCCCTAAGGACACACTGCTGGCTCATGGTGAACTTATTACCTAAGAGGACTCCTAGGTCCTTCTGCACTGCATTACACAGCGGGTTATTACCCTGTGAGAAGCCAACACTAAGAGGGCAGTAAATTCCCAGTTGGACCAGGAAATCCAAAATCCAGTATATAACATCTTCCGAACAACAGTCTTTGAGATGATGGCGTGGGCATCTGGATTCCAGAGATGATCAGACCCAACTGGTCATCCCCATGCTAATCACCCAGTTACCCAAACGACATCCGGAGAGTGCTTCAGTGAGGAAATTTCTCATTCACATTCTCCTTCTTCCCTCAGCCACTGTTACAGCTCCTTTGCATGTAGTCTACGTGCAGCATAATCAGGGAAAAGCAACCACTCTGCAGAGCCTCTTAAGTAAATTCTCAGTGTCTCTCCTGAAAAAATTATTTCCCCACTTAATTAGCTTTAAAAGAGGAATTAAGAGCTGCCACTGACGTGGTGCTGATTTACAAAAGGACCCACAGCATTGTTACCAAGTGTAAATTTTACTTTACACTTGTATATGTGAACACATAAACGGATAAATAAATATAAAGAAATATATGAAACAGATAAAAGTATTTAAAATACAAATAAATATATAAAATAGATAAAGTATATAAAATAGACATATAGAAAAATGTTAAAGTAGTAAATTAGTATACTTGATAAATCTGGATTAACAGGCACACAATTTTTCCCTTGCACACAGGATAAAAATCTTGGATGGGGAGTAGGGGGAAGTCCTATTTAGAATTCCATTTAGAGTGTTGAGATTCCACTGAAATGAAAATTAAAGCTTTGAACTGATTCTAGTATTGACTGTAGAGAAAAACCATTTGATAATCTATTTTTTCTATGTGTCTTTTCAAAGAAATTTTGGCAGAATCACAGTGAAGTGCCTTGAGTTAGACAGCACGGGGGAACAGCAGGTACAGGAGGCTACAGCTGGGGAGGGACTTTTTACAAGGGCTTGCAGTGATGAGACAAGGGGCAATGGCCTCAAACTGGAAGAGGGGAGATTTAGATTAGAAATTAGGAAGAAGTTCTTCACTCTGAAGGTGGTGAGACCCTGGCACAGGTTGCCCAGGGAAGCTGTGGATGCTCCATCCCTGAAGGTGTTCAAAACCAGGCTGGATGGGGCTTTGAGCAACCTGGTCTAGTGGGAGATGTCCCTGCCATGGCAGAGGGGTGGAACTAGATGATCTTTGAGGTCCATTCCAACCTAAACCATTCTATGATTCTATGATAATTCATTACCCTCCCCTCTCAGAGCCCTAGCTGCAAATTCTTGCTGTGGTCCCAAATTAAGGATGTTTTCTGTGAGACAGACATAGACCCTCTGCATCTTTCTGGTCTCAAAACCATCCCTGGTTGTGCTTAGAAACGCTCCTCAAGGAAGGCCTGGTATCAGACCTTCACAGCCCCAAGGCAGCTAAATTGCTGCTATTTCCATTCTACACACAGAAAGCAAGACACAGAACAAGCAAGAGGAAAGGGCAGTGACAAAATATGAAATAGCTCAGAAAGTTTTTTGCTAGCAATTTTGTGTTCAGGCAACAACTTTCTTACTTAAGGTGAGCTGCAAATTTACTCCTTCCTATTGCTAGAGTTTAAACACGGTAACAAAGTGCCATCAAAACTCACTTTATAATGTTCACTCCAGTTCCTGACCCTGAAGCTTCTTCCTCTGCATGCCACGGCCAGCCCTCCATCCATCCAGCTAGTGGACCAGCAAGCTTCAAGCAAGAGAAATGCCTTCTGAACCTTCGTTACAGTGATAATAAAATGCTGACACAGCCTAAAACTGTTCTTGCCTACACGGCTCTGCTACCAGCATTAACGGCAGAATCACTATCACCATCAGTATTATTACCATCTTACTAGACAAGATAATCTCAATTATCATTAGTGCTAATTTATTATGCTCATCATCAGCTCTGTCATCAGCGTCATTCGTCTGATCGCTGCTCATAAACGTTTAACAAAGAAGAACGACGGCTAATCTGCAACATTTAAATCAAATCAGCTCTGGGAGCAAAAGTGGGAGAACACACAAAACTCTGAGACCTCCGACAGCACTGTAACTACTGACATTTCAGAAGAAGTATTGTTCTCCAGAAAATGTCCCTATCCTCCTTCTACAGGGGCCAGTGGAAGAGTAGTTTTTCACCAGGAAAGGTGGGTAATGATGATCTGTCTGGTGCATCCCCGTGTACTTTTGTGTAGAGAAGGACAACACATGGTCCCCAGCTAGGGAGTGACACTGGCTTGGAACAGTGAAGGACCGGAGCATACCTGTGCGTTTATCTCCACGCCCTAATTGCACTTTGCTGGAATGATCTTTCCCCCTCAATTATTTCATTCCGTGCCAGTGAACTGCAGCAGCTGAGGCTCAGCGTCATTCACCGTCAAGCGCATTTTGTTGTTGCTTGAAAAATGGGAAAAGCTGGGATGCTGCCCAGAGACAAACATCAGTGTGGTAGCGATGTTTTACAGCCACTACAGAAACGCTTCCCTTTAGGACAAGGCCATTATAAACCCTTGGATGACCCTCGAACACCTGCAGGTATATTTGTTCTACAAGCCTCAGAGCCAGAACACTGGAGCTACCAGACCTATTTCACATATGTCACAGGCGAGGGAAAACAATCCAGGACACGTCATTTCAAAGCCAGATGCCTAAAACAGAAGTTCCCTGATTGTCAGTGGGGTCATTTCTGCAACACTTGCACAGCAAGGAGCCAGACCAACAAGCCTGCTAATGACGGGGCTGATCCTACAGACAGCACGGGTCTCCTTGAGCTGCAGGCACGTGCGTGAAAGCCAGATGTCCTGGTTTGTGTCTCTGGCACCACACTGGGCCACTGAAGCCAAACTCTTTGCTGACCCAATTGCATAGATGTTGGAGGAGCAGCGGTAGCACAGGGTTCTGCCTTTTTATCGTCAGAAGAGCAGATGCAGGAGGGGACTGACACACAGAATCACAGAATGGTGGGGGTGGAAGGGACCTCTGGAGATCATCTAGTCCAATACCTCTGCAGGGTCACCCAGAGCAGGGTGCCCAGGATGGTGTCCAGGTGGGTTTGGAATCTCTCTAGAGAAGGAAACTCCACAACCTCTCTGGGCAGCCTGGGCCAGGCTCTGGTACCTTCACAGGAAAGAAGTTTCTCCTCCTGGTCAGATGGAACCTCCTGGGTTCCAGTTTATGCCTCTTTCCCCTTGTCCCATCGCTGGACACTGCTGAAAAGAGTCTGGCCCCATCCTCTTGATCTTTGCCCTTTAGCTATTAATAAGCATCGATAAGATCCCCTTTCAGCCTTTTCTTCTCCAGGCTTAACATCCCCAGGTCTCTCACATGAGGCCATAACTATAAATTGCAGTGCAATAAGGCATTTTGCTCTTGCTTCTCTTTGGCAACCTACGGCACAGGGGAGAAAGGAAATGGCAACCAGCAGCAGGGTGGTTTCAGCAACCCGAACATGATTCCTCACCGCTGACATCTGCGTGACGGTCATCCACTCGGGAGGGATGTGGAAGTGAGCGCCGGCTGAGTCTCCCAACAGCACGACCCCTTGTGAGCCTGCACCTAATTAACACATTTTATTAGTCACAAGAGCAGGAAGAGCAAACTGACACAGAGCATGGAGAGCAACACTTGAAGAGCAACAGCAATGGCAGCTGATGGAGTCATGGGCAATTGGCGACACCACCCTTCATGTAGCTGGAATGTTCAGAGCCTGCAATGGGGTTTTTGCTTCATTTGCAGCAAAAAACTGGCTAACAAGGATGTGCCAACAACCCCAGAGAAACAGCTAGGGACTGGGCATGAAAAACAGGGAGAGATCTTGCTAATTGGAAAAAATCCTGGTTGTATTCAAGGATGGATGTGTTATTTCGGCAGAGGTTCTTTGGGGCAGCCAACATTTATTTTTACTAGTCATAGAATATGCATTAAAAAGTACTTAAACATTTAGGGAAATCGGATTACTCAGGAAATTGCTCAAAGCTCCTTATAGCAGAACCGAGTGGTGGCTCTGCCACTCATACGAGTATTTCTGCTGGAACAATCTGGCCGGTTTATAATTAATGTTACTTAGCATTTGTAGATTGCCTTTCATCTAAAAATATTGAAACGGCTTGCCAGGCAATGGTTCATCTGCGGGATGCTGATTTAAATGAAAGGCAAGGTGAGCAGGAGCTGGTAGTCACGGCTGTGTAGCAGGGGTGTTATCTGTGTGTATGTGTACGACAGTGCTGTCTCGGAGATCAGCCGATGCCACCAGATCACCTCTTTGGGGCCTTCTCTGGAGAAGAATGAGCATCACTGCTGGCATGACCGCTGGTATTTACAGCAGTGCGTCAAACTGGACACACGTGGAGACTGAGCTGCATTTCTGAGTCCTCTGGGTTAGGCTTCAGAAGGTGCAGAGGTGACGTCTCTGCTGCTGTTCCTGATCTCTGTATTTCAACTTAATAACTGAGCTGGCTTTACAGGAAATTACCAGCAGCCTGGCCCATCCTCAAGATAAAGAAAATAAAATTATTTTGCCATTTTGCCTTTCTCTTGAAGTTGTAAAGCCCACTGTCTTTCCCTTACGCTGGCAAAGACCACAAAAATACTACAATACTTATGAAATGGAATGAATGAGACATGAAACTTTTCTTGTATCAACAGTAAAGGTTCACCTTTGCAGAATTTCTCCTCGTAGGGAACTCCATCCTTTGGATCCACGCCCTGTTGGAGAAGAGAAGGGGTAGATGATAGGATCTATTTAGAGCCAGAAAAATAGCAGTGAAAAAATGAGGCTAAGAATTTAGTGCTTCTTGAATGTTTGCCTGTAGGAGACACTGCATCATAATAATGATGCTTTCCATTACATTATTTTGATAAGTATAGGTACATTTAAATTAATTATAATAGCTCTAATTTAAATAATAATAAGTATCAATAAACAAACTTCGTTCATAACTACTTCCCTTATGTTTCCTCAGTTTTTAATAAATACAGTTTTATTAATTGGAATATCAAAGGCAGTAAATAAATAGGAGTAACCCAAATCATTTAATAAACCAGAATAAATAAAAAAGAAGCATTTGCAGACTAATGCAAAAGGAGTTAGGAAGAGCAGCAGCAAGCAGGAAGGAAGTGTAAGATGCAACTCCATTTACTTACCCAAATGCCATTGCAGTTAGAGTCGCTTTGCACATCCCAATTATCAGGACTAAAACAGAGTTGCAAAAGGATAGACAGTGTTACAGAAAATAAAGGAAAAAGGGCTTTTGAGGAAATTAGCTCCTTTGTGCCATTTTTCACTAAGAACATAAAATAATCAGATATTCCTTTCTGCACAGAAGGGTGGGGTTTCTTCCCCCTTTGAATCCGGAAGAGGCAATTTTTCCTAGCAAAATGCAGTATTAATTTAAAGTTAATACTACTGGAAGTTGCTGAATGAAACTTAACCTTCTAGTCTGCATATTCACTTAGGGGATGATTTTTGCAGAAGACAGATTCTTTTCCCCATCCCTTCTCATAGAATCATAGAACGGTTTGGGTTGGAAGGGACCTCAAAGATCATCTCGTTCCAACCCTCCTGCCATGGGCAGGGACACCTCCCACTAGACCAGATTGCTCAAGTCCTGAACTTTTTTTTTCCTTGCTTTTAAGTACTCACTGAAATCCAAGCCCCTCACTCCGAATTCAGTGGGGGGTAGAGCGGAGTAATGAGGATTTCCTCTGTCCCATAACACAGTGTAATTAGCTCAGGCCTCTTTTTCAGAGAGGCTCCATCCATTCAGTCCAGTGTTACACATGGACTCTCTAAACCCATTCCTGCTAATGCATGCGTGCTGCCCATCCTTCTTCCAAGCCCACACCCTTAAACTCAGCTTATCTAGTCACAAGCTGGTTAATGCTTAGGCTGTAAAATCATTCCTCCTTAACAAACCCATGGGAGAGGAGAGCTCTATTTTTTAAATAGTATTTTGAGGGTAAAATAGCAAGAGCGAGGGACCGAGGCCACAATGCTATGACTGGTTGTGCTCCATGTTTCGGTTGTACATGGAAGTCCATGCTCAGGCAGCTGGGAGGTACTCACCTAGAAGACACCCACTTAGAAGGGTACGTATTTTAGCTCTATGCTTCCACCAGCATAACATGAGGACTGGCTGCTGGAGCTCAGCAGCCAGCCACGAGCACTGCTGTTTTGCCCTCCCGCCCTGCTGCTCCCTAAAGTAGGCACATCTCGAGTAGAATAAGTCTTGTAAGCCTCAGCACCTTGGTTCCTCTCCCCACCTTTGGTCTGTCTGATCAATTTTGGCTGCAGATGCTTCAGTGAAAGGGAAGAAATCTGTGCACCACCCCTGCTCCCCATCCCTGTCGTCCACCATCCTCTCTTGTCCCCATCACAGTGAAATCAAGCAACGAGCAGTGACTTTTCTCTTAAAAATATAGCCAAAACCAAACGTGGAGCTCATTCTTCAAGAAACTACAATTATTAGAAAGCCTTTAATTAAAAGCTTTACCGTCTGCCAGGGTACACAGTGGTGTTTTTGTCATTGCAGTCTCTGCCTCGCCAGTGATAGCCCCTCAATGTCTAAAAGCCAGGAGAAGCACACAGATAGGGTGGTCATTGTTATTCTTGCACTTTTAATTTAAAATATCTAAAATGAGAATCTAACTCAAGGTGTAGGAATAAAAGCCAGTAAATGGGTTGCATTCCAGCGTCCCTTTGCTAAGCTTTAATAAATGGCACCTTGCACAGTTTGGTGCAGAAATAAGGCAAGCTGGCAATTTAATTTGGTTTTTTTTTTATATGACTTTATTTCACCTCTTATTAATTCAGTAAACAGACCACTCAGCAGCAGAGTAATTTGCTTCTGCAGGGAGCGCAGCTTTATGTGCACATCTCCCCAGGTGGCATAAGTGGAAGATTGTTTTTTCATCCAGAAAAAAAACCCCACCTTTTATGATAAACCCCCCCCTCTCCATTCACTTTATTCCTCTACCTATTTTCACATGAATGAATAAGGCTTTGCAGAAAGTAGGAGGAATCTCATAGACATTCTCATTATCAAGGGATTACTGTACCACAGGAAAGGCTTTGCTTACCGGGAAAGTACTAAATTTATCTCCATCAAAATCTTCAAAAGGCAGTTTATTTCTCATAACACTGTAAAAAAACCAAAAACAACAAGCACAGTGTTAGCATATGGAAGGGAACCTGTTCAGAAAGAGACAAACACAGTAAAGTGTACAGAGAGATAATAGCTGGCATGTCATTCACAGCTCCAGATTCAGTTTTAACTCCATGTTTGTGTTTCAGCAATGTGATTCCATCAGAAGGAGCTAATTCTGATTTCTTTCAGAATCTGCTGAGCTCTGGAGGTGAGGCTGGTAGACTCCTGGATGGCTGCAATGTTGAACCTTCAGGCTCTAAAACAAATTAGGACATCAAATCTGTGGTAGAAAATAACTTTAATTTTTTTTTTTTTTAATAAATACTACACTCAGATCCTGCAAATCTGCCAGATATTAAATACTATTGGAAGTCTTTCTACCTGGGAAAGGGCTGCAGAATGGGGCCTCATGCTGATGGAGACCGACCCCCTCTTCCTGTTGAAAACAAATGGCAAATACCCTTTCTTATATTCATCCCTCGAGTCTTTACAAAGTCTGTTGTGTTTGGTCTAGAAGACTTGCAGATTGCATACCAGGCTGCAGCTACACACACACAAAAGGTGCTTATTTTACAGGGTAAAAGTGATTTAATATGAAGAAGGACCATACACACGGAATTCACAGGTGGCCTTGTGCTTTAACTGAGAATCAGTCTCATCTTGCAGTTTCTACATCTAGTCCCCCAAACTTCTGGCCATGCTTAAACATATTTGAGAAAAGTATTTTACCTTGATTTGAGCAATGGAGACTGGAGCCCTCAGTGGTTCCCCACAACGCTTAATTACATTAACCCTTGAAAATGACATCTTTTTTTTTTCCATTGTGATTTTTGTTTCCAGCAACCCTACAAGTTTTAGCAGTACCCAAGGCAGGTGTTAAAATGATGATGTCAGCTCTGTGGCCCTTCCTCTTTAGCTTGGACACACGCTACCTTTCACGTGGTGCTGCTCTCCTTAGCTACAGGACACAGCTCACCTCCATTGACCAGCACTCTGAATGATATGCTAGTCAGCCTTTCTGAGTATTTCCAACCTCTTGAACTCCTAAGAGATGTTGAACATGGCTCAGAGAGCAAATAAGTGCCATGAGGGTGGATTCCTCAGGCTGCATGAGCAGCAGGATAAGAAAAAATACAGAGGACCCAGGTGATCTGTCCTCCTGGTGGGGTTTGTAACCCTTTACTGTCTATAACCAATAGTTTCCATGGGCTGCTTTGGGCTACTTCTCTGCAGTGAGGTTCAGCTGCAAGGAACTGGCACAGATCCAGACTAGCTAAAAAAGTCCAGCTGCCAAATGTGTTTTTTGTAGCTACAGAAAGAAGAAAGAAAAAACCAAAGAGAGAGAGAGAGGTCAGAAGAGTTGAACACACGCGATCCAGTGTATGATGTACAATTTGACTCCTGCTTCCACTGTCTGAACTTACAGGGCTCAAACTTGTATTATTTGTCCTGACTTAAATTGCAAAGGCACTTACGAGATGTTTCATGTTAATCAATCCATTTCCAATAAACTCATGATATTTGCAGTTTCAATTAAATGAGCTGAAATTGGTGAGCAAGTAAAACTTGACAGTCAAAATACACTGCTAATAATACTGATTTATTCTTAGATTTGCTTGACTCCTCCAGCTCACTGGAGTACACTGACAAATAAGCTTCAGGAGTGGTAGCCCAGCTGATGGTCTTCATCTTTCTCAGAAACTGACTCCAATAAGCACTGTTTTTCCTGTCTGCCGTCCACCTGGCTTTCTTAAATACCTTGAGATTCTCTTACACTTTGCAACTACCACTTAATTCAGGGTTCTCGCAGTTATGTAGGTGCTGGTGGCCTTCCTGTGCTGAGCCATGGGCTCCACAACTGGATGAACAAATGAAATAGAGAAGTCTCTTGGCTCGGGAAATTTCAGGAGCAAAATTGCTCCCTCTTAGAGGTGTCATATCTTTGAATGTGTCCTATATTTGACCTCTGGGACTTGCTAAAATTATGCAAATATTTTAAGTACCGAAAAAGCACAGGGATCCCCCTGAGGAATCTTACTTAACTCTGTGCAGCCTCCCTCTCTGTGACCTGGACAGTGGTTTTATGAAGGAAACCAATAGAAGTAAAGTACAGGAAGCTTTGTTAGGTGAGGATCACAAACAAAAAATGTACCGTATTCTGTTTCTGGTCAAGGACTGAAAACTGTATACGTACTATTTAATCTTCTCACACAGGTTAGCCAGAAGAGGAAACGTACACACACTTGAGAACATCGTGAGGCTTTTCTGGAGGGGGAGAAAATACAAGATGGATGCATTAGTTCATAGAGGTGGTGTGGCATGGCAAATTCAGCCTCAGTGAAGTTCAGAGCTAAATCAAGTATTTTTTGCCTAGAAACACCTGCAAACTCCAATGATGCCATTAAGGATGCTGCATGCCAGAGGATTTAGACCTGACACAGCAGTCAACTTAAGGATTTCCATTCAACACTATATAAACCAACTATTCCTGCTTTCAAAGAGCTGCAAAAATTAGAAAGGAAAGAAGAAGCTCCTGTGAAACTGTCTCCTCTCATGTGCCCAAGTTATTCTTTTCATTCCTTGTAAAAATTACGGTTCTCACGTTCGATAAACACGATGGTATCTGACACTCAGTGCAGAACTAGTGAAAGCAACACAGGCTTCAGAAGCTGAGAGACCTTCCTAATGAAAGCTCAAGTTACAGAAACATTGTGCTGTGTTGTAATCCATCCCATAAACATGCTGCTTATGTGGCTTCACTGTAAGTTCAGGTGGTCTTTTAAACACTGAGGGCATTCTAGTGGTCTATAAATACAGAGGACTACTTGGTGCACAGTCTAATTGTACTCACTAAGGCTCCGTTCAGCATGTAAACATGGAGCAGATGAGCAGACGGGCATACTCATAACTTTATGCAAAGAAAGGTAATTATTTATTTGGCCATAGCACTTAAGAGCTCTGTTCTTGGACCAACTCCCTTGTGTTACACTCTTTATATACACAGAAAAAAAAAACCAACCCAACATAAATAAGATGGTCCTTGTCCTAATGAGATTACAGCCCAAATCAAACATAAAACAGAAGATAAAGGTTGGATACAGCACAGGAGAGAACAATCAAAGGCTATTAATCACTGTGAGGAGCAGTAACCCCAGTGTATAAAGCTTTTGAGTGACAAAGGAGAACTTTGAGGGTAGCAAGGCAGCAGTGATGCCACACGTAGGGCGTTGCCCTGCAGCTCCAGGGAAGGCAGGAAGGTGTTTGTTTAGACAGGTAACAAAGGGTGATGGAGAGAAGGGTCTTGTGCTGCCCAGAGCAGGAGGTCAGGCACAGGAATATGCCACAACCAGGATCTCAATGTGGAGAGGAGGAATAGGGCAGGGCAGAGGGGATAGAACCCCTAGTACAAAGATGGTAGCCAATATCAACATGGTGACCATGGAGCAAGGAGAAGATGAAAAAGAGTGGTGCTTTGTAGGGGAGACCTGCAGGGGAGGCAGAGCTGCAAGAGTGCACTTTCTGAAGGGGGCAATGGAGAATCAAGAGAAGAAAAAGGAGGAAATCTGGGGAGACAAGAAGCCTGCAAAACCCCCCACCAATTAGCTCTCTTCAGCTGTGTCCAACACACTACAATTACAAGGCTAGAGTCACCCCAGCTTGCAAGGGGGCCTGAGGTGGAGGGTGTGTTGGTGGAGGCAAAGAAGAAACCAGAACACAACCACAGAAGTGGATAGAAATGGCCAAAAGCAGCCAGGGAGCGAGGCCTTTTGTTGACCAAACTGGTCCCACTCCTGTAGCTCCAGCATCTCTTCCCCATCCCTCTGCCTCTCTGTACTTAAGCCCCTTACCAACCTGGCTGCCTCGGGGCAATGTCCAGCAGCATGACAGGAACTCATACCTCCTGTTTGCTCTCTGTGTTTGCCTACACATGTATGGCCAGGCAGGCAGAGAGCGCGAGAGACACGCAAGCAGGATGCCAGCTTTTCTCAAGGAGCTTTGCAAACCTATGTCCACCTCCCTGGAAGGAGAAAATAAATCACTTCCCCCACTTCTTCCATGTAGGACTAATCCCAGCGCTGCCTACAAAAGCACTAGAGGCTCTTAAAACTTTCCATCAGGCTAAGATTTGCAGTGTCTTCATTTGAGCTGTCGGCTTTTCACTTCAGCCTAAGTCACAGCATGCGAAGCCTTTGAAGTTAAGGCATCTGGAGCCAAAACTGCTCCAGAAAGACAGACTACAGGGCCTGCAAGAAATAAATGCATAAATAAAACCTCCTTTCATTCTGCTCACAGGCTGCTTTTAATGTCTAGCCTTTGCTGCAAGCAGAATAAAATCTTTCCTACCTTTTTCTCGGCTAGTCATGTGAAAATCGTTGCTGATTGGATCTCCATTAGTTTCAAAGGAAGACTATCCTGCAGCCCCAGAGACTGTCTAATCTTGGTGGGAATGTCTGGAGTAATGGTGCCCTAGAAGTGGTATGGGCGAGGACAAGTTGGGCTTTGAGGGCCAGCTGCAGCAGCGTGCTGGAGCACAGCAGCCCATGGGTCCCCAGCCTATGCGTGTCACCACAGCACGTGGGACAGTGAGGTGTGGGCCTAATAGAATCATCTTGGTTGGAAGAGACCTTTAAGATTGAGTCCAACTGTTAATCCAGCGCTGCCAAGTTCACCACTAAACCATGTCCCTCGGCACCACATCTACACGGCTTTTAAACCCCAATGGACTCCACCACTGCCCTGGGTAGCCTGTTCCAGGGCTCTACAACCCTTTCAGTGAATAATTTTTTTCTAATATCCAACCTAAATCTCTCCTGGCGTGACCTGAGGCCATTTCCTCTTTTCCTTTTGCTTGTTCCTTGGGCGAATGCTTTGGTTCTGCTTTGCGGTGGGCAGAGCATCTCGTCTGCTCTTTGCAGGTGTCTTGAGCTACTCTCAAAAGGCAGCAAGGAGCACAGGATCCATACAAGGGATAACCTTTGCGTGCGTAAATGAGAGAGCGTGCGAGCACCAGTGAGCAGGCACAGGGTCCTTCCCAGCAGAGCCAGGCTGTGACTGCAGTATGTGCTTTGGGAGGAGATGGGCCCTGCGTAGCATGCATGGGTGGGCAGGAGACTGTTTTATAACCCCTTCTGACTTGCAATTCCCTTTTGGGTCCCTCCATGGCTTCCCACTCCTCCTGCTGCCGGGCTGGGAGTTGCAGGGACCATGTAGACATGACAGAATTGCACGCACGGTGCTTGCTACAGCCACGACTCTATTTGTCATTCTGTCCCTGCTATTGCTCAACGATGCCTCTTAGTATCTTCTCCACCCGTAAGAAAAGTTAGCGCTAGTTAGAGGTGCTCGCAGTGATGGATAACACCAATATTTTATTCATTGCCTGTTGCCATTCCCTAATGACGTTTCCGTAATTATTTTAATTGGTTTTACAAAAAAAGAATAACAATGAGCCCCCAACGCTTGTTGGTGTTTGGTTTAAGCCACTTGCTCACAGATGGCTCACTACTTTTAATGAATGGAGACATTTATTAGATTTCTCAGGGTTGTAGCCACTTTCACTGCACCTCCACATCTGGAAAATACCTTTTCCTTTTCCCAAACTCATCGTGATCCTAAGAAATGCCCAGTAAATATGAACCCCTGGGAGCCAGACAGACCTCCCATTCTTTTTACCAACAGCCATAACGATGCCTTTTTTTATGTACAGTCACACACAGTTGCCAAGCAAAGATGGGGCGAGCTAACTTGCAAGAACCTCTTCAGAAAGCTTTATGAGGAGCAGCTGAGGGAACTGCAGTTGTTTAGCCTGGAGAAAAGGGGGCTCAGGGGAGATCTTCTTGCTCTTGACCACTCTCTGAAAAGAGGTGGGAGCAAGGGGGAAGTTGGTCTCTTCTCCCAAGTAACAAATGACAGGACAAGAGGAAATGGCCTCAAGTTGCACCAGGGGAGGTTTAGCTTGGATATGAGGAAAATTTATTCACCGAAAGGGTTGTAGAGCACTAGAAGACGCTGCCCAGGGAAGTGGCTGAGTCCCCATCCCTGGAGGGGTTTATAAGATGTGTAGATGTGGTGCCGAGGGACATGGTTTAGTGATGGACTTGGCAGTACTGGGCTAATGGTTGGACTTGATGAGCTTCAAGTTGTCTTCCATCTAAAACGATTCTATGACAGAGATATCAAGGCACTGAGCATCTCTGAGTGCATGGGAGAGTAAAGGAGTAGTGGAAGGAGACGCCATTGCACCCAAAGATTGATGCCAATGTGCTGCCCTACCCAGGAGAGCCCAAAAGGATGTGGCATACACGACCCATGAAGGCCGGACAGGGCTGGCCATGCAAGGGACACAGCCGGATATGCCAAGGGTAGAAGCACACGGAGGGAGCAAAGAAGCCCTGTGTCCTGGAATGCAGCAGCTGCAGGCTCACGCCTCTTCATCCTGCTCCTGTGCCTAGGCTCTGGCTAACAGAGAGGACCTCCTTGACTCAGAGCATCTCACTGCAGGTGTGACTTTAGAAATGCCACACAATTCGAGCAGAAATCGCAGGCCATCCATAGCACAGAGCCGAATAGGAAGGAAAATGAATAAGATCCTGCTGGTTGCTGTTCTGCAGGATCCGAGACCCATCTCTCCAGCGCATTGTTTATTTCCCTGGCTTGGCAATTTGGCAATTGCCCAAAGGCTAATTAGGCATCTCAATGTTCACTCTTGTGCGTAGCATCACAGTGAGGAATCAGGAAGAAGCAATATCAATAATTTCTTCGCAAACAGCAAAAACATTTGCTCTGCACTAAGTGCCTGAAGAAAACTGGAAGCCAACTGTATGGCCGAGCTGACTCATATAAGTGAACCCAAGAGAATAAAAGCTGCTCTTCCCTTCTCTGCTACCCTTTAGAGATGGTGTACGAAGCATGAAACAAGGTGGAGCAATAATAACCACTGCAAGAAAAAGAAAGGAAGGAAGGAAGGAAGCAAGCTAGTTAGCTACCTAGCTTCTCTGAACAGGAAAGCACAGACCAAGGCTGAGTGAGAAGTTCTCGCCTTTGTAAAAAAACTCAATAAAATCTTTACCTGCTTGTATTTTGTATTAAGGCTGCCTGCCTCACCAAAGGTGAGTTGGGCTAGTACAGGGGTGTGCCTCAGCGTGGAGCTGCACCATGGAATTCACAGATTATATCCTCAGCTGCTGCAGGAATTTCAGATACAAATTTAGGTCTTGGATGGATACAGATAGTTATCCCTATTATACTAATCTACAAGCAGTCTGCCTTTTTCATGAGGTTTTTTTCCACACTTCTATATTTCCTCTCTCTCATCTCCCTCTCCTTCTTCCCAATGCCACCTGATAGGGCAGATCCTATGCCAGGTAGGAACGGGTCAGCATTTGATTCAATGATGATCAAGTGGGGTCACAATTAGGCAAAATAAACGAGGGCTCACTCCTGATAAAATGTGTGTACTCTGTAAAACATCCTAATGCCACTGATTTCTTACCAGATCCGTGGAAGTCTTCATAACCCTTTTTGCTTTCCTTATCGCAGTACTCAGCCCCACCTAAGAGAGTAAGAACAAAATAAAATTTAAAAAAAAGATCAATGTCACAGCATCCTAACAATTTTTCTCCTCATTTCCTACCTTTTCTTTTTAATATATCAGTCACAGCGCAGAAATGATGTATGAGACCACAAACTCAGCATCAGTTACTTTTTATTGGACTAACAATCAATTATCCAGTGAAACTCCAGTTGCAAGAGTTCATTTATATTGCTCCAGGGCATCATTTATTTCCTAAGGAAAAGTCCAGATCGGTTGAAGAACTGAGATTCATATCCTGACTGCGCTGCGTGAGCTGCAGAGGACATACTTCTCCAGTGACTCCTGCTGAAGAATAACTCTTCCATTAGATGGCCAAAAGAGGTTTATGCTTCCAACGTTGGTCTGACTTGCTGTGGGAGGGTATAGAAGAAACACTTGGTCTTGCATGGATAAGGGTTATGCTCATCTGAGGTTCATCCTAGCAGGGGAACGGCTGGTGCACAGGAAGGTACAAAGCAGGGAATAGAGTTTGGACGGCAGAGCTCCTGTTTAGGATCTATGATGGTTAGCTTTTTATTCTAGAAATACCTGCCCTGGAAAGCAAGTTCTTGCTGAAAGTGGCAGGATTGTTTGGTTTGGGTTTTTTGTTGTTGTTTTGTTTGTTTGTTTGTTTTTGTGGAGGTTTCTTTTGTTGTTTTTTCTTTCTATTGGATCCACGCAAGCTTGTGCTGAAGAAGCACTTTGGGATTCTTCTACAATGAGGATACTTATACCTAAATAGAAAGGTCCCATTCCACAGCACAGAAGGACCACACTGGTTTTCCTGCCGCATGGATTTTTCCCAGCCATGGAGATGAGGAGATGCCCCAGATAGGCTCATGTGGTCCAAAATATTTAAGAACTGCGTAGTTGTTCTGAGGAACAGCACTTTCTAAATTCAGCCACATCTTCCAGCGGGAAAAAAAGATATCACAACTTCAATTTAGAATTTAAAAAAGGCAGTCACGGGGATCTGGAAGGGTGATTGAAGTTTGTGCTACGGGTGCCCTGCTCATGAGAGAACCAGTGCCCCTGAGATGAGCTCAGACTTGGGTGCAAACTTCAGGCAAAAGCATTTGGTTTTGGCAGGGTAACACCAGTGTGCTCCCTGCTGCTGCTCCATTTTCACTTTTGGACAACATTTTTCCATCTCAGTGATGATAATTCCCATATGGTGCCCTGCATTTATTAGGCCACCTTTGCAAACAGTCGTATCCCTGTGGTGGCCTCTGTCCTTCCCCTCAGCATTCAGCATGAAGAAGGCTCCTCAAAAGAAAGAACTGGTTTTGTTCTGCAGGCTTGGAGGATCGGTAAAAAAATAAATACATTTTTAAAAAGGAGGTAAAAATCTATCACTTTTGAAAATGTTTCAAACGGAAAGAAAAATCCCGTGTATCACAAACACGTTGACACTTTCTTTCCGATCAAAACTGTTGGCAAGGACAAACTGTTCTGTCTGACAATGACCTGCCATCAGTCCCTCCTACAGCCCAGCCTAAGGACATAACTGCCAGCTCAACACCAACTGGGTCTGAGGGCTCCAAGGTGAAGTTCAGCACAAGTTTATATTTATCTCGCTAGAACGACAGGAACTCAATGTGGAGGAAAAAGCATGCCAAATGGTTGTATTAAAGCGCTGGAAGAAAAGAAAATATCCCTCGAGTGATGGCACCTTACTCAACAGAGGGCATGCCAGCTTGGAATATTAAAGCAGCATATATTTGCATTTAAAGCAACCATTCCCAGCATTTTTTTAATACTGGGGATAAAATTTAGCATGTCATTATAATTGATTTGGGCAGTGATCAAAGCAAATTAATTAACTGTGATATTCAAGGGTCAAAAATTGATAGTGAATAATATAAAGGGAGAATAAGCATAAGCAGCAAGGAAGACAGACTTCTAAGTTATTGGGGTTTAATGTATCTATCATGTTAATATATGTGCTTGATATATGCTTAATTCATATTTTTACAAAAATCTGGGTATGTCACAAACAGATGAGCGATGCTAAGAATAAGCCAAGACACTGTTTCCTAATTTCTCCCCCCTGGGCAACTCCTGTCCCCCAAACGAAACACGTATCTTGCATTTGCCTTAGTTATGTTGCACCAGCTGCTGTCATTTGTGCAAAATAACTTGAGAGACACATGAGGAAAACGTCTTAAAATTGAGTATGCCGGATGAAAAATTTCTGGAGAAGCAGGATTTCTCGATCCCTTTCTGCTGGGCAGGGGAGGAGAGACCCTTTCTTGCAGAACACACAGAAACTCACACTTCAGGCAGCTACAGCAATATTGCACACAGAGCAGAAAACAAGGGAGGAAACGCTGAATTTCCGCCTCGTGTAGAAAACTCTTTGAAATACTAAGGACGAGATCCTCTCCCACTGCAGATATTACTACAGCCAGGACTCCAGGGTGGGCTGTGGAGGACTAGCAGCTGAAACATCCATCTGGGAGTGTTTTACTCTTTTTTTTTCACGGATCACCTGTGAACCCTGCTAGCCAGGCCTGCCACCAAAGACCATAAAACCTCCGTGGCTGCAACTCAGCAGCCTCCTCTCTTTCCCATAGCATGAAGACAACAGAAAGGGGCTCGCAAGGCTCCAGCAGTTGATGGATGAACTCATGGCCACTGCCTGGAGATCCCGGGGAGCAGCGAGCCCCATCTGCCCAAATGAGCACAGCCCGTTTAATAAATACGTTAACTAAAACCGGGTGACCCGCCCCGTCCGCCCTGAGGCTCCGCCCTCCGCCCGCCCCTCACGCGCGCGCCCGACCGTTAGGTCCCCCCTGACGCACGCGCCGCGCCTGCTCCCGCTCGTTCTCTGCGCGCGGCCCGTGCTCGCCCCGAAAACAAATCCGACCAAAATCCGCATTTTTTCCCCCCCATAATCCGCGTTTCCTCAGCCCGGCTCGTCCCTGCGGGGAGTTTATCAACCGCCTGAGCAGGGCGCTGCTCCTCTCCTCCCCCCTCACGCTGCCTCAGGGCACCGGGCCAGCCGAAGGGGAGGACGCAGAAATGGTTTCGTTGGTGGAGGTCCCTTGTTCTGGGGACAGACAAGTGCCCCTGGACAGAAGGGGCTTCAACCGCCGCTTGGGAGGGAGGGGTTCCTCCAGAATTTCGGGAGGAACTCCTGGGTGAGGTTTGGGCACGGCCCTGATGGGGTCAGGTCAGGGGGCTCCTCTCTGCTGCCTTCACCTCTGCCTCTGTGCTGGCACAGCGTGGAGCACAGCAGTCGTGTGGGACACACGCCAGCTACAAAACAAGTGTTACTGCCGTTCTTGAGAGGTGAGTGCTCCTCCAGGCCATAATACTGGCAGAACTAAATCCACCTTGAGGGTGGACCACAGCTCACCGAAGCCTGTATCCTGTATAAAGGCTCTGAGGGACTTTGGTGACTGTTGGATGAGGCCCTANCCAGACAAACTATCTGTTTAGACAAAGTGTGGAGAAAGTGAGACTTTCTTGTCCCTACTCTTCTTCTCTGACCCAGACTGGTACAAGAGAATTTGACCCTGTAATTCTCACTCTCCACAACCGTGTTGTTGATGCTCCACAAGGCTAAAGCGTGTCGTGGACCTCTTGTTCAAACAGACATTTTCTAGAAGTGTCCATGCTCAAACCATTGAAGTCTGTTTCCCAGACAATACACGTGCACTGGAAGCCTCCGCGCTGTTCAGTTCCAGCTTAAAAGACCTTCCACAACCTGTACTTTGGAAAAAAACGGTGGAAAACCAACTCACCTCTGGAGGAGGGTAGAGATGACAAAGTGGTTGTCCTGGAGCCTGTTTACACAGCTTCAAGGAATGGCAGACCACATCGGCATTCATTTCCCTGTCTATGCTGAAGGAAGCGGTGTGAAAACAAAGACTATTATGTTCTTCTGGGTGCTTGAAAGTAGAAGCTCTTTCCCTAGGAAGCTAAATCTCCTCACCACCAGACAATAATCTCAGCTCGCTTCACCGTGGCCTGTAATCACTGCTCGGTTCAGTGTTGGGTTCTAATGATTTTCTGCCATGACATCCTATTCAGTATTTTAAAATTGGAACCCGGGATGATGAAAGAGCACTGCACTTTATATGCAGCACCTGAATCAAATACGTTATGACTGTTCTGTTTTTTAATCAATCATAAGTCTGACAAAGATTTAAAGGTTAAAGTTAATGCATACGTAATTTGGCACATATGAATGTTCAATCATTAACTGAAGAAAATAACCAGAAATCCTTCAAAGATCCTTAACCTTTCATCACCAAGCATGAGTGCTAGGATCGTTTCTTTCTTCTTGGGACACGCCTCTGGGCTCATCAGGAATTAAATTAAAATGTTTGATTATAGCACTTCTTAGTCCTGTAAGCACTTTGCAGCCCCTTGGCGAGTTTTAAAAATAAAAATAAAAACCCTAGGGAGGAAGAAGGTCTAGCAAAAGCTCTGTTAATTAAACTAAGAACTTTCAAAGAGGAATAAAATGACCTACATTTTATTTTTTTAATCACTCACATTACTTAGTGGGCTTCCCCGAGGGTGTGTATCAAGGTCCGGGCTGAGAGCATGTAGGGGCTGACAATTAGAAAGCTTGATTAAAGGTAGAGGGGAAAGCAAGAGCCAAGTGTTACCGTAAGGTGACTCTGTAGAACCTGTCTCGCACGCACAGGTTATTCAAATTCCTCCCTCAGCCAAACCAGCTGAATTTCAAGAGGTAATTACATCAGGTGGGCCTGATCTGACATTCAAATGGAGTATGAAGATGGTTACCAGTGGCAGCCCGTGCTTATTCACTCAGGAGCAGCTGTGCCAAATGCCAAACTAGGATCACGCTCAAGCACCTCTGCTCTAATAATAATGGGATTTTAAGAATGAAACCCCCGTGCTTCAATCTGGCAGCACATCTGTACATGTCAGGAGCAAACTAAGCAAAGACCCGAGAGGACACAGCAGTACTCACAGTTCAGCTATGTGTGGTCCATAAAGTTCAGCAAATACGTAACAGAAACCTTGCAGTTTTTCTAGAAAACATAAATTTTTTAAAGTAACTGAGCATGGTGAAACTGGTTTTATGACAAGTCAAAATACAGCAGGAGCTGGTTCATTAAGCTGAACGCTGATTTACCTTAGGGGAAGGCGTGTGAATCTGTGACCTCAGCATAACACCAGGGAATGGGAAAACCTGAATTTCTAGCCTTGCCTAAAGCCCTTCTCTGGCTTTAGACAAGCCACGTGACAAAGACTAAAAAGGATAATTAGAATTGGTTAAACATTCTGAGTATGGCATCACGGAAAAGTTGAAAGAAATCATCCACGCTGCAGCATCTTCTAAGCAGCTTAAGCAAACAGCTCGGTAGGTTTGCAAGAAGAAGGAAAACAAATACATAAATCAAAGTGCAGAAAGTGATGTAGGGCTTGACGCTACTGCTAGAGCTGCCTTGGAGCTTCTGGGGGTTTGTGTGAGTTAAGAGAAGATGTTTTGTGTAGAGCAGGAGTTTTTGCAGGAGTCATTGCACTCGAACAAACATTTGGCACTTCTCGTTTGGCTTCCTTTCTCAGTCTGCAGCTGTGTGCTGGCTCAGGTGGCTTGCTTTAACCTGGGTGAAGCATGGCCCCCATGCCCTCCAGAAGACAGCTCATCAGAGATTTCTTTAAGATACTGTGGTAAAAAATAGTGGTTCCTGCATCTGAGCTAAGACAGTTGCAGGAGAGATTGGGCGTTTGAATGCAGCTAGTACGATTGGTCTGATAGTTCCCATGAAGGAAAGTTGGCTGTTTCTTGGCCTGAACAGTTGAGAGCTGGTTAACCGTGCACGTATCCTTCAAAGGAATGAGCCTTGTTTCGGGAGGGGTGGTAGTGTGGAAAGTCATGAAGAGGCAGGTTCATACAAGCGCAGCTCCTGAAATTCCAGAGGGATGTTGTTTTCTCTTGCTCCTCCATTACCCACACAGATAACTATCTGTGCTTGGGGAAGAAAACACAGAGTATCCTCATCTTTCCCAAAGAAAAGCCTTAAAAACCCCCAAAGCAGCTGCTTCCCTCCAACTTCAGGCTGAATATTTAATTTGAACTAGCATTAGGCTGGACACGCTCAGGACCAGGGTTCTGCTGCGTACAAGGTGGGTAGTTTTGCTCCAAGGAGGCTACAAAACCTCACAGCACTGACTCCATCAGCAGGCCCAGGTGTGATCTTGCTCCCACTGCCTCTGCCTTGCCAGCACTGCAGACACCCTGGCTGCCAACCTGCACCCAAGAAAGGAGGACCAGGACCAGAAAGGCATAGCAGGGAATGAAAAGATAATTTCCCCAACACCCTTCTACTCATGCGGTGTTGCAGGCAGCTTCTGTAACTACGATAGCTGATTTTTCTTATCCCATGCCAGGTGTTTTATTTCAGTCAAGTTATTAGCTTCATTTCTTTGCCTCCTTTGCCACATAACTCCTCTCTCTTGGCTCTTTAGAAGCAATCTGCAGGTTAAAAATTGGTCTCCTGGCTAGAATTAGATTTTATTCTTGTTCACCTAAAAGGAAACGCATTACAGACAACAATAACCCTGTGATTAAAACACCCTCTGATGAGGCTTGCCCGTGGGACTCCTGGCTCCCTACAGTAGCCCACAAGAGAAGGTGGCTGGCTTCCCCAACACCTCCCTGGTGCATCACAGGCCATAGTCTCCTTAGGAGTTGCCCAGACTAGTTGGTTTCCATGTTTCTGGCCCTGAAGAAGCCAGCTGGCTGGTGCAACCTGTCCTGGTGGCCGTGAGGAGAGGAGTGTTTGGCTAGTCATCAGCTCTGGGGAGCTGATGTTGGGGGGCTGTTGGTCACACCGATTTCCAGGTGCTGATTTCCTTATGCATATAGGAAGCTTGATATATAATTACCCCATGGCATAACAAGTGATGGCTGGTAAAAGAACAGAAATAGCATAAAATTATTGTTGAGCACACAGAGACCTCTTGGAAGATACAGCTGCCATTGAGGCTTTGGCTTCCAGCAGAAGAGACCCAAGCCACGGACGGTGCTTGCAGGACATGCCCTCTGAGCCAGCCTGCTTTCATGTGTTCATAAACCTCTGGCTCTGCTAACATACACAAGGAGAGGATGTTGCAGAGAGAAAGCTCTGTTAGGAAGAAGCTGCCTAAGCCAGAATTGAGGGAAAGAGAGAGAAAAAAAATATGAATAACTTTGAGTGTTCAGGGGCAAGAGGAGAGCTTAAGCCAAACTAAAATCTGGAAAACCTAGAGACAAACTAGAGTGGAGAGAAATTGCTTTTTCCCTGCTTCAGGTAAAAGAGATCCCATAAACTGCCCTGTTCTTAGGTGATAAAAACACAGAATGTTTTCCTCTATAGCTTCCTAATCCTAGAAACACAAATTCTCTCTGAATCGCAGAGGGTAAATATTTGCGAGAAAGATGGTATTAATCACGTTGCTGTTTCCACTTGACTCTAAGGTGTTGACAGAGCAGTGGCCAACACAGCAGCAGAGCATGACTCAGAGGCAATACTGGAGGAAGACGGTCTCAAAGCATGTTTTGGGTATCAGATACGTCTTGTTTCATCAGGCAGACAGCCAGTATCCAGGTAAACACACATTCTTGCTAACAACATCTCTTACACCGCAAATATCGCCCATTCCCCTGGACCTTTTTGCCTGGTTAAGAGCCTCCTTCACTTATGGTGCTACTGTTCTTGGCCGTGTCGCTTGAATCACACACAATGCAAATATTCCCATATAAATAAGGATGTAAATGTGTTTTCTACACAGCCTATGAGATTGAGTGGGATTGATGGCTACTAATTTTTTCTCTCTCTTTTTCTCTAAACAGTTGTTGTCCTTGAACTTCACTTGGTTGATCCAACCCCAACTTGAGTGTAACTGAATTAATTAGAACGCCCTAAAAAAAACCCGTACGAGTTCTTACTCCTTTTTTGGTCCTAGAAAAAGCCCCATTGCCATTAATTTCTTGCTGTTACTCTTGCAATCTATTGTAGGCACGTGTATAATAATGAAATTGTTCTATCAGGTGAAATGGCACGGCCTGCTTTAATACGTTTGCTCTCTGTGAGCATCCAAAGCTTTTCTATTGTTTCAAGCAGCAAGAGGAAGCTGTTGATTCCTGCTGGGCTGCAGCATTCACCTCCCGGGAGAGGATAAATCGAGTTACACTGTAGCTCCCACACAATCCATAGGATTTTTCACTCCTTTCAAGTTCAGGGTCATTTTTTTTTCTATTGGGTGTATCCATGCATCTCATAGAAGGTAACTGGATTATACAGATTTAACTAAAGGGATAATAGGATTTTACGTGTGTAAAGAATGGCAGCTGAAAAGAAATATCATGACATGTCAGTGGTCCACTGAGTGAATCATGAACATAGAGCTAGCATGTCATATTTTAAAGAAGAAAATTGTATTTTAATAGCAGGATCAGCGTTTCTAATTGTAACTTCATGGTTATGTGCCTGTAATTTAAAGCACTGAGGCTATGACTTATGGAATAGAAATCAGATAAGCGTCATTCTATCAATGAATGAATTCCAGCAATTACCTCCCTGCTCCATCCTGCATTGGGAAATCCTCTCTTGGAAAGGAGGCAATTAATATTCTACAGGCATCCCCTGTGAAATTAGGGTCTACAGGGCAAGATGGTTTCTCAGAGATACAATTCGTGAAGTCCTACGTAAACAATTTTTTAATGAAGAATCCTAAGCCGTCTTTTTACATTCATAACATTAAAAAGATACGAATGTGAGATCTAGGTGCTGAAATAGTTAAGAGTATTGGCCTGTGAGGCACAAACCTATTCTGGCATTCAAACCCTTCTCTAATTAGGGATGTGCATTTGGACAGTTAGGCTCCTTTGGGCAGATAAAATAAGGGGCAGAAAAAGGGGAGTCTACATATATGTTCATACGGAATAGCTATCGCTTTTGAAATTTGTGTCATCAGTTACATTTTAATAGCTTTTCTGTGCAGACCAAATGCTCACATCTTACGCCTGCCAACCTCAGCTCATTTCTGAGATTCCACAACAGCGGCTTCCTATACCTGCTGAAAACATTTTCATCTTCACAGTTGCTGTATAGACCCGCAGACCATTGGGCATTCAGTGAATCTATTCTTAAGCTGCTAACAAAGAGACCAAGTGGACAAAAAGGGAAGGAAAGGTCTGCGTGTGTTGGTGCTCGTGTGTCTGTGGGCTTAATACAACCCCATTCACTCTAACTTCTGGATGAAATCACAGCTCTGAGGCCAAGTGAGACACGCCGCTGACTTCCCTGCAGATAGCACCTTGCTATCTTACAGCTACATTCACTGGAGATGCTGTGCAAGGAGTGGATAAAGCTTTTTCAGACCCCACATGTGAATTTTTAATTAACAGAGAAATACAGCAGTACCAACATAGCATATGGCGGATTATTATTATCTGGTACTTACCAGGTATGTAGTTGCACAGTCTCTCCACGGCTGCTTTTACTGTGCTGTTGTGCCACTGCGCAAGCTGTTCGATTACAGACACCACGAGCACACATCCTTCAAGCAAACCAACAAAAACACAGTTATCTGCAAAGTGTGATGAAAGCCATAGAAGTATTTCAGGCATCGTTGGGCATTTCATTTCTTGAGGTACTCCATGGTAGATGAGTGTCGAAGAGGGAAAAAATATCTGTGAATTTCTGTCTTTATTCAGAACCTGTAAGTTATCACAGAGAGGATGCCAATGCCAGAGGAACACACACAACAGCCTGGCTTTTACAGCACTGGATGTTGCTCCTGAAAAAATGATTTTCATTCCTTTCAAGGATGAAAATCAAGGAGCCCAGGGAACAGCCACCGTTACAACTGCCTGTCTGGCCACCTGCTCTCTTGTTATTCCTCACAAGAAAAAAAGGCACAGGTCTGTTCTGGATCTGACTTGTATAACTCTCCACACAAGCCACACAGAGAGCTGCCGAAACTGGAAAACAAATGGGTGTGACTGCCTGCACAAGAAACATCACGAAGCAGCTGTACATGCTGACCACCACAAAGCATCCATAGCATCACTTCGTCACAGACTTTCCTCTGAAGCCCAGCAGGGCTTGGCATGCACAGGGCTGCTGGGGCCTGGCTATGCATTTGCTGAAGCCAAAATATCTTCTGTGGTCACTCTGCTCTCCTTCTGTGTCAGAAAGAGACTATTTCCTATGACCTACAAAGCTGGTTATTTCTCATCGCTAACCTGGGTGCAAGCAGGGCTGGAGCTGAATTGCTCCTTAAGTCTGGCTGTGGTTTGGACCCAAGAACCTGCACGTCGTAATGAAGCATTTCTTGAGATGTGCAGAGAGCTTTTGCTGGTGCTTTTGGGATGAAGTAGGTTCAATGTGATCCCCACATAGCAACCATTCGAAATCCACGTGATGACCGTAAGTGGTTGATTTCAAGTCGATTTTAAATTGGTGCAGGGCAGCACTGTGCTCTCTCTTCAGCATTTGATAAAGAAGCCGCATTTGGGGATGCAAAGTCTGACTGATACAGTCAGACCCGGCAGCCAGAATGAGGCCCGTGCCTGGACTCAGAGCCTGAGTAACAGAGGTGGAAATCCCAAGCAGCCGGAAGACAGGCAGTCAGGACACCAGTTTCCAGCAGCCTAAATAAAGATTTCTCTTTGAAATCCCTGTAGCTGAACCCAGTTTCTTCCCCTCTGCAAGAAATCTCCGCTCTCAGGACTTGCTCTGACACAGTCTAGAAACGGGGGTGAGCTGCAGCACCTGGATGTGGCTGCAGATCCACCTTTTTCCAGAGCTCAAGAGCATCAAAGTTCAGGTTTTCAGACTGGCACAACTCTTCAATATGAGCTTTTAAATTCCTTCCAAGTACCCCTGCCTATGTGCTATTAAATCAAAGTGCTGTTTTTCAACGTAAATAACTTTGATGCTCCTATGGATCAAGTAGCAAGTCAAAGAGGAGTTAATACAATTGGAACTTGCTGCAAGACCAATATCTTTGAGTCTTCCATTACTTCTTCTACTCCAAATACAGTAATCTGGTGGAAATTACAGTGAACTTGTCACCTCTTGCGCAGGGATAAAAGCCCACTTCTCCGTACTTATTAAATAAAATGCTCACTCAAAGTCCTCTGCAGAATGATTTATAAAGCATGCTAAGAGCCATTACCTCCAGTCAGCCTAAAAGAATAGGAGGATAAATGGAGACAGATACAACCAAGAAAAAAACCCTGGTGCAGGTCATTCCTTCTTCCCTTTCCCCCAAACCCTCCCCAAAATAGCCATGGGCTAGCCCAAGGAATTAACAGTTAATTAAAACACAATAGTTCATAAAGAAAAAAAAGTAGACTGATAAAGACTGAAACTAAAATCAAGGGGAACGCCCAAGCTGCTTTCATTACTTACGATGTGTACAAGAATATAAACTTCTAAATCCTCTGGCATCAGTGGAAAAGCAGTTCCAGACCTGGACAGTCATTAGCGACTTGCTTGCTTTTAATTTAGTAGATATTTAGACGTGATTTATTTCTCCTCATGAGCCAGGCACATACAAGGCAATGCAGATAGGCTTCATAATTAAAGGTTAAAAAACCCTCTAAATTCTTTATAGTTGCACATGATTTTCTTTAGAAACAGGTTTCAAGAAATTGACTCTGTTGTCACACTTCAGTAATAGGTTTCAATACCTTGACAGGCTGAAGGATGTTTTCTCTGGAAGAAATTCATTGGTATTATTAGTGCCTACCAGCCATTAGAAACTAGACTCTGGTATTAATAAAATGCCTGTCTCTTTTAGTTTGTCCCATCCGCTATTAATTTCTGAAGAGATAAGAGGAAACCATAACCATTTTGCTCAGCAGCAGTAATCTGAAAGCTCACACATCAGGAAGTACTTCTCTCCATGTATTTGAAAATAGCGTGTAATAATAAAATGACATTTCCAATAAGCTGGGGGAAAAAAAAAATCATACCCCAATAATAAAATCAGAGCTAGAGAAATTCATTTCTTAGCTGAGAAGCCTCTGGCATTTTGAGCAGACTATTTAACTTAATCCACTTCTGCCGCACACACTTGATAGGCTCTATAATTAGAATTATACCTAGGGATGTCGAGAAGTGTCTGGATAGTGAAAGCTGCCTCTCTAAGTTTAAGATTTATAGATATATTTGTCTCAGTAAAACTCTGCTAAATGGGATTTCTGGCACCTGGCACATCCTCCTTTGCCATCCTTTGCTCACGTTCCTGGGTGTCGGAGAGCTTTCTCTCCAGCCGTATCACTGCTCCCCAGCCATAAATTAAACATAGCCCCAAAGCACAAGGAGGAAATAAGCCCCTAAAAGTGGCTTTGGGCACAAATAGCTCTCTGCAAAGCCTGCCAGCCAGGCTGTGGTCACCCTGCTCGCTCCTGGTGAGCTGGAACCTTGCTTGGTGAAGCAGCAAAGCTCTGCCTCAAATATCTGTGTGCAGCAGCAAGCCCCTGTATAAATGAACCCATCTATCCCATTCCTGGGTTTATATAGAAGATGAAGGTTTTCCCAAAACACAGCCTTTGCTTCTTCCATTTATAGAGGATTGTGGGCTCCAATGCATCTCTTAAAGCCTACAGATGAGGAGTCCCCAGGGCTTGTCTAGAAAAGAGGATACCGCTACTCCTCGTGCTGATGCTGTTGCTCTGGAGTAAAAAGGTCTTTCCAAATTCACCTAATCCAGTTCCAGTTCAACCCAGAACAACAACATTCCTGTTTGCAATAAGAGCATTCACATGGGGAGCTAATAAGAAGTAAGGTTTTCTCTGAGATGGGGACATGCATGTGGGTTTTCTAGGTGCAGGCAGATCATGGATATGCCAAGTTACAATGCAGGAATGTTTTCTTTTTCGCTGTATTTCCCTTTCCTAATACTTCCTGTTTTGCCTTCTTTCACTGCTTCTCCACACTGAGCTGATACTTTCAAAGAATGGCCCGTTATAACATCAAAGTTTTATTCCAGCATGGAAATATTCAGCTCAAATGACATAAGTGTATGTGCGAAGTTAGAATATTTTCCTATACACACCAGAGGATTTGTTGCTTTGAAAGGTAATTTAGAAAGGAATCTGAATGTAAAAGTCTTTCAACTTTGCTTCCTGTTCCATTTACAGTGTTAATGTATTTCACAGAGATGCTGAAGTGATGGAATATAATTATAGGTATCCATATTCAAGTATCTTGGCATATACAAGACCTTTTCCCCCTAAACTTGCTAAGCGTCATAAAATATCTTGGAAATGCTAAAAGGTACGCTCTTATCAAACTGGCTAAACACATCTTTGAAATATTAATACAGCAGTGTTTTGAGTGCATCGTAGCTCTGTAGCAAAGCCAACAAACCCTGGAATATCAATGATCATTTCGGTTGCTCACACAACAGCAGTGAGTCACGGCAAACCCCTAACTTCTGAGCTGTTTTTTTCATCATTCTTTCCTTAAGATATGTAATAAGGACTCTGATACAGTTATGCCAGTACAAAAAAAAAAATCAGTTTTCATCTAGTAGAAGTCTCTGGTATCCCTATCCACCAGCCAAATGTATCCCTAGTGTTTCCTACATCACACTTTAAAGAGCCCTATTTAACAAAATCTATAACCCCAGGCATTTCCAATGGAAATTCTAAATTAATTAATAAGGGGGGAAAAAAGTGTATATATGTATGTATGCTATTAACATATTTTACTTTTCCAAATCAGGAAAGGATATTAAAAATTTACTGAAGCCTGAATGATGGCAGGGAGGGTTAACATAACTGGATAACTTCATCCTTGTCACAAAGCTTTGAGGTTTTAGGACCATTTAAGACCATTTAAAGACTCTGAATGGACAAACCTTGTTTCAGCTAGACAGATAAAACCACTGGAAGTGATTGCCTTAAACATAGGCAGGAGTTTTGCTAATATACAACAAGAGTGGGAGGCACACACGTGGCAATCAGCACCCAAAAAGAGAATCAGTACTAAATAAATAAGATTATCAAAGAAAACTTATCCTAAAGGCAAGCATCAGTAACGTAAAATATAAAAGACTAACCCTGTCTACAAGTGCATATATAAATATATATGATCACAGCTTTTTGTTGTGTAGATATATTTGCATTTTATAGCCATAAACTTTCAGTAAGACTTGGGGTGATTTCGAAAAGGAAATTTTTACCATCGATTGCTGAAAATGATGAATCCCTGTAGAAAAGATTCCTATTTTAATAGTTGCTTTAGTATCTCTGCTGTACCACTCACATGCCTGTGGTTTTTCTACCTGAAGTGTAATCATAGGGGAAAAAAAATGTTATGGTCAGATTCGTTATCTCGTATCGATCGTCAGGCCAAATTCTGCACCTGAGTAAGCAGCAACGTGGTGAACGAGGTGCTGTGGCTTGGCACGGGTTTCGCTGTAATCCAAGTCAATTCCCAGCCTTTCCGAGTAAAATACATTGTGGTGCTCCACTGATATTGGGCACGGCCTTTTTACAGAACCCAGTGAGCTGTAAATTATACGTTCTGTCATGGGGCCTCCCCAGACAATATGTGCACAGCCACTTTGTCTGAGTGCAGTTATTAAAAGCCTCCAACTCCCTTTGGCATGTTCCATTGTGGGAAGTTATTGGTAACTCCGAACGGCACCGGTCCTGCTGCCGCTCCGCAGGACGTATTTCATCCCTGCAGTCATGCACAGCTAGATAGAGGCAAACTGTTGAGGACATTGACCATCACACAGATCAACACAGGTAGATGTCAGTGCTTGACACTGCTGGGAAGCTCAGAAACATCCATTCTTCAATGTAATTAGAACTGAAAATATGTTCTGAACCCACGCTTCTTCATACACTAGGAATGACGTGCTTGTGGGTGAATGGAAGAGGTGACCCGCAAAGGTTGCTGAGAATGGCATTCTGCCGAGCACAAAGATGGGGAAATTTGCTTCCCTGGCTGCTGACCCACAGGATCTCTGCTCACGAGCGAGGAAGATGGAAAGTGCTGCTGTCCGGCGGTATTGAGCGCTCCCTGACTAATCGCCTCATTCCAAAAAGGGCAGCCAAAGTTAATCGCCAAAGGAGCGGGGCAGCCTGCTGCTGGGGAGAAAATAAATAAACCCTGCTATTTGCAGGTGGTTCTCACGGTCGCAGCACAGAACCCCCTGGAAGAACTCATCATACACAAGCCTCTGCCCTAGCAGCTGATCTGTGGCATCTCCGGTGTTCCAAAGGGACAGAGTAGACACAGATCTGTTAAGAGCTCTAGTGAGGTCTTCTACAGCCTTCTCAGGAAGTGATGATGGTGCTCACTTACCACTATCATCAGAAAATTTTCTTCGTACCCTCCTGTTACCCATTTCTATTCTTTCCAGCCATAGCTGTTATGACCCTGGAGATCACTCCTTTAATGCTTTTGAGGATTTCGATTTTTCATGTCTTTTCTCAAATTTTTCTTCTCTAGACCAATTAACTCTGATTTATTCAGTCTTTCTTTATAGCTTATGTTTGTTTTTCTCCGAAACCTCCTGTCACTCTGCATCGTTCTTGATGCTCAGCCCCAAAAGGGAAAGCAGAAATTCCTCAGAGGCTTTGTCAGTGCTGAGAAAGGTGGTGGGTTACTTCACACGTCTTGCAAGCTAACTTCTGTTCACACATCTCGGTGTGCGCAGCACGTGTGCGTTCTTTGTGACAGCATGCCATCATTGTGCCACTACAAGCCCAGATGATCTTCCTTAGGGATGACACGGAATGCATCACTATTTCTGCTGAAGTGACTCCAAGATACCCAGCGTGAAATGATCTTTTTTGAGGGCAAGTACTCCAAGTTGTCAAGATTGTTTCGAATTTAATCCTGCCCTCCATTCTACTTGCAAAGCTTTTCAGCTTTAGATGAGCTAATTTAATAGCACACTTCTTTCATTATCCCAGCTAATGAAAATATGGAATGATACTATGTTCAAAACAGAGGCCCAAGAAAGACCTCATTTTGTACATCCTTCCGCGTAGGGAGTGAGATGTGTGTAATTACCCTCTGAACAAGGCAACCCACCAGTTTTGTCGTGCTTAATCAGCCTCACATATCTATCAGCCATTAGATTAGTGCTGAAGCAGTGCCAAAAGTCTTACTAAAGTCCAGCTGTAGCATCTACTACTCCTTCTGTGTCTACATGCCATTATCCCATCAGCAAAGAAAGTTAGATTCATCTGATGCTGTTTCTCCTTGATGGATCCAGTGAGGCTCTTACTCATAATCACTTTTGAAAGGTGCTTTTATAAAGTTTTGTTAACTATTGATACTATGAATACAGCAGTTCTCTCCTGTCTTTCAGTGGCTCCCCTGCTTTTTGTGTCCTCCTAAGCAGCTTCTGCCTTTCTTGAGGTTGCCTCAGCTACTTCTGGATGAAGTCATTAGAAAACAGAACAATTTGCCAAGACCCTTGAAGGGCTGGGTTGTAATTCAGGGTGGTGGTGGGAGGTGTGGAATAAAACCTTTAAAAAGTAATCAGAAACAGCAGAAAAATAAGGAACATGATCTTAGGTGTGATGAAACATTAGCACCAGTATCAACAGTTACCTGTGTTACTGTGCTGTCTTTGGGTACCTTAACGTTAAGGAAAACTTTGCTTGCCCCATGAAATGGGCAGTATTTATCAGATGGGGAATGCCAAAGACCTGAGTATCTGAAGAGCTCATTCATACTTCATTTTTGAGAGAAAAATACACAGCATTTTGTTCTCAGGATGCCCCACGGAAGCTGTCAGGCTGCACCTAGCAAAATAATAACAAAATCCCTTAAGCCAGTCAGTAAGAAAGCCAGAAACAAAAACCAGACCAAGCATCCAGCTCCCAAACCAATGCACAGAGAAAAAACTCAGTGTCTTTGCATGAGGAAATAAAGCTTCATGGGCCCTTGCATATAGGAAAAATTATTAAAGCCTTTTTTTCTACCATAAGGAGGAAGCAGAAGAATATATCACATGCAAAGCATGCAAGAGGTCCAGAGGAATGACCTGAGCTGATTTCAAAGTATGGAAAAAAGGGGGGAATTTTTCCAGCTTGGGGAGGAAGGAAACACTGATAGAGAAAAGAGGATGTCAGATGCTGGGGAAATTCTTCTAGTGACAGGGCCAAAGAAAGACCATGAATCTATTTAAGAGCAGGCTGGAGGTGGTTAGGAACTGCTTAGGGATACTACGTCTGATTTTGTGGCCAGGAGGACTATCACCAGGTCCCTTTTTTTCTAAAAGGTATTAAATCCCTTTTAAGATGGGAACACTTGTCGAATGCTTGGACTTGGCAGTGCTGGGTTAGCGGTGGGACTCAATGATCTTAAAAGTCTTTTCCAACCTAAATGATTCTATGATTTTTAGAACAAGTCACTTATGAAAAGACTTTCTCTGAATGAGCTAGCCAAAGTTTTCAAGAAATTGTAGCAAAAAATGATATGACTTTTTCTACAGTTACTGAGGCTGATTAAAACTTTAGTCTAAATGTTTTCTAACACAATTGAGTTTGCTGTAAAAAAAAAAAAAGTCACCTTCTTTTTTAGACAAGTAACAATCTGCAAGCAGGTTTTGCAGGAGGTTTTGGCCATCTTCCTGCTATGATTCACCTGGATTGTTCAGCCTGCCATGGCATCCCCCTGGACACAGACCCTCCTCTCCTCCAGCCCGACACCATATTGACATATAGGTGCCTACTCAAAACACATTTCCCAGGATGTGCTAAGGGCAGGGGAGTCCCTCGAAGCAGCCAGCTGCTTTCCCAGTATGACCAGAATATACTGGGGGAGATGGTGCCTACCCAGGGAGCACCGCTAGCAAAGGGAACAGAAGGAGGAAGCAACCAAGTTGTATCACACTCAGCAGAGGTACCAGAGCTGCATTTTGCTCTCCTGTCATACCATTTCTGCATATTTCTTTAAGAAATGTGACACTTTCAGTGGAAAGTCTTAATGGAAAATATTTGGGGGGGTTTGTTACTGAACAAGCATCCATTTTCTAACTGGCTTTGGCTACTAACACAGCAATCTCAACCATGCAGGGGGTACAGACACAGGAGTGGTCAGAAATGACTATTCAATGTGCAGCCATCTCAGTTCCCTCAGCAAAGAGAGGTAAATGAAAGATTAGACACCCGACCACACGTTAAACTTGCATGAAAAAGTTCATTTCTTTAAGAAAATCTCCTATACATTTGTGCATTTCGAATCATAGGATCCTGTAGGCTGGAAAAGACCTTTAAGATCATTGAGTCCAACCCTTAACCAAGCACTGCCAAGTCCACGTTAAAAATTTTGCCTCAATCTATAAAGCCAAGAAGACACAGAGGAAGTTCTCATGGCTCTCTCCCAATGCCTTCCCAGATGGCAAACTGAGCTAGCAGGGTCTGGGGTCGAGCTGTTGAAAGGAACTCACCATCTTCCTCCTACACATGAAGCTGGTCTCAGCTTCACTTCTGTCACCGGATCAGCCACAAGAACTGACATTACCTCTGCTCCACACCATGGGAAACACAGCAATCGGCTCCTCCGAGCTTTCCCTTCCCATTTGTGAGAAGGAAGAGACACAGATGGCTTGTCAGTGTTTTCAAGAGTTAGTCGAGAGAGCAGCTAATCAGTGAAACCCCAGAGACGACCATCTGGGCTAGCAGTCAACCAGCCCTCCCTGCCAGGCCTGTCCTGTGCAGTTTTAATGCTCTGCAAGCTTCATTTTTAGTTTGTGGTTTGCAGAGGTGTGGATAGTCCTGAGCTGAGCTCACAAGGATGCTTTTAGCTGAAGGGACACCTCAGAGAGAGCAACTGGCGTGGAAGGCAGGTTTTTTGGTGTCTCCCCACTAAACAAACGTGACAGAAAGATGCTTGGTGGTCCCAACAACAGGGCTGGTGCAGCTTTTCTCACTTTGGGAGGAATAAAAAAGCACCATTTATCTCGTGCAAGGCAACTTCAGTGCAATGTTCAGTCACTTTAGAGCCTTTCTGGGTCAATAGGATGGAAAGGGCAGGCAGTGCTCACACCTGACGTTTAAATAACACCAGTGTAAAAAGCCTACAGGCGAGCACGCCCACTGTCTTTCCTGTACCATCAAAACCATAGCTTAAAGATCTCACCATTAAAAACCACCACTTCCCCCTCGCTGTGGCAGCTGCTCGGTCACTGCTTGTGCTTTGGGCTGCCGGCCCAAACAAGGCCAGTCCCTGACAGCTCTTTCTGCTTTTCATAGCTCTCTCTTGTTTTCTGGCTGGTGGCTGAACCCTGGCAGGGGCTGAGCAAGTCTCACCACCCCAGACTTTGATCCACTTTTGGTTCACCCTGCCTTGCCGGCTTCAAAATCTGCGGAGGCACTGTGGACAGCTCAGAAGTGAGGCAAAAAACTGTTGTATCAAGCTTGGCATTATGATTTGTAATTGTGTTCTTTGAGCCACAGTGAAAAGAATTTGGGGCTGAAAGGAAATATTTCCATCTGAAGGATGGAGAACCGTGATAGGGTTTGTTTACAGCACAAAAGTGCCCTGGCAAACTAAAAGAAGACAAAATAAATTGTTTGATTATCATGCATAAGAAATATCCATCATTTAACATTTGCTCACATAGAAAAAACATGCATCCCCATGTCTCTAGAAATACAGAATCTCACGCCAAGGTGTTTCTGGTGCACAGATACCCACAGTTCACGTTGACTTTGGTGTTACTGGTCTTGCTTTGGGAATCACTTAAGTCAGCCCAGGCGATAGGATACCCCCAGCTATAGCTGCTGTGGAGCTCATCACCGTCACCAAAGTCACACGAGAGGGGCGTTGCCAAAAAATGCTCGTCCCAACTTAGTACGGGTCATGCAGACGTGTGCGCTTGTGAAAAGGAAAGGAAATGTGAGGAAACAGCCCTTGCAGCCTGCCTATGCAGAGATGATCATCCAGACCACAAAGCTTTCTGGCCCAAGTAGGGACCAACTATTCTTAAGAACAGTTTCCCTGGCAATGAAATCAATGAGCAGTCCTTGGGAGAGTCTGAGGGAAACCATGCAGCCCAGAAGGACAACTGTGTCCTGGGCTGCATCCCCAGCAGCGTGGGCAGCAGGGCAGGGAGGGGATCCTGCCCCTCTGCTGCGCTCTGGGAGACCCCCCTGCAGTGCTGGGGCAGCTCTGGAGTCCTCAGCACAGCAGAGACATGGACCTGGTGGAGCGGGGCCAGAGGAGGCCCCAGCAATGATGGGAGGCTGGCTGAGAGAGTTGGGCTTGTTCAGCCTGGAGAAGAGAAGGCTTCAGGGAGACATTATTGCAGCCTTTCAATACTTAAAGGGGACTACAAGAAAGTTGGGGTCAATCTTTTCAGCAGAGCTTGTTGCAACAGGACAAGAGGTGATGGTTTTAAACTAAAAGGGAGATTTAGACTAGATAAAAGGAATAAATTTTTCACAGTTAGGGTGGTGAGAGCCTGGCCCAGGTTGCCCAAAGAGGTGGTTGGTGCCCCATCCCTGGCACCATTGCAGGTGAGGTTGGCTGGGGCTCTGAGCAACCTGCTCTAGTTGCAGATGTCCCTGATCTTTGCAGGTGGGTTGGATGAGTTGCCCTTTAAAGGTCCCTTCCAACCCAAACCATTCTCTGAATCTATGCCTTCCTGCACTTAAGTGAAATGCATCGTGAACCCTAACAAATACTAGGACCCCATAACACCTTGTTTCCAGGTCTCAGATCTACAGACATTAAAACCAGCTTTTCAGGTGCCATTCCCCACAGAGCAAAAACTTGAACTTTGGGAAGCAGCAAAACAAAATCATAAAATAACTCCAGACCCCATGCTGGCCTTGCAAAATCTTCAGTGATTATTTCACCAAACACTACGAGCATTTTGCAGTACAGCTGTTGAAATAGATAAAGGAGCAATTCTCAGCTCACTGGTGGAGTAACAAATGAACTAGTCCAGCAGGCAAACAAAACCTCAATACATACCGACACAGGTCTGTCCTTTGTACAGCCCGGAGGGGAGTGAAGAGGGTGGTGGGTCATTTCCATGGGGGAGAGGGGAGGAAGAGGCAGCCTTCAGCAGAAGCGGGAGCCAGAGGATGCAGAATAAATTAAGGAATGTTTGCTTAGACCCCCTCATCCTAAGGAAAGAAAAAAAAGGAAGAAATCAGGTGGGAAGGGCGCACGTGGCCCTGTATTCCCGGAATGCTCAGGAAGCATCCTTCATCCTCGTCTCATTAGCAGCTTGAGGTGAAAGGAGACTTGTGCAGCTATGGAGCTGTATATGTAATGCCAGGACTGCTTCTCAGGTGGGGGGGTCACACATCTGCCCTTTCATGGGGTGCACAGGGGATCCCACACCCCGCCCTTCACACACCCCTCAGCCCCTCTTGTGCTGTTCAAGGTGGCTGTGCAACCACCCACCACAACCCAGCCTGTCCCATACATGTGGGCACCCCGTGACCGGGCTGGGGGATGCCCCTGCAGCCCCGGGCCTCTCTCTGCACCCCCACACATCCCCCTTGCCCCATTTGTGGCTCTTCCCAACCTGCTGGCCTGGGAGGACCAAGAGGGTTGCATGAAGAGCTCTGGCTCGGTGCTTCCGTGTCTTCTGCGGTAGCAGCCGATGACTAACGACCTTAAACCACAGTAGTTGCTGGAGCCACTCAGCATTAATAACGCAAGACACTCCCCTGAACAACTAGCGTTGCAAAAAGAAAAAAAACAAACCTCCACAAACCCTTCCCCCCCCACACTTTGCCATCTCTCCTCTACCCTCCTCCGCAGGGAGGGAAAAAAAAATAAATATATATCTCCAGCTGCTTCTGTAAGATTTTCAACCAAGGGTTTCTATTCGGGAGGATCGGGCATGAAAAATAAAAGGAAGAGGCTGCTCAGGCTGGAGCTGGGGCAGGGTGAGAGGGATGGGGCTCCCATGCTGGGGTTTCGCCAGGGGTTTAGTTCTGCTGGCAACGAGCTGGGGGGGGAAGGACTGGAGGCAGCTGCTGGTGTAAGAGCAGCAGCAGGAGCTGAACCCCTGTTCTCAGCTGCTTTCACTGCATTGATTTGCAGCCCCCCATGCTTGAAAAATCCTGAGCTCTTCTTGCTTAGGCAGCCACAACTAAAGATTTCCCTGTCTTTTTGTTTTTAATTCCCCCAGATAAGGCAGAAACCAGGCGTCCCCAGCCTGAAGCAAACGCAGACAGTAAAACGGGTTTAAATGACGTTGCTTCAGAGGTGGAACAAGTCCAAACAGCTAAATCCCAGACGCTGTGGATGCAAGGATGGCTATAAGGATATGATGCAGGACTGGGGCACTGGAGGGCCAGAGCTACATCCCACCTCTGCCTCTCCCTTTTTATATAAACCTGGGGAAGTCTCTTACCTCCACAACGAGCCGCAGGCACTCGTCTTTCTTGTCCGCTCCTTGCCTGGCTCTTTCAGAAGTGGGCAGGCTGTCGACATGGGTTGCTAAAGGGCGACGAGAAGCCTGTCTCATTTGGCATCCCTACATCCTTCCTGGGCATAATTAAAGGAGACTCATAAATGATGTTGTAAAAGGCAAAATAGAGAATATATAAAAATCAGTGATTCCCTGCCAAATCTTCAGACATTCCCTCAGATCAACGCGACCACCCAGGGATCAGGTCAGCTTTAGTATTTAACGTGGTTTTTGCAAAGCCTTTCTGTGAGAGCCTGACCTATGACAGTTTTTAAAGACAGTCCCAGATAGTTTGCCTCAACTTTGATAAGCAGGATTTGCCTTGTGATAATGATAATATAATCCAGTGGCTCTGAAAAAAAACAAAATCAAGACTGTTAAAAGCTTCAACGTGAATACAAATCACTCCGTATCTCCATTCTCTAAACCAAGCCATTGGCTTCTAAATGTATGCTTTTCTTCCTAAAAAAATAAATTAAACCCAAAATAGAGGTAATAGCTGCTGCCTGAGCTTTGCAGACCTGTTCCTGCTTATCATTCTCCCTATAGCTAGCAATGCTAGTTTTCTTTCTTTCGTTTTTTTAAATAGCAGATAAACAAAAATCATAGTGCAAAGTGCCTTATCCATATGCCAATCCTACTGAAATCTGCAGGATGTTTCTCTTAACACTGTAAAAACCTGCTATAAAAAGACACTGTGCTACAGTGACTGCAGCTCCATTAAACCCTTTTTAACACACATATCACTTGGTTCCCAATGACACTTTGAAGTCCTTTAAAACTCTGCATATTGGCTCATGAGCTCTTGCTGCAAAAGCAGAGTGCTAATAATAGGCAAGAAAAAAAAAAAATCTTCCTAGCAGAGAGGTCTGTGGAATGGTTTCTTCTTTACATCTATAGCAAAATACAAATCTAAACACCGGCACTTAGGAAGTGTATAGATCCCAGGCTGCTCCCAGGCATGTAAACATGCAGAGCTTACAGCTCTGACTCGTAATCGGCTGTGTTATTTTCTTTCATTTCAGGCTGTGGAAAGCATGGTGAGATAACCCAGAATCGTGTGTAACACAGAGCTGGTTTTCTCTGAATCTTATGCCTTAGCCAAGCTCTTAAACCAATTAAAGAAAAACCCCAAAGCTTTTAAAATATGCAGTCTGGTCGGACAAATGAGGGATTTGCATGCATAGATTTAGAGGGCAGCTGGGAAGGTGACTCCCTCCGGTGTTAAATCTTTCTCCTTCCCACTCACATCAGATAGCAAGCCCTGCTTTTTGCCAAGGAGATTTTATATTACTTCCAAGTCCCTAAGACCTAAAGCTGTCTTGGTACAGCAGCAAAGGAGCACATGATGTTGTCTCTCAATCTTAGCACGTGGGTGAATTATGTTAATGGGAGGTAAAAAAAACACGTTAGATCTGTCCCAAAGGAAGGGATTTGATTGTAAATACTTCCATTAGGCTTGTGTACAACAGCTAAGCCAGGGAAGCAGACCTGGGACAACGGTGAGTCAGGAGGTGCTGCTTACCTAGAAATAAAGAGTGCGGCAACAGGAGTGACAGGAGACCAGAACTCTTCCCTCTGCAAAGCACAAAGGCACAGGGTGATGCCTGGGAGGTCCCCTGCCTAAAAAATGTCTGGCAGGATGCTCATGAGCATCTTTGTCTCCCCGGCTCTCTTGTGTTTGCAACCAGGGCTTGCACCAGGTCCAGCTGGGAGGCAGAGGAATGTAGCTCAGGTGGGTACAGAGTGCTCAGGGCTGAGCTTAGTGGGGGTGGGAGTCCCAGGTGGGGCTGGTCAAGGCTGTTATGGCCCCCAGGTGCTCCAAGGCCCTGCCACTTGACCTGGGGGACCACAAGTGCCAGGTGGGCTGCAGGAATGAGCCCTGCAGAGATGCTCCTGGAAACTCCACTGCAGCATTACACACCTAAATAGAGCTGAGAATGCAGTCCACAGCTTGTCTCTCTCTGGGCCTTCAAGTGTCACTTCTGAAGAGCGGGGTGAGGACTGTGTAGAGCCAAAGGTGTGGTGAGGACACCACCTCTTGCAGACAGGAAATCCTCAGTGTTCTGGCGATGACCCAGCTCTGCAGACACAAGGGTCATTCACACAGGTCATTTGCACACTGCTAGACAGAAGACTCAAGGTCAATTGATTTTTTTTAAAGGCTGAATTTGAGCTAGTGATAATAAATATATTTTTTAAAAAAATGTGCACACATACATCATATACACTCCCCTCCCACCCACACACTGCTGCTTCCAACCAAGGAAACAGGGTGGGTCTGCAGCTCCCCCCATTCAGCACAAAGGCGAGGCAGGAGGTACATTGCATTGTCTATAGGGTTTTGGTAGAATGCTGCTCTGAAAGTCCTGCAGCTCTCTACAGTTCGCTCTCAGGATGCCAGGAACTTACTCAGCTTACCTTACTTAATGCAAGAGTCACATGCGAGAGCCCACAGAGCTAAATGCCAGTTCTCATATTCCCACATGCAGGCCAGTAGCAAGCGTGATGCATGGGGGACACACCACATCAGAGAGGGGTTTGGTTGGGGGTCACCGGCAAGGGCTGCAGGGGCTAATGGACCACTCAGTAAGTCCCATCTCAAGCTCTCCAGCTGCACCCTCAAGCCTCTCAATTTAGGCAGAGCTGAGAGAAACTTGCACATGTGCATGGCTGCCAAAAACCTGAAGTAAAGCAGATGAAGCTGAGCAGAACCTAACCTGAATTTCCACGAAGGCAGAAAAGACAGCAGCAGGGCATGTGCATAGCTAGTAAAGAAAGTGTGTTGCTGCGGTTTGAAGGACCCACAACACTCCTCCATTTTACAGAACCACAGAGTGGTAGGGGTTGAAAAAGACCTCTAGAGATCATCTCATCCAAACCCCCTGCTCCTACAGGGTCACCCAGGGCAGGTTGCACAGGACCGTGTCCAGGTGGGTTTGGAATCTAGAGAAGGAGACTCCACAACCTCTCTGGGCAGCCTGGGCCAGGCTCTGCCACCCTTACAGGAAAGAAGTTTTTCTTCATGTTCAGATGGAACCTCCTGGGTTCCATTTTGTGCTCATTAAGTAATTTCTTTTACTTCTATATTAGTTCTTGATACCTGATGCACATTGGCTTGGGAGTTGGTGACAAATAAGCCAGTGGACAGGTGAGGTTTCAGCCTCCACTTTTGCTGTCCTTGATAGAGAGGCAATGGAACTGAGTTATTGTTTCTGATTTTCTGAATAAAGGCTTAAACACAATTTAAGAGTCACCCTTTCCCCAAAGGGGACACTTCCACATGATTGCCACTGGACATGTGAAATGAGATGCGAGGATGGAGTTTTCTCCACGCTGCTTTCGATAACAGGTCCCTATGTGCTCTATGTATAGAGCAAATACATCGAAAAAAGTAATCAAAAAGAAAAGAGACTGGAAAATCCTTGCATGGAGCTCCAAAACAGGACATGAAAGCATCGATATGTCATCTGTCAGGATTAAGGGACCACTTAGTTGAAAAAGGGAGACACTCCCTTGAAATATGGATAGTCATCTTATGAAAGGAGATCAGCTGGCAGTGTGTATTTATCTTTGCTATTCTGTCCAAGTCACTGCACACATGACTGCATTTTTATTTTTTTTTTTACGATTTGGTTAGATTTCTGTTGCATATTTATTTTTAAGATGTATGCATTGGTTGTTTTTTTTTCTCTTTGTCACATTCATGCACGCATTTTTATGATGATTAAATGTTATCTTGGAAGGCCTCGTCTCCCCCTCTCTCTCCTCTTTGACGTGTTCTTCAGTTCTTAAGGGAATAGACATAAGCCTTGTATTTTTGTGTCTGGAGAGATAAAACCCGCAGGAAGAAGCCTTTAGATCAAAGATCCTCTCAGTCCCTTTTCTTCCTTTTATTTTCAAAACATCATCCTTTGTGCCCTTTGACTCTGAAGTTCCCACTGGTTCTGTGCATTGGTTGTTTTTCATTACAGCTCTCCAGATTTCTCTGACTGTCATAATCATCTCTGCGGTTGGTGCATTATCACTGGCATGGATGAACATTTCCAAAGCCCCATGTGGATTTGCTACCGCACCACAGCCAACTGAGTCATTCCCTCTGCCCCAGTTTCTTTATCAGTTGCCGCTTTCAGTTCAAGTTACGCATCTATTTCAGACTCTCTCTCCATCTCATTGTCATTCAAAGCTGCAGGGAAAGCATTTAAACCAATATTTTCCTACACTCATATCTGAAAATTTGTTCCCAGCTATTGCCAAGCTGTAGCTGAGATGATTATCCTTTATTCTGCAACCTTTAATGAGATTAACCGTCCCAGCTTGCAAGAGCTGTTGATATCTGCGCTCTTGGAAGCATAAATCACTGACATGACTTACTTCAGTTTGGTGTATAACAAAACGTGGGAACCAAACTCTTCGGCCTTTCCAGTAGGGAACCCAAGACAAAACCAGCTCCGTTATTGGCCACTCAGTACATTCCCTTAGCTGGTTGGTTTTAATGGAGTAAGACCTGGCTGTTGTGTTCTTGCTGCGTGCAGGTGACCCTGTAAATCCAGAAGTAACTTTGCCATCGTGGGCTTTGCAGTCTGAGTTGCGTGGGCACAGTTGTGGGCCTTCTCAGATCTAAAGAAGACCTAATTGTTGCTGTCAACTAGACAAAAGAAACAACTCGGGCATTTAAGGAGCAAGAGGGTGTGGCAATATTCCTGAGAAAGGACTAATTAGAAAGGCTTAGTTAGAGCCCTTAGACAACTTGGAAATACAAGCCAGGAAGCCCTGGTCAGACTCTGCGCTGCCCTGCAGTTTGAGTACTCTTTTAAATCCCGGAGAAGTAAGAGCCAAGCATTACCAACTCAGCGTGGTGGCATTTTGCTCCCATTATTGCCTTGCCATAAATAGCTGGTAGCCTTCTAGGCAAGCCAAAATCCAGTTTACTGCGTCGATCCCTGCAGAGCTACCACTATCATGTCAGGTTTTTGTCAGGAAGGTAACTCTCCCCGTCTGGTTTAGCGCCGATTGAAGCAGTGGTGGAAGGGGAAAAGTTTGCCCGAGATGCTGTCAAGTTATAAGTGCTTACAAGGGACGTGATGCAACATCAAAGGAAAAGAAAAAAATAAATATTTGATTACGTTTGTTCCATTTGATCTTTTCTTCGGTAATGCAAATAGAAGAAATGCAGCTCGACAGCCTCTTAGTCTCAACACAGAACGTGTGCCAATAAAAGATAATTATTCCCAGTGTTTGGGTTAGGGAACAGTGGTAAATGTCATCAGAGACATTTTTAGCACATACCAAAGTTCACAAGATTATTTAAAAGTATTGTTGGAGTCTCATACTGAGACTTGTGTGCTCAGAACCGGGACCTGTACAACATCTGTACTGTTGATGGCTCTTCACCATTCCATAATAGGGTGGGGGACTTATTTTTCTCTTTTCAGAGAGGAGTTTCACTGCTTTGCTTCGATAATAAAAGACCTGCAGGTGAGCTGGACAGTTTCCATCAGCAAAACGGCCCTGCAGGGACAGCATCCATCATCCATAAATGAATATGCAAAGGCAGAGCAAGCTGATATTTCAAATATTAATTAAGCAAGTCATGGGTCAGCCAGCCATGTACAGAGTTTTCATGCTCTATGGGGAATTCAGGCTGTGTGAAAGCACCCAAAGCACTTGGAGGACTATATATCCACTAGTTCCTACAAGCTGAGGTTGAGGTTACAGTCAGTTAATGATTGCACTGACCTCACTGATAATCAGGTTTTATACAGACAAGCCAAACTCAGGCACGAGGTCAGCCCTTAACACTTGATCTTTCAGATCTATCACTAAAAATTCATGGAGGGCTTATTTGCACTTGTCTGTCTTCTCGCTTGCACCGGCTTTTATGCTGATGTCTGACATCGGTGGTTTGGTTTTGCATATATATGAGAAGATGACACGGGCAGCTGGTTTTAATTACCACCGTTCATAGTCGCCCCACCATAAAGCAGGAACGTGCCTCTCCAGAACGGCTCTGCATGCAGAAAATCCTTCTTTCTGCTTCCTTACCCTGTCTGGCCATCCTCCAGATTTATCTCTCCTAGCTTCAGACTCAGGGCTGTATTTTCTTTTTTTCTGGTCCATTCCAGAAATTAGGGTATTAGGGAGTAATAGTCGGTTAAACACAACAGCGCTTGTTCAGGCTTCTTCTGAGGGACGTGGTAAGGTGAGCAGCTGGGGCTCTATGCAAATCAAAGAGTTAATTCATTCCAGAAGAGACTTGAACCTGGAGAAGGCAGGCTCCTGCCTTCACAGTGAGGAACAGCCCCATGAGAATCAAGACTAGCAGCACAAGGACCATCAAACAGTAAGAGACAGAGAAAGCAGGCACCAAATCACATTTTTTCCCTGCTCTAGCTGTGCCCTGAACGCAGAGTATTTCCACCTGGTCCCTGGTCCCTCTGCACACGTTGGAGTCATTAAATGATCCATCAAGACATCATCCTTTGTGCACGGTGGGATAGCTGCCTGACTCCCTCGCTCATTATTGGCCTTCCACGGTCCTTTTCAGCCAATTCAGTGAAATATAAATAGCATTTCAGAGAAATCTTCACCCAACTTGTAATACCTTTCCAATGTCTTTCTGCTTCTGCTCTAGGTGCATCGAAAAGAGCTGAAAGATCTTTCAATGTTACCGAATCCTCTTTGAACCTTAGTACGGGGTTTGTTAAATATGAGCATTATAGGCAAACACATTAGCAAAGTCTAGCCAACTAAATTGTTCAGACAAAATGAGCAGGCAATCTTCTGCCTTGCAAATCAATCCGGCTGCCACGATGAAGAGCTCCAAGCCTGCTGATGCTTGACCCACCTCCTTTTTCTGCAAACATACATTCACAGCCACTGAAGTATGGTTCAGGCTTTCCTAATTCTTTCTTCTTTTTATTTCTTTTTTCTTTTCTTTGTTGGTTTTTTTTTTTTTCCTAACAAAGCTGCTGGACACCACAGCAGGGATTCTCTTTTCTTTGACTAAATAATGTAGGGTGAATGCTGTACAACTAGCTGACAAGTAGAGAGGGGAGGACTCAGGAACGCTACCCAGCATTTTACCGAAGCGTGACACAGAAGTAATATCTCCTCTGTCTTCTTGGCTTAGAAAACAAATTAACCCTGGAGTATTTGTGGATTTAGTCTCCCAGTTACTTGTTTGCCACCATTCATCATTTAGACTCGGTGTTTGTGTATATTCAAAGCAGCTGACATAAATTAACAACAAAGCTTGTGGGTGTTAAACAACCTCCAGTAAAACTCCTTCCCTTCTTGGAGTCATTTCTCAACATGAAAATACCCGAGTAAACAACTTGGTCTACCACTATGCCCAGAAGATAACAAAGTGGGGACTGAGTGACTTTAACCCTCTGAACTTCACCACCTGAAGGAAAATGGAGTCTTTCCATCACTTCTTAAAGTGGAAATGCATTTTAGGGACCCAACAAAGCTGCTCTCTCAGTCTTGCATAAATGTGTCAGCCAGACATCCCAGCAGCAAGTCTGTCACTCTTCACTAAATTCCCTATCACATAAAGCCAAGGAAGAGAACAGGTGTGTTCTAGAGATCTCCAGACCCTGAGCTGACCCCAAACCAGCAGCCTCTTCTAGCAGCGATCAGATGCCAAGAAATGTTTCCCAGGAAGCAGAAATGATAACAATTATATAGCCTGGTATGCCCGAATCTATTCCGTATGTATCAGAAATATCTCTGTTTGTGGTCTAGGGATGCACTTAGAAGTCTGAATGATCTTGCCTCCAAGCAATACCTTGTAGACAGTACGATGCAGATGTGGCACTTCAGGACATGGTCTAGTAGTCATGGTAGTGTTGGGTTGATGGTTGGACTTGATGATCTTAGAGGTCTTGCCCATCCTTAATGATTCTATGATACAGTGATAGCGGTGTTAGTAAAAAGTCCAGATAAAAGATAATGTGCAAGATAAGGAATCTCACTTTGTATTAGGAGCTGCGGAGGCTGTAGGCCTAAGTTTCTTCTGGGCTGGGGCAGAAGTGGGGCACAGTGTATAGGCATCTGTCCCATCAGTGTGGCTGTGGTTAGCACCAAGAGGGGTCAGCCTGGAAGCCCCAGCCACAATAAACCAAGTTATTTATGCAGCTATCCAAGGATCTGGGTATCTAGGTCTCACCGGTGTTTTTCTTCTAGTCAAGCCTTTCCCATTTTCACCCTTTGTAGTCCTCTGCAGCCAAATTCCTGCATAGAGAGTCCTCCACAAAGGAATTCTTCTGCCCCTAAAGCTCTGATGTGGAAATGATGAAAGTTGGTTGAGAAATTTTAATGATCCCATGTCTCAAGTTCCTGGGCACTTAGTGATGAGGAAGTGAGAAGAGGTTGGAAAGATACAGAGAGTCACGTTCCTGCCCAGAAGTGGCCATCTGCATTTGGGTGTCTCAGTGTTTGGTTCTCTGATCCTCTCCTAACACCTGTGTTTTGGCAAATGCTTAGCACTGACCTTCTGAAAATCAAATTCCAGTGAAGCCTTTCAAAATGAGCAGCCAAAACCCAGAAGTGTCACTGTGCCAGAAGTTGAGATTAGGAACTATTTGATGCCAAACAGGTAAAGGAAAGTTGCCCAATTTTTTAAGGATATACAAAGAAACTATTTTTCCTTGAAGCTGGTGTCATTTCCAGACCTTCAGAACTAGAGAGCGCTTGCTCTAGATGTCTTTGGTGCATCACGCTATTTTAGGCAATAATTCGTGACGCAAAATTCATAATTCATGTGTCTACATCATTCCTTTGCTTTAATCCTCCGTCCAGCAGTTTCTTTTGATGACTGGCAAAAATAACTGCAGTTGCTGCAGATGAAGGTAAGCTGTAACTTCTACCTAAAACTTGCTGCCTATATTTGTCAGGCAACTGCTTGTGTTTTCAGAGAGGTGACCCAATCCTGCTCTTGCCAAGAATGCCAGCTGCTCCATGGGCTCCCAGGATGGCATCCTCGGGGCTCCCCTGCATCCCTGAGGTGGATCCACCTCACTAAAGGGCTCCCCTAGCACGGTGAGCTTCTTTTCTGCAGAAGACGCTAAACATTTTTACCCAGGATGCAGGAAGGAGGATGCTCTGGACCACAACAGCTTCTCCATGTTTAGCTGTAGTTCTCAGGAGAGCATGAGGAGACAAAGTCACAGGTGTATTCTCTTTCTCTAGAGGTGCAGGCTGTTTGGTGTGTCTCCTACAGATTGCTGTCGAGCTGTCATTCGGGCTCTCAGAGCACAATTTTCACCCTTCCCCAGTGCTCCGCTCTCCTGGTGAGCAAGAAGGTCATAGGAAAACACGCTGATATGCCAGGAAAGCTCACCTGGTGCTTTGAGATGGGACCTGGTGGTGGGCTGGTTGGAAGAGACCGTGAAAATGAATCATTCCATTCCTCTCAGCACGATAAAGCAGAACACACTGTGAATACGGGCTGTCTGAAGTGCCGGTTTGGATTTGCAATAGGAAGGATAGCCAGCAAGATTTCCAGCTGTATTCCCACTCCACCAAAGTCTGGCAAATTTAAAAATACTGAATTGCTGAGATACCCTGACCCAAGACCTCAGTCACTAAAATTTGACCTGCTAATTGCCACTGCTTATAAAGTAAATATAGAATCATAGAATTGTGCTGGTTGGAAGAGACCTTTAAAATCATCAGATCCAACCATTAACCCAGCACTGCCAGGTCACCACTAAACCATGTCCTTTAGCCCCACAGCTACACGGCTTTTAAATCCCTCCAGGGATGGAGACTCCACCACTGTCCCGGGCAGCCTGTTCCTGTACTTGGCAACCCTTTTGGTAAAACAGTTTTTCCTAATGTCCAACCTAAACCTCTTCCAGTGCAATCTGAGGCAGTTTCCTGTTGTCCTGTCATTACTTGGGAGAAGAGACCGATCCCACCTCGCTACAACCTCCTTTCAGGGAGTTGTCAAGAGCAAGAGGGTCTCCCCTGGGTCTCCTTTTCTCCAGCCCTAGGTCCCTCAGCTTCTCCTCACAAGACTTGTGCTCTAGACCCTTCCCAGCTTTGTTGCCCTTCTTTGGACACTCCAGCACCTCAGAATATGTTACAGATTCTTTCCATTCTCACCTTTACTTTGGACTTTGCTCCTCTTGGCACAGTGTGGTCACTCAGATGGTAATACTTGGCCTTCACAGCATGACTGGTGGGTCCTCACCTTTTCAGTGGTGCTGATTGCCTCTCCATGATGACTGTCCAGAGGACCTCAGGTTCAGAGCTTCCCCTCGCATCATAGCTCTCTCCTAAGTTATTTCTGAGAGAGAAGATAACTCCTCCAGCAGAAGCATCTTACTGTATCTGCCCTAATGGTTCATTGTCCCTGTAGACAGGTAGCTAAGGCTTCCATCATTTCTTAAAGCTGCTCACTTCTGTTTGTGGCACTTGGGACACATCACAGAGCAATCCTGCTAGACCATACATATGTGCTTTCAGCATTTTTAGAGACGGGCAGGGAGACAGGCAGAATTACTGTCTGATTTTGCTGAAGGAAAGACTCTGCACGTACGTACGTACGTACATACGCACGCGCGTGTGTTAGTTTGATAGATCCTGGGAGAAAATCCTCCTATCTGGAAAGACATTTCTTCTGTCACAGTTACAGAGGAAGAAAGAAACAGAATTAAGTCATTTTTCCTCTTGACTAAAGAAAAAAGATGCTGTTAGTTTATCTAGCTGCAATAGTTAATTCAAGGGCTTTGGTTTTTTCTTTGGCATCTCCTCAATACAGGAGGAAGAAAAGACTCAATATGTATTCAAAAGGCCAATTAATCTTGAAATGCCTTATTGTGCGCTTCCAGGAGCTAGCCTTCAATTTGAGGAGCTTGACAGGATTGGTCTTGCTCAATTTTAACAGTTAATTTTGGTGATAATTAGTAAATGTCACTTTTATGGCTGTTTGTACTTCTCTCTATCTTAAACGCTAGCTAGATACATGTAAATAAAGATATTTACTTACTTCTGGCACTGCCCTGAGGGATGCAAGGCGCACTTTGCTATCCATCCCAGAGCACAGTGGTCATGGCAGAGGTGTGTAGCTCTGGGTCAGGCCACCAGGCATCGTGAGATCAGTTCCTCCACCAATTGCCGGGCTTACTCATGAGCTGCCCAGGCAGGATCATGCCCAGGGGTGGAAGAGGCAGGATGCCACCATCCCTGCAGGGAAGCTGTGCATGCAGGGCTGAAGGAACCCTGCCTGAGCACGGGCTCATCCCCACCAGTAGCTAAGAGGTTAATCAGCAGAACAAGCCCGGGAGCTGCAATCTCAGCAGGACAAGGGCTTATTGTTACCTTTCATTTTAAAATATTGCCTGATTGTTTGGGAACTCTATTTCTTTGGTGATTCAGCCACGAGTGGGAAAGGTGCCGTGACCCACTGAATGGCTTATCCATCACAACTACTGGTCTCACTGTTCGGGGAGGGCAGGAACTGCCGAGAACCTCAGCTGCTGTGTTTTCACTGCTTGGCCCCTCAGCTTCTAAGGCATGCTTCAGCACAGGGGAACGAGGAATGAGACCATGGAATCAGCTCCCATCCATGTAGTGGGCATGTATGTACTTGGTTGGACTATCCTCGGGACAAATTGTTTCCTGAGTTAAAAGCCCGCTGGTCACTGCAGCTGGTCTGGGTGACAGGGCATGACAGAATTGAAGGGACAGTTCATGGGGACCAGCTCAAGCCCACATCTCTGCTTCCCCTGGTGAGAAGGATGATTCATCTTTTGCATCCTTGAGCGGTGAAATCTCCTGCTCCTTCTAGCAGTGTTTTCACCCATCTTCTTCCAGTCTGTGCTGGTATCTTAGCCCTAAAACATGCTGCCATAGATGAAACCAAACATGCAGCCATCCCTAGAAGGTGAATTTTGGCTGAGCTGAATCTGCACCACTGATGAGGAACAAATGCCATGTATTAGCTGTACTGGGGAAAAAAAATAAGGTTTTTTGTAAACATAGGTTTCCCAAATCCCCTTGCTGCCTGTTTTGCAGCACAAGATCCAGTAACTCCTCTCTGCTGGGGATTCGGAAAGCTGTGCCCCTTGCCAGAGCCAGCTCATGCCCTGCGGGATCAGGCCCCAGGCTGCATATAAATCAGTTACAGGCGCTTGAATTAAGAGAATTAATTAATAAGACCTTCCCATCCCCTGGAGGTTCAGACCACAATGAGGCGGGGAGGGTACAGGCCAACACGAAACACTATTAATCCTGCATTTGTCCCACGTGTGACGCGCTGCTGGGAGCTATTCTTCGTGCTCATACCAGGGGGAATTGCCGGCACAGAACAGACTTTATTCTCTCTTTTTGCAGGGAATGGCTCATGCAAGACATTAAATTTCCCGATGCCATCACTAAATCCCAGGATTCTCCTCATGAGTTATTCAGCACCTGTCACTCCGGTCTTGCACATCTGTTTTATCATCCTCACATCCACCTCTGTCTTTCAGAGATGAATATTTATTCTCTTCGTTGCAACAGTAGAATCAACTCCTCTGTTATTTTACTCATGCAGTTCCTTTCTGGAAGAGAAGCATTCCTACCTCCCTAAAAGATTAACTTCTGGTTTTCATTCCAGGATATTTCAGGGGCAGATGACAGCCTGGCTTAAATCCTCACCACAGCAGTAAGGGAATCATGGAATCATTTAGGTTGGAAAAGACCTCTAGGATCATCAAGTCCAACCTTCATCCCAGCATCTCCCTGACCCCTAGACCGTGTCCCAGTGTGCCACATCTACTTGTTTTTTGAACACCTCCAGGGATGGTGACTCCACCGCTTCCCTGGGCAGCATGTTCTCATGTTCCAACATTTAACATCTTCAGCTGGGGTGTGGGCATCTGAATACATCCCAGACCAAGCAATAACTGGTGCTGCACTTCTGGCTCATGTTAGACAATGATGCCATAGGGCTATGGCTGTGTTCAAGCACAAGTTGGGGGCGGGGTGGATTACCTTTGCATTTGGTGTTCAGTGTATGCCCAAAGAAGACATGGCACTTTACCAAACTGGCTGGGAGACAGGGATGGCTGCCCACAGGAATACGCTTCAAAGCTAGGAAAGTGTAAAAAAGGCTGATGGAAATAGGCCTTCACTAATATGTTCAAGAGCCTGGAAAATGCCTTTCTAATGTGCTAATGTGTCAGCAAGAGAATTACGAGTCCATTAACAAAAGGCAAGCACCTCTGAGTTCTCACCTCACCATCCTGTAATTTTTTTTCTTTTCCAATACACAATATAAAATCGTGCTCCTACAGCATCCTGGGTGCCCTGATATGCCATTAGAAAGACAAGATGGTCTCAGTAGCACTAAGGTACTAATTTCCATCAGGAACTTGGCCAAGCAGGCAGTTATAGACACAGAATCATAGAATGGTTTGGGTTGGAAGGGACCTTTGAAGGTCCTCTAGTCCAACCCCACCTTCAGTGAGCAGGGACATCTGCAACTAGACCGGGTTGCTCGGAGCCCCATCCAACTTTAGCATGAATGTTTCCAGAGATGGGGCTTCTACCACAGCTTTAGAAATGCTGCTTTGTCTTGCTCAATGCTTTCATTCTGGTTCCCCACTGTCCTGCACACACAGCTCAGCAGTTTGGTGCTGTTGCCTGCTCTTAGATGTTATCTTCCGTCTTTGTGTCTGAGCATGGCTTCAGTTACAAGGTATTTTTGATCATAGAATCATTTGGGTTGGAAGAGAGCTTGAATATCATTGAGTCCAGCTGTTAACTCAGCACTGCCAGGTCACCACTAAACCACGTCCCTCAGTACTACACCTACACAGCTTTGAAACCCTTCCAGGGATAGGGACTCCACCACTGCCCTGGACAGCCTGGGCCAGGGCTTGACAACCCTTTTGGGGAAAAAAACTGCCCTAATGTCCAGCCTAAACCTCCCCTGGCACAACTTGAGGCCATTTCCTTTTGTCCTATCACTTGTTACTTGTTTATGGTGAGGTTCATGTTGCCCCAATCTCTTCTCCCCATGTCCCCTCCTGTGCAATTCCACTAACCTGCCATTCTCCATCAGGGTGCTCCCAGCTCTTACTTCCTCCATCTTCTCTCATCTCGATGCTGTCCACTGGAGAATCCAATGCTGGAGAAGCCATCTACAAGCTAGCCCATTTTAATGCCTTAACTTTGGTTTTCAATGGACCTTGAACCATACTGGAAACAAAAGAACCAAGCACATGAAGTGAATGTTTATGTGAAATCCAGCTTGGCTGGGTTGTACTTTGACTATTTGGGGTAGATGAAATGGTGGATAGGTGTAAGGTATCGCTGCACCCACCTTGGGCTGGGGACAGGAAGGAGGAACCCAGGGCTTTGAGAGAGGTCAGAGACTGACAGAGGGTATCGTGAGTCAAGCAATATATGCAGAAGGACCAGCGCGGGTGAAAAACAGCCAAAATAATCCTACTGGCACTCTTTAAATGTCATACTCCTGGCAGAGAAACCTTTCACATGTTTCCCCGCTCGCATCTCCAAGCTTTTCAAATGCACCAGGCTTCTGCTGTTTGGGGGGGAAGGGGGAGCTGTGCCCTGGGAAAACCCTATGGAGGAGCTATTTTCCTCTGGGAAAGATGCAAGCAGTCAGCAGCTCTGCACAGCGTACCGCACTCGCATCCTCCATGGCCTCATTTTAAGCATTTATGGGAAACTTTTTTATTTTGAAGCTGAGCAGATTCTTACACTACTTTTCCTGGCTTCCTCAAGAAACTACCCCAACACAACGAAGTCCCTGCTAATTGGCAAGGAATGAAGTCCCACGGGCTCAGCCTCCCACCTGCGTGTGGCCTGCTGGTGGGACAGCAAAGATCTCCAGGGTGTCTTCGCCCCTTGGGAAGGGGATATTAAATTTGAGGCATTTCAAGAAAAAATGAGACTATACAGACAGACCTTGTAAAAAAATGCTGTCTCTTACTAAACAGAAGCCTACCAGCCTCCCTCCCCCTCACGACAACCCAGAGGAGTCCCAAAACATAATCAGTTTAGGCTGAACACCGTGTTGCCTACAAGATTAAAATTAGACTCACGAGGTTTCATCAAGGGAGAGTTTAACTGTGCTGCTCAATCAGGCTGCAAAATCTTCTAATGACAAGTGAAATAAAGTCATTCAAGACACCCGTAAGTGTCACAGCAAAGAAAACCTGCCCTTGGCTGCATCCCTTGGCAAAATTGTATTAGGTGTCTCTTTTCCCACCCACCTTCTACATCCAATGCTGTCTTCTGGCCATACCCTCCCTGGGCTGATGCTGAAGGCCAGCATCCTGCTTAGAGCAGGCAGCACTGGGTTCCCCAGCTTTGTGAGTGTCCCATAGGTCACATCTTATAGGAAATAGTCTATAAACAAGAGGCAAATAGGATGAGAGCATGTTTGGGTGAGCCTCCAAACATGAGGAAGCTTGCTTGGTTCTTCTAGGACAGTAAAACCACAGCATTGACTGTTCTCCACACAGCACCTCCAATGAGGTGGTGACGGTAAAGCTGAGAAATTCTCTGTTGAAAACACACAACACTCCAGAAAACTCTTCTGCTTTCAGTAGCAACCTCTCCACTTGGAGAAGGATGGCTAATGAAATGTCTCCTTTGCCCTACATGTGTCCCTGCAAGCCAAGCATCACCAGACCAGCTCTGCTCTTCAGAGACCTTCAAGGCTGCCCAGCTAGAAGCAAAAATAATATGTAAATATGTTACTCAGTGACTTTGAAACTGTTCTTTTTTAACCTTGCTCTCATGAGGCTGCAGCAGGACAGTCCTCCCTGAATCAGCACTTTGAAAGCACCTTGCTATAAAAATTCATGGCTCTTCCAACATCCATTTTACACTTGCCCTAACAAACTTGTGCTTCTGACACCACTCTCAAGTTTCAGCCTGATTTCACACAGAAAGGGCTCCCATTTCAATCCTTTTACCTCTGCATAAGTCCCAAAGACGCGTGAAGCAGCTGGAGTCACGTGGAATCATCAGGCGGCATCTTGCACAGTCTCCTGGAGTAACCAGCGGTACCCAATCCAATTACATGTCAGACAGGAAAGTCATTATTTGCACCACCTCCGAGCATCTAGCAAAAACTCAGTAGCAGGTAAAATTGCCTTTCTGCTCACACAGACCCTGATCTAGCACCCACCTAAGTTTAGGTGCCTGTTTATCAACCTGAAATCAAGCCTCTTTCACTGCACAGTAAGTGCTTTGTTAATCAGGGAACTTGTGTAAGCCATGTGGATGTTTAATATTCAAATATAATTATCATCTAGGGAGAGAGGGAGCACTGAGCGAGTCTCATCCTGATTTAGTAAGCTCAGGGGAAAGCAATGACAGCTCAGCCAGTGGAAAGTGAAAAACTCTGTCCTACAAATGTCTTCCAGACTTTGCAGGATTTTTGGGAGATCAGACCAACCCCCACCTGGCTCCAGCCTCCTTTCAGGGAGTTGCTGAGAGTGAGAAGGTCTCCTCTGAGCCTCCTTTTCTCCAGGCTGAACACCCCCAGGTCCCTCAGCTGCTTCTCACAAGACTTATGCTCTAGACCCTTTACCAGCTTCATTGTCCCTTCTTTGGACCTGCTCCAGCCCCTCAATGTCCTTCTCTGATGGCAGAGAAACGTCGGTAACAAGCACTCTGGGCAAACAAAATGCATGAAGACACAAGAAGATTTCACAACTAGAGTAATCAGGATATTTCACGATCATTTTGCAACCCAAAAGAGAGTCATCACCTACCTGCCTCTTTGCAAGCATTGTTTTTTTTTCCCTGCAAATTTTAAGGTTTAAGAAAAGAGTTCTCCACACTGAGAAAGGAATTGCTTCTGAAAAGCGGTAAGGAAAGCCCAGAGAGTGCCAGTCCCAACACAGAGCTTGCTTTTGTGCAGGATCACTCAACACTGCTGCTCTTCTCCTTGTCCTTACAAGCAGGGCAAGCAGCTGACTTAACAAGATACATATTTTCCTTGATTCAAGTTTTCTGATAAAGGACTATATTCATTTTCAGAAGCAAAGTCATTTGAAAAACAGGAGCTAAAATTAGACTGGTTTGTTTTTTTTTCTTTTTTGTTCTCTCCCCTTTATGGCTTTTACAAACAATTACCCACTTAATGTTTTGAAATTATACAAGAAACTCCAATAGCAATTTTTTTTTTCCTGCTGCAGCTCCTTGAACGTGAAGCCTTAAAAGCTTTTCCGGAACACACAACAGCATGAGCAAATGAATTTGCCATTTTCATTCTCTTCTTTTTTCTTTTTTTTTTTAAATGAATGAGAGGCAGCGGGATACTTGTTCATCATTAAACATATTTTTTTAAAATTTCATCATGGTGAAGCTCTGTACGACAGCTCCGGAGACTGAAGGCAGGATTCTCGTTCGCACCACGGCCCTTCGCGTTGCTGTGGGAGCACTTAAAATAGCTGCATGGGCCATTACGCCAACGCATCTCTCGAGCCTCTTCTTTCTGGTGGCAGGGTGGGACGCGTGGAGGGAGACAAATTTAGCATGCCTGCTCATGTGAGCGTCCCACGCGATGCATAACCCGTACGAAGAGCTGGGCCACGCAAGGAGATGGAGCTCCCGGAAGGCAGGGATGTGGGAAGCGATGAGCTGGAGCCACAAGGCAGTGCTGCAGCATCCAGCTGCTCCTGCACCTCGACCTCCTGGGCCAGGCTGCATCCAACCTGCCAAGTCCAGGGCAGGAGAGAGGTCACTGGACTGTGTCACCTGCTTGCAGAAGGCCAGAGGGGTATAAGGAGAGAGCCAGCTGCCACCATGTCCTGGTCTGAGCTAGAACAGAACCAGTTCAGTGATTTTACTCTTCAGCTCAGTCTCTTCTAAGTGACAGCACTTTCTGAAGTCACCATTAGTGGTGATGGTGACATAATTGCCATCAAGGGGTTGGGTTCAATATTGGTTTTGTATATATTCCATTTTATTGTTATTATTTTCATTAAAGTAGTTCTAGTTTTCTTTCCCAATCCATAAATCTCTCTCCCTTGCTGCCTTTCTCTTCTCTGTTGGGAAGGGAGAGGGGTTAATAGAGAGATTCTGTCACTTACCTAGTGGTTGGCCCAGCCCTTGTCACAGCAATTCAGGCTCAAGAGCCCCACGCTGCCCAAGTGTGTCCACGCGCCTTGGTGCAACACAGACGGACACGAGGTGTTGGTACAGAGGGCTGAGTTGCCAGCTCTTCTCCCACCACCTCCCTTGGGCTCTTGGTTTGCAATCTGGGGCACTCACCTTAGTCGGGGAGGTAGACCTAACCTCTCCCTCCTGCTCAAGTTGTCCCCTGGAGAAGGAGGGGTTTTGTTTGCTCCTTTCTGACTGTCACGCAGACATCTACCTGCTACGATCACGTTGCCATTGAGCTGATGTCTTTCGTCTCTTATCACTCAGGAGTGAAAGGCTGTTCTTTTGACAATGAGCAACACCCATCTCAAGCACCAGCTCCACAATCTGTAAAGAAAAAGTAAAGGTGATGCACAGCCCAGCCGTCCAGCTGGGTCAGGGAGATTGACAACTCACGATTCTCTGTTCTGTTCTGAGTCTTCACGCAGACAAGAGGCAGCATAAGTCACAGATAACAAAACATGTTTCTACCTCCAACCACCACCCCCAGGACCCCTCCAAAATCCCCTGTGGCAGGCAGTGCCTTAGCTCCCACTCATTCCTGACCATGCCATTGCTATAGTCTGACAAGGCTCTGGAGAACAAACCATCTCAAACTCCCACATCTCATGTTGCACATCGCTGTTCTTACGCAGACTGAATCTTCTCTCAGGCCACAGTCCACTATAGCTTCACTTTTTTCCTCACTTTACCATCTATTACCACCTAAACCAACTTACGTCTCTTTGTTAGATCCAGGCATTCATGAAATACTGCAAACAGCTTCAGGAAGGCACCATCTTTAGGACCCTCATGCTTGAATTCATACAACCTTCTCCTCATACTCCTTTTCGTTGTGTCTGCAGGACGTCATCTCCCTCCTAACCTGGTGTGAGGTCAGTCAGGATGGTTGCCCCAGAGCCAGCAAAGGCCACCTCAGTTGAGGTCTGCTGCATCTGTCTAAACTGGAACCACCTTCTGGACTTCTCACTAGCACAAGCTCTGATAAAACCCCTTCGCAGTCTTTCTCAGCTGGGTCTGAGTAGGAGAGAACTCACGCAAATAAACATTTCTCTTCAGCATGTGTGGTGGGAGGGAAAGGGCTGGCAGGTTCCTCTCGATCTAGACCCACTTCTGCAGGAAGAGATACTCAACTCTGTTAAATACCTAGAAGAACATGAGGAGGGAGAGAATCCATCCTGCAAACCCCAAACGTCCCCAGTACCCATCTGCTGCAGCCAGAATCACTGTCAATGGAGGAAACGGAAATAGAGGAACACAGGTACTTCAGCAAATGCAGTAAAGGCAGCAGCCTTGAACTGACCATGACATCAGCATGCAGTGATTTCGGACTTCACGAAGGGTCCTTCTCACAGGAAGGCTCATGTACCCGTGGCAGTGGAGATCTCTGGATGCATCTCATCCTTGTCACCACAAACAAACCAACCAGTTAATTAAATCAGATGCAGGTAAACAAGGTTCCACCTTTCCCTCTCCTCTTTGTACCAAACACTTCAGAATTTCTAGAGTAAAGAGTAAAAGACAACTTCAGAAGAACAACAAAGTTCAAGAATCATCACAACTCAGATTTTTATTCAACAGTGAAGTTGAAGGGAAAAACTATTTTTTCCCTTCAGGGCAAATGTTCCAAATGGAAATTAAGTAAAAATATTGTCCCCCAAAAGTACTCACAATGAAATTAGTTTTCATTAAATATATTTGTTTGGCAAAATAAAATAAAAAAATCAGAACCCGTACAAAAAAAAAAAAATCCCTTCCAAATTTCTAACACTGTAGCAATGACAACAACAGAAACCTGGATGTTTGGCAGTTGTAATTAATTCGTGGAAATTACTGTCGAACTTTGGACCAGGAAAACAAAAACCACTTTGAAGAGCAACAAGCCAATTTCAGAGGCAACCGAGGCTCGGGGAACGCTATGGGGGTGGGACACACTAGTGGCTTCATACAGAGTTTGTGTGAGTGATCTGCTAGAGTGGGGCTACTCGAGAGCTGGGAGGAAAAGAAGTTAAAAGCTGTCGCAGCACTGCAGCGTATGGTACAGCAAAAACCTGCAGACCTTCCGTTCTGGGAGCCGATGGGCTGGGTGAGCGTTGGTGGCGAGAGCCGAGATGACAGCGGGAAGAACAATGACAGTGATGAATGGTGCAAGCACTGGGAAGCAGTTAACGATTTTCATCATCGCATTGGATTCGGTTGTGAGGAGACTCGGGAGTGAGTGTCTGGGGAAATCTTCTGCTTACAGTAGCTGCTTCTGCTCCCTACCTCCCTCCTCCTTCCAGTTAAAGCCTCTGCCCTGCCAAGTGGGGGTCACAGGCACGCAGCTTGGTAACATCGTCCTTTAGTTAAGAATGTCTATTCCAGTATTAAAAATGTAAAAAAAGTCCTCGGGAGGGTGCTTCTTAGTGGCAGTCTTTGCCTTAAGCAAGGCCAAGGGCCTGCAATTACAAGTTAATTAAAGCAATGTGGATTTGGATGAGCAATGGGGAAGATGGGAATGGGAGAAGGAAGGGATGCAGGGAGCGGGGAGGATGCAAATGTTTCTACACCCCTCCCCAAGCCAAAATCCAAGGTGCACAAGTGGGTTTCTTTTTTTTCCCTCACACTCTTCTTTTTTTTTTTTTTATATATATATCTCTCCAGTTATAATATTTCCAGTTTCCAAGCAAGGTTCAGTGGCAGCCTCAGTTACAGTCATAAACAAAGTCGTAGTTGCTGGGCTCCTTTGGGATAGGTGGGGGAGCATCTGGGATCTGTATGTTTTCCAAGTCAAGGAGGCGTAGCTTTATCTCCATGCTGAGCAGCGTGTCTAAGTCATTCCGTGTTAGATCACTCAACATATCCTTCCCAAGGAGGGCGTTCAGCCCATCGGTCCATACACAATACTGCACGGGGAAAAAAGAGGAAAAACCATCATTAATGAACGTTCTGTACACAAACTGCTTGTCTGGCCCAGTTCTCTACAGTTATTGCTCCCACAGGGACTTACAAAGAGACCTAAAATGAGGTTGATTTATTAGCTCGCATCATGAAGCTGCTCAGAAAATAGAAAAATAATTCCCCAAAAGTGGGAAGAAACGGCAGTATTTAGTTGTTTGACAATTTGCTATCTCCTCCAAGCATGCTGAATGTTGAATATTCTTCAATAGTTGCAGGAGAAGAATCCAGAATCATAGAATCATCTAGGCTGGAAAAGACCTCCAAGATCATCTAGTCCAACCAGAACCCTACTCTACCAAGTCCCTTGCTAAACCATGTCCCTCAGCACGACAACTACACAGCTTTTAACCACATCCAGGGATGGTGATTCAATCACTGCCCTGGACGGCCAGTTCCAGTGCCTGACAACACTTCCAGTGAAAAAATTTTTCCCAATATCCAACCTAATATGAACCTCTAAGGGATCTCCTTCTCCCCCCCTCTCTCTTTCCCCAGTACTTACAGAAAGAGCCTGATTATCTTACACTAAATTTTTAATTCCAAGGCAGCTATGTTAGGTTAACTGAATCCCACCCAAAATCCCTCTCAGCTCTTTCTGGAAGAAATCCTGTACCAACTATTTTCCTTTGTCTTTGGTTTCCTTCCAGTGGATTAGGTGGTATCAACTGGCCTACACAAAGACGGGCTCTCACTTACACATCTACTCCTACTTTACCACTATTTTACACAAAATAACATGCTGTGAAAGCTACACGGTCAATCAAGGCTGTGTCCTTTATGAAAGTTAAATGCCAAGCTACCTGATGTAATCCTAAGTGCTGCAAATGCTGAACCAGCCTCTAAAACCTCTTCTTACTGTTAGCAGCTTCCTAATAGGAGATGTCATCTCCCCCAACAGCTGACAGCTTGTGATAAACATGGGTTGAATAACCATTTTAATAAGCAACAAACCCAAGGGAGACTGGCGATCTGGAGTCAACTTCTATCAAGTAAGTCACTTCCATTTTATTACTACAAGCCATTTCTTCAATTATGGACAGAAGTACTCAAATGCTATCATCTAAAAATAAAGATTTCAATCATGAGCTCATGCCCTAGTTTGCAGGAGAAAATGAAATCAGCCCGAACTGCATTTTTATCTTACAAATACTTCTGCTACATTTGATGCCAAAAAAATGGGATTTTAAATTTAGCTGACCATTTGCTCCATGATACTGCCAAGTTTAAAGATAGCCACGGTTGACTTCATCCTACAGCAGAAATGGCGGTTATTTTTAAGGAAGAGAGAGAGAAAACCCCCTCTTGGGGTAAGTCTTCATCCCGAAAAAAGGTGTATTTTTAAAATAGGACGGTTAACACACTTAACATCCAAAGTGAAATCTGACCCATTTAAGTCAGTAACAAAACAGTAGCAGAGCTAAGATTTCACCCAGGGTGTCGGAAAACCAGGCTGCAGCTTTAATATGAGATTAGCTATATGGAAGAGACTTCAGGGTTCAGGCTGTCCTGTTAGTAAGTACTTAAATAAAGCACTTTGCCTGCCTGCTCGAGGCTGCCAAAGTCTGTCACTGAGGACTTCTAAAGCATGCAATTGTTGCGGAGTGTATGCAGAACATCAGGAGAAGCAAGAATCTATCCTAGAAATGTAATTATTTTTGAACAGACGATAGTTTTCTTTATGAGTGACTCGAAATCTTTCTTTGGGCAAGTTTTCCCAGAATTCACACTGAGGAAAGGAAGAGAAAGGCAAAAGGTTCTGCCCAGGTTACAGAAGCGCTGAGTGTCCATTCAGCAGATGCAGCCCCTGACGTGAATCATCCATCACCTGCTCAGCGAGTCTGGCCAGAGCTTTCTCTGGGGACGAATCCCAGCAAGCCAGAAAGCAGAACTGCAGTTCTCTCCTCTTCCAGATATAACTCATTCGGGGCCCACAAAAACCAAATTCTGGCCACAACTCAGATGAGTGCAATGGCCTGGAAAAGGGGCTTCCTTTCTAATCTCCATATTGGCAAGTGCATCTAATTAAACTCCTGTACCTTTTGAGCAGAGCGAAATCCTAATGAGGTGGTGGAAAAACAGACGCATTCATTCAGAAGCCTTTTTTTTTTCCCTTTTTAATATGCAAAACAGACTAAGAGCCACTGGAAAATTAATTTTACTACAGATTCATTTTCATAAAACTCCAGTGAAACCTAATTATAGCCTCCCTCATCAGTTTCTCTGTCAAAAATCAAGGATAAGATTAATCCACCTTTTTGCTGTGTAGCTGAAACCAGCTATTAGTTTTCAAATGAAAAACAAATACAATGGAGTGATCTCACAGTGCTGAGTCCTCTGGCTAGCAGTAAGCTCCAACGGATGGCTAAGGGTATTGCCAAACTTTAGCGTGCAAGAATGAGGTCCAAATTTCCATGATTATAGTTCAGTAATGAGATTTCATTAAAGAAGTACCTTGGGAGTCAAGTCAGTGGAACCAGAAAACCAGAAAGGTTGTGCAGGCTCCATCCATCTGGCTGCAGCCCCGAGCAACCTGGTCTGAGCTCATCACTGACCTGCTTTGAGTGGGCTGTCAAACTGGAGACACCTCCAAGGTCCCTTACAACCTGAATCATCCTGTGATCCCAATTCAATTTTTCTTTTTAGGACACGCTCAATTCCCACTTCCAAACCTCACTCTACAAACACGAGGACTGTAGAAGTACTTCAAGAAACCCTGTAAGTCTGACCTGAAATTGTCATGTACTGACATCATTCCTGGTGCTTCACACAAAGCTTTCCAGATCTTGAGATGTCACCCACCAAGTCTCTCCCAAGCTGACAACACTGCTAAAATAGCAATTCTATTGACGAGCACCCCAGTTACTTTGATGAAGTCGTGAGCTTCAGAACACGCTACTTGCCTTTCCTTGTGGGTGCTTCTTCTGAACACTCGGACTTTTTGCTTAAATTACAACTCACTCTTCTGGACAACGTGGAAAAGTACAGAGGCAGTGAGATGCCCTTTGGAAAACGTTCACTTGGGAACTGTCAAGTAGCAGCAGAAACTGCTGGCTCTGCCTGCTTTGGGTTTTGTTTGATGCATTAATTTTGTTTCAAAGAAGCTGCACAAGATCAAAAAGAGAAATAAGGATAATAGATGCGTTAACAAAATCATGAGCGATTGGGTTTGTGCATCTCACAACGCTACTGCCTGTCAGTAGGGTGCAGTGGCAGTTTCTGCATGTTTAGACCATTAAAAAATACACTTGTAGCCTTCGGCTGTATTGCCGATACAAGTGGATGAAAAATTTGTCCATTCATCTTTTTCATAACCCTTTGCTCTTATGAGCTAAAAGACTAGAATTCAGTTTCTGGAGAATTTATATCAGAAAGCATCCAACATATGTTCAGTTCAGAGCATGAAGACAATAATCCTTTGCTTAGACCTACAGCTCTCTGGCACATCACATCTGGGATCCTATTGCTACTTTCTCTTAGATCAAAACTGACCAGCAAATATTTCTCTGGAACCACAGAATCCCAGCATGGTAGAGGTTGTAAGGGACCTCTAGAGATCATCTTGTCCAACTCCCCTGCTAAAGCAGCGTCACCCAGAGCGGGTTGCCCACGATTGTGTCCAGGTGGGTTTGGAATCTCTCCAGAGAAGGAGACTCCACAACTTCTCTGGGCAGCCTGGGCCAGGCTCTGGTACCTTCACAGCAAAGAAGTTTTTTCTCCTGTTCAGATGGAACCTCCTGGGTTCCAGTTTGTGTCCATTGTCCCCTGTCCTTTCACTGGGCACCACTGGCCCCGTCCTCTTGACCTGTGCCTTTTAGATATTGATCAGCATTGATGAGATCCCCTCTCAGTCTTCTGTTCTCCAGGCTAAACAACAAACGAACATACTTGAAAATGACAAATATTAATCCCTAGGAAAACCCAGATGAGCGTAACTTCATTTCCTCTCCCAAAATTATGATTTATTTGAAGGTTTTAATCCAGAACTGCAAATGTTGAAGCTGTGTAAGTAAACACACTTCACTTGTAATGCAATTTCATGCACTTGACCAACATCTAACGCTACACTATAACTCAGCTTAATGCAGCCTTGCTTCATCATCTTAACGCAATGTCCTGAACTGAGACCAAATGTGATACCACAAAATAAATGTGCAAATGGAACACCAACTCTCGTTGCTTTAAAAATAAGAAGGAAGAACTTTATTCCTTCTTTATTTTTTTAATATAGTGCACTCTGCTAAATCTTTACTTGGAAATTCTTTGAGAGAAAGGCATCCAATGGTGATCAAGGTCTGTTGAAACTGTGAGGTCTGCCCAAGCTCTCTTCTTTCTCTTATTTATGGTTCATATTTTAGTAGGTCTTAGAAATACTGATTGGGAACCTGGACCCCCACGAGCTCTATGGTGTCCAAATACAAAACATGTTCCTTCTGTGGCTCAAGATACGCATGGAAAGTGCAGAAGGTCCTTCTCCCATACTAATCCCTCTGCTTTCAGTTTGTGGTGAGACACGACACAGGTTTAGATGGACCTGAACCCTGCGTCAGGATGACCATTTGTAAGTTCTTATAAAGCTGGCTGTTGCCGTAAAGCAACTAAGAGTTTCTGTTCTCTGAACTTGACTTACCTCATGCTTGTCTGGAGCAATGAAATTCAACTGGCCACTCGAGTCATACAATATAGAGAAAGCAAGCTCTAGCACCTCCTGGAACAATACAAAGAAACAAGCTGCATGAGAGAGGCATTCATACATTCAGGTCTGTTGGTCTTTCCTACCACTTATTCCCCAAAACACATGGAAAAATGGGTCACAGTACTCTGCTGCCTGGCCAAAGCTGCAGCTGTACCAGGCCATTGCGACAGACTGGCACAGCAAGAACCTCACCAAAAGCAAGAACCTCAGTCAAAACAAACTCATCCCTCTCAGTGCTGACTGTGGCTCGCTCCGCCATGGATTACTTTAGCATTTGAGTTTTAATCTGAGCTAGGCAAGAGTGAAGACTAAATATAATGCATAATACGACGCTTGCAGCAAAATCTTCATGAAGACCCACAGATTAAACTCGCAAAGTTCTGCAAGGTTTGATTCCCTGTATCAAAAATCTTGCCAGGACAGTTAATATACTTATGTTCTTTTCACTGCTGGATATCTATTAAACTATTCATTCTCAAGAGGCTTCTGTCATTTTGTTTCTACCTGAACCACAATCAGCAGCCTCAAACAGAACTGTCTGCTTTAGACCCAAATGAATTTCAGGAAAGCTAAAAAAGATCTTATTTTTTCCCATCAGCATAGAAGCTGGAATTTCAAAGGTGCCAAAGTGAACTCATGAAGCACTGACCTTCCCTAAGTCACCTGGACCTGGGATCTTATGGAGAAACCCAACCAATTTGAATCAATAATGAACTTCCACCGGCCAGCCGCGAGCAGGTAAAGATGCTGTGTTATTGTGGTTACCGCACGTGTCGCTGCAAGTGCCATTACACGGATTTCACAACCTGTATGTTGGCTGATATGGATATAATAACTCTATGAAAAAAAGACCTGGCTACAGAGGAGAGTGCTGACTCGTGCATCCACAACCCCCCTGGGCAGCCTGTTCCAGGTCTTTGGATTTCAGTAAGGCGCCATTGGTGCTTTTCTCCTCCCTCTTCTGTCCTACTTCTAAACGTTTCTCAAAGTAATTTTCCATCCTAGCCTTTCCCACCGGTTTCTCTTTCTCGTCTCTTTTCTCTCCCATTCCTTCCAACCTGGTCCTTCCCTCTTTGCTTTGCTTTCCTCCTACCTCATCTCAATCTGCTGAATTCACTCCCTTGTCACTCCTAACTCTTTCTGCCCTTGCACACATCAGATCTCTGCCCTTCCTTCTGCTTGTCCAAGGTATTGGGACCCACGATGTACCTCTCTTTTGAGCTTCACTGAAAACAGGGAACAAGAGACTCTGCACCTGCTGGACGCTTCCCACTCCTTGGTTTCAGCTCTGCAGAGAAATCTATCACACGTGGAACAAGGGGAAGCTTGCTCTCCCACACCCAGAGCTTTTCTCTCCCCCTGTCTCCACTGGCCCTTCCTGTGGGCCACCGACAAGCTATATTTGATGAACAGGCATTTTAGGTGCCTACAGCTGGGTGATCCCATGTAGCTGAATGACCTCACTACTCTTTGCCTGCTTTGACATCAACAGCCTCCAAACAACCATGCCTTTGCTGAAGGTTGAGACCATGGCCACGCTAAGGTTGCTTGCCAGAGCCAGAAGACCCTCCCACGTCCCAAGAGCTATCTCATCATGCAGTGGCAGGGAACTTCATCAACCAACATGACATAAAAGAAAAGAGAAGCTGCAGAAGAAGAAGGAAGCGAGGAGAACCATTTCTGCTAACCAAAAAGGCACCAAGCCTGCAGCTTGCCACATCAACAAATAAAGAGTGATAGAAGAACACTCGGCAATACATGGCAATGTTTTCTCCAAATTCTTCTCTCACGCATTCTTTGGAAGGCTGCAAACTTGAATATATTTCATTTCCTTGAAAATCATTAATATTACTTGAGAGTCAGAAATGAGGACTTGAAAATTAAACCTCATTTGAAAACACAAGCAAGACAAACAACAGTGGATTCAGGTCTGGTCCTATCAGGTCGTTCCAGCTTCATATGCATGCAAATCCCAATTCAGTTTTACTCTTATTTATTTCTAAATGGTCCCGCTGGAAGAATAACGGCCACGTGCCGGCAAATGAAGAGACGCTGAAGCCTTTGTTATGGACATCCTGCCAATTCCAGCTATGTTCACAGCACTGGCATTCTGCCATTCAATTTTCTTTTCTGCCAATGAATAAATATCAAGGTGGTCGTTGTAGATGTACAAAGAAAGCACAAGATGAAAAGGCCTCTTAAAAGATATATCATGATTATGACACTTCAGGAAGTGAGAGGATTCATGCACCAAACTCAGCCACATGTTATGTCTGGCTGGTTTGGGGGTTTTTTAAAGATTTTTAAAATCTTCGTTTCGTTGTCCACATTAACGTGGTACTCTGCAAGCAATATGTTATTCCTATCATGTCAGTTAAGTAGTTGCAATACTGTTTGATTGGAAGGACAACTAATTTCACAAATTCTGGGATTCCCAGGGGAAGAAACAAGGAATCGAGGAAGAAAAAAACCCCCAAACCATCAAAAACCCCACACCGTACCAGAAATAGCAAAAACTCCAAAATTATTATTGCCTGGGTCAAGAATGGAATGCTCCAGCCACGCTACCTACCAACACCTGATCTTCACATTCTCAGGCAGAAGTTTCCTGCCAGCCCAAAGCAATTTTACCAGAGGAAATGGGGTGATGCTGACGGCTGAAGACAAACTGCTCTGCAGCATTGCCATTTAGCATTAAATACATTACTGCTCCATAAAGATGACACATTTCCATCACTGCCACCCACTGCTTTCCGTCTTCCTCTCTTCCCTTTTTGTGCGGACATATGAGTGCTAAGACGAGGAAGCACTAAAAATACTTTATATGCATCATATAAATGCCCCAGCCAAAAGCTGTTGAGGGTTCAGCTGTAACATGAGGTAGGAGTCGTATGCAATGTATTGTGTGCACGCGTGTGTGTTTCAGAAAATCAGGAAGGAAAAATACTCCTGGGATTTTTTTATCCTTGCTTGGCTTTACTTGTTGATTCCCAACCATGTAAAGCCAATGCTGAAAGGAGATGACGGTATCCTGATAGACTTAAAGCAACTCGTGCGTATGAGAAACGAAAGAATACTCGGGATTCTCTGCCTGTAGTAAAGGAAAGAAAAGCTGCAACTATGAAGCTGCAACAGTTGCGTGATGTCATTTCTGTGGTGCCCATCAGAACTGTTTTTCCGGTATTTATTTGAACACTAAATGCAGGCATTTTATTTTTAAAGAGTTGAAGCAGGAACTCTTAACCTCCCCATTTTGCCTGTCAAAATGTCTTTCTTGTTGGCCCCCAAATTTCTCAGTTTCGGGTAATTAGAAATCCTGATTCAAATCCTCTGATCTGGTTCCCAGACCTCAGGGTGTGGTTCTAGGTCGGACTGAACATCATTAGAGTTTCACTGCTTCTCGTAAGGTCAGACAGCATGACCTGATAGAAAACTTATGAACGTATCTCATACAGAATACATACGTATTTCGATACAGTGTGGAGACCATCACCACTAAAGATGTCAGACTTTGCTAGTTAACTCAATTTCTTCTTGCTGGGGTGGCAATTATCACTAACAAAAGCTCTGTGAGATTCTGGTACTGTACAGTCTGAGTCCTACTGTCAGTTTACAGTTCTTGAAGTGAAGCTCTGACAAGTAGCATAGATCTAATTTAAGCTGACCATCGTCTCCTACACTTTTTTTCCCAAATGCACTGCTGAACACATCCTTACACACCTCATTAATTGCCCGGTATTTACCTTACATCTTTTTGCTGGCATTTTTTCTACCTCTCTGGACCTGAAGGTATCATCAGCTGGACATTACTTGCAACTCTGGCATGTGCCAGTGTTCACTCAACGTGAGCTCACCAGGGAATACAGCTGGAACCAACCAGTTATTTATCGGAGACAACACGGGAGTAGGTACAAACACTCACTGCTGGTCTACTCCGTAGCAGCAGTCAAAACTGCTTTGCTACAGAGGTAGAAGACATCACTACTAAAGACTATCCTGATGTGCTCTGGGCATGTCACAATGCACGTCTGCCAGGAAACCTGAGCAGAGGAGGGTAGGCTGTCCCCATAATTTAACTCAAATGGTCTGAGGTGAAGACAAAGCGGGTGCATACAAGGAAAGGTGGCAGGCTGGAATGAAAAATACCCGTAATACTTCAGGGAAGGTCGAGTTGACAAGCTCCGTATTCTGTGGGGTGCGTGTTCATAACAATTTGAGCAGCGTACCTTGTTTTGTTTAAGAGCTCCTTTCTCCTTCATGTGAGGGCAGTCTTTCCCAGTCACAACAGCTTTTATGTCTGCCACTGGCACTGCATTAAAAAGAAACAAAAGCAAAAACCAGAAAATTAGGTATAAGGAAGGTGTGTAAAAGCTGCAGAGTCTGAAAAGAGGCGAGACTAATGTGTTAAAATTGCCACCTCCTTTGCCATTTCCAGCCTGCAAGAAAGGAAACTGGAAGAAAACAACTATAATAGGAATCAGTGAGTCTTGACAAAATTTCAGGATGAAAATCTGAGCGGGCTTTTTCTTGCCTGTTGAGACTCCTTTGGGTCAGAGTGTTTCATATAGAAATGTACCTGTGCCTGGATAGTTTTTCTGTGTACTTGAGTAGCTAGAAAACATTGTTTTCTGCCTTACTAATGTAATATGCCTGCCCTGTTGTTGCTCTTTCCCAGGTATCCAGGTAAAACTCTGCTGGGGAGAGGATACTGGGCAAGCTGGACCTGACCTCACTCGATGCTGTTGTCCTTCTGTTAACGCCTACATGAATTTTTCAAACAGTATTTTATTTCACACCCATCAGCAATTCAGTCGCTTTCCGGTCTAAGGACTATTAAAGGCTTATAACGACCCATTCCAATTGCTCTAAAATGGGAAATGATCAGAAATAGCTGAAAATAAAAAAGGTAAGAAAATAATATTGGCAGCTGCTGCCACTCAGAGTCATTCAAAGAGCGAGGTCAATAAAACGTAAAGATAAATTTCGCTGAGTTTCAAGTAAAGTAAATTTTCCAAAGGTAATTACATTATGGAGAATCTATATGTTCCACAATACGATACAGTCAGTGAGTGACGGTGTCTACGATCTATAAATAATTTATTATCCTTGTGGCTCCGGAAAAGCATCATATATACAGAACAGCATAACAATATGGAAATCTGTTACTGCCCAGTTCTTTACAAACCCTAATGGAAATACTGGAGAGAAGAAATGCATTTTCTCTTTTACTGGGTACTGCAACAGTCTGTATTTTATTACAGATTCCCTCAGATGGATAGCATGGAATAAACCCGACATTTTTAAAGGACTTTCTTTGGATGGAAACCTAAAAGAAATGGAAGTTATTTGGCCCTTCACTACTCAATCTCTCCTGCCTTTAGTCTCAGCTTTTCATGCTGTGGCCCTGCTGACTCAGAAAGGTCTTCTAAAGAAGGAAGAGCTCCTGCCGCTTGCTGAAGATGCCCAGAAAAGCAGTTTGCATAAGGTAGGGTTTTCTCAAGTTAGATCTCTCCACCAAGAAGGCTTTTCTCCAGGTTTCATACGCCTGACCTCTGTGATCTGGAACGCAGTTACTATGGGGGATCGCAGATTGATGTGACACCTTCATCTTTGTTTATCTGGAATGTGGCTTGTTCCCTGCTTTGGAAAAACAGAATCGCAGACTTCAGATGGTATCAGAAGCTGACTACAAGATGCTGGAGGGTGTGAGCACAGATGTGATGTGCTCACCACACATAAAGCCCTGAGAAAGAGGGCAGCTGTCTTCTGTCCCAGCTGGAGTCTGCACAGCTTGTTAACTCTGCCAGCCTGAAGAGAGGGGTGACAGGCACTGAAGGGAAAAGGTTAAAAAAAACCACTTTTTTTTTTTGGAGATAAGACACCGGTTATTGAAGCTTGGCAAAGAGTACTCAAAATGCCCTGTGCTGCTTCTCCTGGTCCTCCATTTTCTTGCCCACCTATTCTCTTTCATCTGTTGACGTGCTCCCAAATGCTGATGATCTGGTCATCATACTCAGACCTTAATAGTTCAAAATTCAATGTAAGTCTATCCAAAGAACACCAGAATATTTCTGGAAAATGTTCGGTAAAATTCCCAAGCCAGTTTGGCCTGATAGGCTTTGAACAATAGTGCTGCTTTATCACCTTATATCTTGCAATATCCTGACTCTGTTTAATTAAACTCTAATGGGGGTGGCACTGTGGTAAATCTTGTCTCTCTCACAGCCTGAAAAGCTGAGATATTGATGAAATAATTGTGTATTTCTCAAACTGTGGCAGTAACTGCTCTGCCATCAGGCGCACACAGAGAACATGTGGGTCTGGCCCAGTGGTTTCTGAAGTAGGAGCCTTCTGTCCCCATGGGATCCTGACATTCCCAAGTAGGCTCAAGAGCCTACGGAAAATACAAATGCAAGATGAAGCCTGCAGTCAGGGTCAGGGGTTTGAGAGTGGAAGCAAACAAATCTGGGAACTGCTGGTCTCGTAACTGTGCCTGCAGTTCAGATGTGACCTTCATTCTTCTTCTGTCATTCTGATGCTGCTGTTAACATTCAAGGGCTATTTCTCTGATCCTCGGACAGAAAAACTGCCTCTTCCAGTGCCAATGCAGCAATGTGAGCCCCTGTCCTACATTCTGCCAAGACTGCAGCAAGAGTGTGAAACATCCTTGAGGCGATCTGTGTGGCAGTGAAAACAAGGGAACGTGACTGCGAACTGCCATCAGACAGGCTCTTCCTCTTTCCCCTCCAAGACTGCATCTGGGAGCACTTAGAAATTTTAAAAAGGTGCTGCCTGGAGACACATTGGGGGAGCAGAAAAGAGAAAACAGTTCTTTGTTTTACTAATATACAGGAAAGTTTAAATCACTGATTTTCTCCTTTCTCCATTTTCAGGCTGGGAAAATTTCCAGCTTCTGAAAAATTAGTCTTTCCTCCCTTCCATGAAAAAAGTGAAGCTACCAACTGAAATACTTGTACAAGCGTGTCTAATTTGATAATGCCAAGAACAGCATTTATTACTGGGGTTCAGAAAAGAACAAAAAGAAATGATTCCTTACTCAGCACCTGAGTTCTTGAAGTCACTTTCTGGTGACAGAAATACACTGTCATTATTTCTGGTCTCATAAAAAAAAAAACTTTCCCAGGATTGCAGGTTAAACTTCTACAACTCATGTTGAAGGATAAGGAGAAATTATCATAAGAGTATGATTTTTCTGAAGAGCTTCAAAATTAGTTTAACCATTAAAAAAATCCCAATAAATCCCCTGGCAGGAGTTGTCACAGAGGTATGTCCTCACCTAGCTGGGTACCAAGCACTGGTGAGGTCCTCTCAATACTGTTCACAACCACTGTGGCATTTTTAAGTCCTCTCCTCGTGATAATGAGAAAGAACTCTGCCTACCATGGATTTCTCATCCAGACTGTTTGCCACAGAGGAAACCTCTGTCTCTGCAGATAGGAAGTGCTTCTGAATATGCCCAAGTATTTTTATTTGACATCTACAGTCAGGTGAGCAATGAAAACAAACTGTGCTACTCGCCATGAAAGGCATGACATTTCTGAGTTGAATGAAATTATACACTCATGGGAAAGCTGAGCTCAGTCCTCATAAACACTTGCCAAAGCCAGGAGAGGAAGAGAAAATGTCCTCTGCTCTCTATCTCCATAAACGGAGCTGTTGATCATGTCCTGTGTTAAGAGAAACCTACTAGAGGAACTACCATAAAAGTAGCAAAAGTAGGACAATCTTGGCGCATGACTTACATTTATCTTGCAAGGAATCATGGGGGACTTCTCCCTGGGGACTTTCTTCCAAGTCGCCGTAGTGCAAGACCTTGTGATTAGGGGAAAGTCGACAATACCAAAATTTGTCTGTAAAAATAAATGCATTAAACAAGGTCACTAACATGTCTTCATCATCGTTATCAACAGCACAGAAGAAAGCTGACTCCAACGAGGCACTACAGGGAAGGACTGTCTTTTTTTTTTTTGCAGAAGGAGGAATGTGTGGGGTGTATGGAAAGTAGGGCAGAGACTTTTCTCTGTAATTTTACTTCATTAAATGAAGCTGGCATTAATCTACCTTTTTTTTATATTGACTTAGTCACTGGCTCCAAAAATAAATACTAGCAAGAAACTATTGACTTCGTTTTAGGTGATATTACATACCCTCATGGACAGAACACTGGCAAAATAACCACTGCTTTGAGTGGAGAACTTCAATGTACCCATAAAAGCTTCATTTTTAGCACCCACTATGTGAAAATTAAGCCCTACCAGCTGTCTTGTGTGGGACACCCAAAACCTGATATATTTGAAATATCCCATACTTTATGAAAATGATGACTCATGTCTTTTTATAGACATGGGAGAACACCCCCATATTTATGGAGGGACTGGACATAACAAACACGCAGAGATCTAAAAAGCAGATGTTAACTCCCTTGACCCGCAGATAACTCAGTGCTTTGCATGGTCACAAATATACGTGTGACCACACAGTCACTCTACAGTTGGCTTTTCAGCCCTTCCCAGGAGATGTATATTCACATCTCCTGCCAGCTCCTGCTTTGCAGGATATAATTCCCCGTAATCTTCTCCCACAAAGAACGTGACCTTTGGAGAGCCGGGCCACCACGGTGCCTAACATGCAAGGGTGGTGCTTGCCAACTCCCCGTCTGAAACGGCAAGAACAAGGTCATCCTTCCTTGCCAGAGCACTTTCTGTTTAATAAATAGATCCCATAACGTTAAGCTGTCAAAAACACCATCTTGTTACATCCAAGCTATTAATCTCCAAAAGCTCAGAGCAAGGCTAGATATTAAAATGCCAGCGTTGGAGGGAACAGAGGGCTTCTCTGGCACTGTTGTGGGCAGTGCTGATGCTGTGCCACGCAGCAGCCTGAGGGACAGTTTGGGCAAAACGTTGGCACTGACACAGCCCCGCGGTGCTGCCATCGCCGGGAGAGAATGGAGCCACAGCTCGGATAAAGTGTTGGAGGAGAACCACCAGAACCATCATAGGTGAGGTTGTTTGGGGTGTTAGCAAAGAAAGGACTTCTTGGCTCTGTTAGTAAAATCTTGGCTTCATGGACCCAACCTCTTTCAAAAGGACACTCTCCAGTCCCTTGGCCAGCCATTCAGAATGCAATGCAGTACAACACAGAGAAAGGCAATTTGGCAGTCTCTGCGTGCCCTTTCAAATTTCTTTGTCACGGTGGGCAAAAAATGTTTGGGGTAAAACCCCCACACTTCACTTTGTGAGCGTGCAGTCCCTTCTACAGAAAGGTTTCAAAAGACCTTACAAACCACTGTAAAGGCTCAAAATGGCAACGGGAGAGATTGTGGTAATCTCCTTCACAGGCGTGCACGATACTGAAGGATTTATGGTAGAGAGCCTGAAATTACGGTTTTGTGATGCATATAAGAAGAGCTCCTGAAGTATCGGCATCCCTGGACTGTCAGCAACACCTACCACATTGAAGTATCAGCATCCCTGGACTGTCAGCAGTACCTACCACGTTGCACAGCACAGGGTTAAGAGGAAGACCCCACTTTCAAAGCTGTTGTAGGGATTTGACACTCAAGCAAGCAGGAGCCCTCATTCAGTAGACTTTCATCTGAAGAGCACACACACAATCAACTCGTTGGACAGTCTGTGCATCTCAGAAGGATGCATGTGAAGCTTTTCTAGATTTGTACCTTTGACAGGGAACTCTACCAAAAGGATACCAAAACCTGATGGTAAAAATACTCTGTTGAATCTGCTGGTCGACCACCATGCCCCTTGTCCATCTAAAGTAGAGGCATGAGGCTTTCATGTCTAGCTGGAGGCTTTCATGTCTAGCTGGAGGCTTTCACGTCTAGCTTTAACTGCAACCTCATTGTTTATTAGGCTGTACAAAGCAATATACCTTTCCAACTCTAAGATTAAAACAATAATTTTTTTCCTAATAAAAGCCAACATGGTCTCACTACCTTCTCAATGACCTGGCCAGGAAGATGGTGTAACTAGAAAAAAAAGAACAACAAACCAAACCATTAATTCCTTTCAATTTAGCACAAATGGGGCTGGTGTAGTTAGCAAGGGTTTGAAAAAGTTTGGCTCTTTAACAACCTCCTACAGGTTTTGGTAACCTTGGTCCTGTTTCAATGCCCTGCTCCAATAATAGAAGAAAGAAAAAGCCCTCAGTGAAAATGTCTCAATTTGTTGTTAGGAAGGGATGGTTTTATGGGAAGACACTCCAGCTCTGAAGGCTCCTGGAGCCTTTTACAGCAATTCCCCATAACCCAAGGTTAATTAAAGAACTAACAGCCATAGATTGGAGCTTGAAGCACGTCTGGCTCGATTCTCTGATGGGCTCACTAATAACTGCCACTGTGCCACAGCCTCGCTGTCAAGGGGAAAACCCTTAAATGAAACCTATAAATGGAACTAACGAGGTTCCCTCAGCTGCAACCACTAAATGACTGTGCCAGCCAGGCTGAGGAGAGCCATGAGTGATGGGAAGTAACGCTTGCTCCTGCAACCACCTCAGCCTTACCAGCTGGGGTGGGGTTTTTCAGCTGTAAATAGTTTATCAGACAAGATCCCACTAAGGTGACATCTCAGTGCCTTGGAGAGGGATGGTTTTAAATGGAGTGCATGCGCTGACCACAGTTTTGTTGGAAAACTAGTGTTTGTTTTGGTTTTAGACCCAGTCTTATGAATTTGCCCCTAAGTCCCTTCCATGAGCTACAGCTCTTATTTTTTACCCAGTGTTATTACCCCTGCCTCTGTAAAACTCCTCCTCAGAGCAAGGTGCTGTAGAGAGGGCAGTCACCAACTTTAAAGACGATGTGGGCTTGTGATTTCATCGCAATTTTTGGACACTACATCATTTACACTTTCCTGTCAGCCCTTGTGTCTTTTAGCTTAGACCCCCTGGTGCAATCAAATTAAGGTGCTAGAGATTCTTCTTTGGGAAACAGAATTAATCATTCCCATTTTTAACCTGACTAGGTTTCAAATTGTTCTGATTTTCAGATAATTGCAAGAGCAGCCAGTGGGTTAAACATCACAGCACATTGTTTAAGATTATAGATGAGGTTAAATTTCTTTTTTTTTAAATCCCAAATAATAAAATCAGCCACAATTTCGCTAGAAGAGTAATATTCAAAACTGTGACCAAATAATAGGGCACAGAACATTTTGCTGATGGGCTACAGAGTGCTTGGCCATTCACATAGCGTGTTTCTGAGTGCATTAAATGGCCAATGACGCATATGCCCGATGCTATCCCAGGTAAAGAAGTGCTGTGGTTAGTACACAAGTGCTCTACGGTTCGAATCTGGGGAGAAAATAGCTCAAAAAATGCACAGACAAAAGTCTACATTTTATCCCCAGATTTGCTCCAGATTACTAAAGAAGTTTTCTGTTCAGGGAAGATCTTCCTCATGGATTTAGCGACAGGAAAACACACTTTTAAATATATCAGTGAAAACATACGTATTTGTGTAGATTTTAGGTTGATGTATGGGGACTCGCCTTTTCTCTTTCATTTCATTTCTCTAATCCTACTGTAGTGACACATTTTCACTCTAAGTGGTCTTAACTGCTTAGATGAAAGGCAGCAAGCCCTCAAATCACCAGTGAATAACTGACCTGTGGCAACGCTGGAGGCATATTTGGTTAACTGGTTCCTCTCAGCAAGCCACGCACTCACAGAGTATTATTTTTGATGGTATTATGAGGGGTTGGGATGGAGTAGCAAAAAGGTTTGGCAGAAAAAAGACAAAAGTGTCTGTCCTTCAGAAGTGTGAGTTACTTATCCTAGCAAGAGACAGGAAACCTGTCTTCACTTGATTTTTGGTTTTAATATAAGCTTTCTCTTTTCAGGTTTCTTCCATGGTGCCTTGTGTTTTTAATTTAATGGTGCATATCACCAGGCTTTCCTTCTCTTCCAAAAATTACTGTTAAAGAAACCTCACCTTTGGCTTCAAAACCACTTCAATAACATGCGGTTTCTCTGTAATCTTTCTAAAGCTAAAAGGGGAATTTATTTCCAAGAGTGCACCCAGCAACGTAAACCACAAATGTACTGGATGACAGCATCAGAAGTATCTATTATTCTCAATAAAATGCCTTTATCTGCTACTTAGCTCTACTGGAAATAATAACTTTTGGGGTTACAAAGGACTTTGCAGGCTTTGCCTTTAGTCTTCTCCCCTTTCCTTTAGGAATTACTAGTGAAGGAGAAAGGTCTACCTGCCAGCCGATGTCCACAGTCAAGGAACAAAGTGGGGATTTGCAGAGCTTCATGATCTGCTGTTGAACAATGACCAGAAGGGCAGGCTGGATTTTGCTGTTTCATTTCCAACTGATTAAGAATGCTTAATAAAAACAGGAGTTAGTGGTGCAGCTCTCCTACGAAACCTTGCAAGGCAAAGGCCATATATTCTTTGAAAGGGATAAGGATCCTGCTGGGGCAACAATGGTATTTCTGACTTTCGGCTGCAGAAGGATCCTGCTGATATGATAATCCTGTGCTGAAACACCAAAGGCAGAGATCTGACTACAGATACCTCACAGCTTGATCTTCAGCATCCCTCCCCAGTTCCACCTGTTGGATTGGAGGCTTTCCAATGCCAAGCGTATATGACGGTGCTTCACCTCTTCTGAAAAGGCTGTTACGAGGCTGTAAACTCCCTGCTCATTTTTTTGTAAGTCAATTTTTTCAACTTACTCTGACTAACCATGTGTGTCCCACCACATGTTCAAACAACAGTTTTAACAGAAATTTGCTCTGGAGTCTTCATCATGGCATAATGCCTGTTAATTATTTTTTAAATGGGGAATTTAATGCTTCGAGCTTCTCCTATGTAGGGCATGTTCAGGTTCCTCTTGTAAAACCTGCAGCTTTGCGACATTTCCTCCAGGATTGTCTCGAGGGAAAAAAACAATCATAGGGAAGGTAAAAGAAGCAGGATACATAGTAATGCAAAACATCTACCTGATCTTACTACTGTTACAAGCAGGTTGCCACATAACAGGCAAATCATGATGCCCCACTCAAAAAGGAGCACTTCTCATTTTTGTTTCAGCTCCGTATCAATCTGGATGGACCACGGCCCTTTGAGGACCTTGGTCATGCTCTGTGGCAAGTGACTTCAGTTGGAGCAGTGGGCAGGTGAGGAGGCTCCTGACGCCCCAGGTAGCACAGGCCATGTGTACATGGACATGAGTGGAGGAGAGGAGATGGAGCAGTGGGGTAAGGCTAATGGAAGACATGCAGGAATTTGGGACTTCATTTTTATCCGGACATTCAGAGGAACTGTCTGAAAGCTTGACTGTCCCAATGTTCAGTATCGCTACCTAAACCTCTGCTCCTCCATTCACTTCATCTCCTAGCTCTTGACATCGTGACAGCCCTGGTCTTACAGCTTGCCCTGCCTGGGGTACAGGAGACCCTGAAGGATAAAGGCTGATTTCAACAGAGCAGCTTCTGCCAGGCACTGTCCATACCTAATGAAGGATCCCAGTTGAATGGCTTATACACATGCTGGTGTTTACAAACCATACTTTGCTGCTTCATTAGATCTTGCTGAGTTTAGTCCTGCTGGCCTCGTGCATCATTGTCTTCTGTAACGGCTGTGCCTTCTCCTTCCCTCCCAAGGGGATAATCTACACTTCTGTTTCAGGGAATACAGGGACTCTAGCATACGGTCTAGTGGCTAGAGAGATGTTAGGATGAAGGTTGGACTTGATGATCCTGGTGGTCCTTTCCAACCATCATGATTCTATGAAGCACACACAACTCTTCAGGGCATGTGGAAACATGCCCTCCTAAACGGACTTGTATCTGACAAAAAGCAATAGATATCAGAGGAGATCGGATTCTTTGAGGCATGCTTGTGTGTTCTGTTTCCAAGGAATCGTAAACTTTTTTTGGCCCTGTATAAATATGACATCAAAGCGATTACTCTGGTGGCTTACACAATTCAACATACATAGCAACCTTCTCAGCTGTGGACCAGAAGGCCACACTGACTTTTTTCTAAAACATTTCTTTGAAACTTCAACTCCACTCACGTAAGTTGAACCAATTTATGCCCCCTAAGGCTTTTGCTCCTATAAATCATGAACTAACAACAGTTTAAGATAAACTGTCTTCCTCTTGGAGATCTGCCAAAAAAAGAACGTTTGCCACAAACCCAGGACAGTCGTTGGGATTAAAGCTGTGAGAGGAATAAAATAACCCTCGCTGCTGACAGCCAAACCAAACTATGCATTGCTTTAGCTGCTTTCACTCTGTGAATGTGCTGCTGAAGGGGAAACATTTCATGCCTCCCTGTGAAATCTGTACAGAAAGGCACGGTGGAATATCAATCCTCTTTCCCTGAACTCTGTGCAGTGGGCTTCAAAGGTGTTTGTAGGCTTGACAGAGAGGATATAAAGCTGCATCGCATTTTTCTGCAACTCAACCCTTTCACAAAGACTTTGAAATGTTCCAAAATAGCCTCCCTACAAGAAGGAAAACTTCCTCCTTGTTTCTAAGGAGGCATTGCAGGGATACCTCTCACCGTGAAGAATGCAGCTTTCTCCAATTGATCTGGAGGTCCCAAATATTGATCTTTGTCAGCTCTTAGCTTTTGTAACTTTCTAATTTGTATTGTATTTACAGCAGAAAACAAGCAGCAATCTGAATCCTCCCAAAATGAGGGTTTTGAAGGGAAATGTTTGGTTACAATTTCTAAATAATTTGCTGAATTTACACTATATCTCTGTGCAGAGAAAGAAGTGTACTTCTCTGAAGGGAAAAGAACCAGAGAGAGCTCAACTCTAAAAACCGAGCTGTAAATCAAGCACTGAGCAATGATTCATCAAATTGGGAAAATAATCATCTCATGTCAATCAAGTATTCACCTGAAAGTGCACAAATTACTGATCTAAGCCCTTTTTAAAAGTATATTTAAACACCATAATATATTTAATGTATATGGTAATACGAGATAAAAACCAAGGGCAGGCAGTAGTAGAGGGAGGGGTGAGGAATGAGTTCATCACGTGTAAAAAGCTGGTCCAGGTCTGAGAGATTAAAATTCTGGCTACACCAAGTTTCTGCTATTCCTGAAGAGGCAGAGATTTTGTTTTGAGATGAACAAGAAGCCTGGACATGCAGGTAGAAATGAAAATCCTCAGTTCAGAGTGCAAGGCTGCTGCTTGAGATTTTGTTAAATGCTGGACTTGTTCCAGACGATGTGTGTGATGAAGCCAAAACCAGTTCCAGGGAAACAAGGGAAATCCTACAACAAGCACAACCAGGAGAGGCTTTCAGATGCCCCCTGGAGACAGCACCACAACCAAGGATCTTGCCAGCACAAGTAGTATCCCTCATTTCATCTTTCAGACAACAGTGACAACAAAACGCCAGACTAGGCAGTCTGAGCTGTACCTTGCCGACGCCGACTGTTGAGTTTCCTAAAGCAGGTGCCCTCCACAAGTCGATTGAGACGTTGCTGCTTGATCAGTTCTAAGATCTCAGGCTGAATCTTCTCTTTTAGTTCCCTTGGGAAGAGAGAAAGTAAGCACTTGTCAAATTCAATCAAAACCCGTCCTCTCTCCTCTGAGACAGAGCCTCACAAGATGTTTCTGCAAGGAGTTTGAAGAGGACAACAGTCACAGGCAGGCCCAGGTCAGAAACTAGTCTGCTCTGGGAAAAAAAAACAACCCTTTTTTCTTACAACAAAGAATAGGAGTGAGATATCTCCGTTGCAGACATCTCCCCGCTACGACATCAGTGCATGACTCAGGCAAGCCGGTTATTTGTGTCTTACTTTACTCATCTAAAAATAACGCTTGCTATAATGCATCAACAAGGCTTTTCTGCAGCAAATAATGCTCTTACATCGTAGGAGCACTTAAAAGAAGCGAGAGGCTTATTTGAGGGTCTGTCACCTTTCGTTGCACGATGCTCTGCTGGTATACTTTACTAGTGCTATTATTTATATTATACTTTACTAGTGCTATTATTTAGGACAACTCAAGAAGGCGAAAGCACATTTTGAAACAACAATAAGAAATGGTGAGCAATGCCTATGAGTTAAAATAATACTCAGCGTGATACGTTTGTTCTTAATTCCATGCCCTTCCATTAATTCATTATTGTCAGAATTTTGTAGAAGACCAACCCATGACTAAGGGCTGCTCAAGGATCAAACTCTACCCTTGCCCAGGAGAGCAGAAACCCACGACGCATTTAGAAATAATATTACATCTTCTTCAGAAATCTATTTTCTACATCCTGCTTTTGATAAGAGTTCGACATGTCAAGAACTAGGCAGAAAACGTATGCACATAATATTTAAAGTCTGATTTCATCCACCGTCACAGGGATTCACAGATGTCTGAATTCATCAGTTATATCCTCACTTAGGTTCATTAAGAATACATAAAAGACAGGTTTAAACATCAACTCGACAGGAAGCCTAGTTAAGATTAAAAAATAACTGAATGTGTAGAGGATTTATAAAATAGGAAGTGTGTCAGAACGATAATTTTGCATTGCTGTGCAAATTAGCTAATACCAAAAATCGTTCTGTCTGGCAGTATGTTCCAGCAATCATCATCAAAAGGAAGCAAAGCTGCGGTATCCCATAGAGACAACAAAATTTTCTCTCTTCTTGAGGACTTAGGAAGCCCACTCTATGCTGATTTCCACGTTCTGTTGGATCCAATACCTTTGATCCGTCAGACCCTGCTGAAACCACTGGAAGTCCTCTGCTAGAAAGATTATACCTGTTGTGAGAGGACAAGGGGTGATGGTTTTAAGCTAAAAGAGGGAGATTTAGACTAGAGAGAAGGAAGACATTCTTTACGCTGAGGGTGGTGAGAGCCTGGCCCAGGTTGCCCAGAGAGGTGGTAGAAGCCCCATCCCTGGCACCATTGCAGGTGAGGTTGGCCGGGGCTCTGAGCAACCTGCTCTAGTTGCAGATGTCCCTGATCTCTGCAGGGGGACTGGACTGGATGAGCTTTAAAGGTCCCTTCCAACCCAACCCATCCTGTGATTCTATGATTTAAATACAAATGCCATCTCTCCGGCAGATACGAACAAAATGGTTGGAGTTCTTGATGCATAACCCACTGCCTATTTACCAGCTGTGAAAATCTAGCTGGTCAAAACTCAAGGAAGCATTGTAACTATAGAAACAGGCCACCTTTTGGAAATGTATTCTTAGTCCTTTAGCACTGTTGTCTTCTCATTAGGAACTAAGATATGAATATGCTGAATGGTTAAATACTGCATTTAAAAGAATTTTGTGCTTGAATAAATGTCTTGCCTTTACTGAACTGGTGAGCTTCCCCATTCCTCGGGTAAAAGGTGGGAGCAGGGGCTGAGGAGAGCACTGTTAAAACGCAGGGTGGATTTCTCCACAGTTCATGCTGCAGGCTAAATCTCCAGCTGGACCCACCTCAAGCATTCAAGACCAGCAGAAGTACCAGTTTGATGTTTAGGTAGTTAATTCAGAAACTGGATGGTTATCAAGTGTTACAGGTATCGTGACATCATCATTTTAAGAAACTACAGAAAAAAAGCCAAGAAAGAATGGCTCACCCTGCACATTTAACATCTGCTCACCGTATTCCTTCTTCTGTCCTCTAAAGCCCCAACCTGCCTTGTACAAACCAGAGGAAGTGAAGGGTTTTTAACCAATCAAAAACACCCCAGGTAGTCAGACAGTGAAGTACTTCACTGCCTAAGGCAGACTTTCCATAGGAGGAAGGAAAGAAGGGACACCTTCCACCTCTTTGCTGATGTGCTGCAGTCCCTCTACACATGTCCGTGTGTTTGCTCTCAGAGCCGTGAAGCTCGGAGGTAATCCTCTCTGCTGGTTTACAGTCCCCATACTTGAACAAACAAGAGGCTGTGGAGACAACCCATTACTCCACAGTCTTCAGCAACTTTGGACTTTAGTGGCACCCCCTAAGTCCATCCATCCCTTGCCATGGTCACCTGCACTTACTGTCCCCAGCAGCTCATGCCAACACATGATTACTCTGACTTCTTTGGTTTTCAGCTATTTTTCAGGTATCACCAATCCAGATACACTTTTGCAAGGTGACCCTGCCACTTAGTGCTCCTCACTCTCATGGCTTCTGTTCCACCACTTCAAGGTGCTGGAGATGAGGCAGAACAATCCAACCACAGCACACAGTTCAACAACAGATGCGCTTCTGAGGCTCTGAGCAACCTGCGCTGGTTGCAGATGTCCCTGCTGACTACAGGGAGGTTGGACTAGGTGACCTTGGAAGGTCCCTTCCAACCCAAACCATCTTTGTATTTCCTTTAGAAAGCCATCTGAAGGCATGGGAGCTCAGTTCCTCACCAGCTGAAGACAGGAGGGTTAGAAAAACAATATTTGTAAAAGAAATAGGTCCTCCTGCCTAACTTTAAAATCAAACAGGAGCAATGAGCTAAACGAAGATCATAAATGCAAATACGTTTCGTGGAAATTTTATTTACTCTCCTTCGGATGACATCAGCTTAACAGTTTGTGCCTTGTGAAGAGAGAGAGAGCAAACTTGGAAAATCTAAGGAGACAGCAGCTTTAAAATTGCCATTGGCTTCCTGCTGTGTTCCTATCACGTGAGAATGGCAAAAGTCAGCGGACAGAAGGGTTGAGGGAACCACACAGTAATACATACGATCGCTAATTTTCTGATCTCACTGGTCGCAGCACTGTAGTCAATACTGACATCAGTTACTTGCTTTTAAAATAACGGACTCGAACTATTGGCAAATTGCAAAATAATCAGTAATTCTTTTTAAATTATTCAAACGGTACTAGTTCTTCTTCAGCACCAGGTATATGTGTTTTATGAGCTTTTACATTTCCAGCTTACAGTTCAGACTCGTTAGGTGGTTTCCTTCCAGGATGGGGCATATTACAGACATTTAAATCATTACAACACAGCAGAAGAGTAATCCCAGAACTGCTTTCATGTGTTTTGTCCTTTTATCTTTCTGGCTTGTAGCTATGCCCTTTCCTAATTACCTCACGCATTCAGAGCAGGCATTAGTGACTTCTTCTAACATTAAATCCATAAGATAAAAAGCATCCACATCCCTCTCTCTATTTCCACGTACATTGCTGATTTTCATACTGATATTACTTAGCTGACATTGGCTCTCCGTTAACCAGCAAGCTTCCACTTGGAGGTCAGACCTTTACCCTTTATTAACCCGCCTCTGTTGCCATTTAGTGAGCCAAGGACATGTCCAGTCCTCTACAGGCCCACAGGATTCCTCAGACACCTTCTTCCACAGCCATTCAAAATGAACCTGTGACACTTTATCATTTCCTTGTGGAGTGGCAGTTGGGAGGATCAATAATGATCCCAGAATCTCAAATCGATTCTGAAAGAGTTATTTTTCCTACCCAAAAGTAAAAACTGAAAAAACTTTGTCTCCTGTGACACAACAATGCTCATTCAAAAGAAACAACTGATCCTTGCCAAGCAAGGCTGGTGTAGTTATGAGGGTCTAAGGCAACACTTTCCAGCTTACATTCAAATCCAACTTAACTGAAGCTTCTCTCATCCAGCAGCTTGAAAACTCAAAAACTTCAGTGCTTCACGCAATGAAGAGCAGAAGAAAGCCTCCCGTCATTCACGTTCGAGGCAGGAAAAGCCATCATCTGATTGCCACATCCTCACGCAGCATTAGCCAAGGCCTGCTGACTTTACATTCCCCGCTGCACGCCATCTCTTCTAGTGCATCCGCGAGGCTTTAAAATATACGGCACGGCCACAATCGCTCTCTTTGCTCACAGCATCTTCCCCTACGATGAGGCCATGATTCTGTACTTCTATCAATCGTGCCATCTCTGCAATTTGAGAGAGTTCAGTACGGGGAATCAAATCAAAGGGGAAAATGAAAGAACTGCTTCTTTTCACAGTCAAGGAGAAGTGATCATGGATGCAATCAAAATGCAAATGCGGAGAGTTAAATCTTGGCGAATGTGGTTGTGATTGCTTAAACACCTTATCCATTTACTTAGCCTTTACAGCCTTTAGGCTTAGCTTTTGTCCTGAATCTGAAATGAGTTTCTAGCAACACTTCGGTCGCTTTTAACTATTTGTGACGGTCGTTTCACACATCCCGTGATGGGGAAGGAGACCCCGCGCTGTGGTCCTGCATCTAGGTAGTGACACTGGAAATGAAGAACTTGCAGAGGGCATGGGCACGATCCACGAGGCTGAGGCGATGGGACAAGAGAACAGAAATAGCTGACCTGTATCATACTTAAAACGGTTGACTCACGGGGAAAACGAGAAGCTTTGGTGATGAGCTTAGCAGTACTGAGCGGCTTTGAACCACTAAACATTGCAGGGGATTGGCAGGGGATTTCTGAGCAGTGTAATGATGCAAAACTGACTGGAGCCATTAGTAGCTTTTTAATTGATGCATTATGATGAGTGACGTGAGTTCTAATTGGACATTAGGTCCTATCTTCTAACATACTGAAAACATAAAAGAAGCTTTCCCCCTTTGATCCATATTGGTACGATTAAAATTTAAGCGTGTAATTCTGCTTCGCTTATGCTTGCGCTGTTGCCCTGCTGCCCTCGGAGAAATGTGTCCCCAGAGCTTGTACGCAGATATCGGTATCATTTAGAAACAACAAGTTCAACAAGACCAAGGGCAAGGTCCTGCATCTAGGTCAGGGCAATCCCAAGCACCGATACAGGCTGGTCAGCGACTGGCTTGAGAGAAGCCCTGAAGAAAAGGACTTGGGGGCACTGGTGGACAAGAAGCTCAACATGAGCCGTCAGCATTGCCGATGCTTCTGGAGCCCTCACCATTTCTCTGCTGATCTCAAAAGGTTCCTGCTATTCTCTGCACATCATTTGTGCACCACGAAGGCTGCATCTGTCCTGTGCCATCAGTTCAGGCACAAGCCCAGACTTGGTCCAGAGCCAAGTACAATCTCCATTTTTCATATAACAGAACAAAGGATGTTCTGAGAAATGGGAAGGAGCGATGGTAGTGATACTAACATTTGATATTTCACAGTAAACAGCAAGGAAATGAGAATCCCACTGGCCAGCTGCCAGAATGTTATCATTTACAAAAAAGTAGCTGCTTGTCATTAACACCAAAGACAATGCCATAAACACAGACAGTCACTACTCTTCTGTGGAGCCAATGTGTATTGGCTCCTCTTCTTTGGAGCTTCTCCCTGTCTCACTCAGAGAATCACAGAGTGTTAGGGGTTGGAAGAGACCTCGAAAGATCATCAAGTTCAACCCCCCTGCCAAAGCAGGATCTCCTAGATCAGGTCACACAGGAACGCATCCAGGCAGGTCTTCAATGTCTCCAGAGAAGGAGACTCCACAACCTCTCTGGGCAGCTTGTTCCAGTGCTCTGTCACCCTCACCGTGAAAGTTTTTCCTTATGTTTATGTGGAACCTCCTATGCTCCAGCTTGCTCCCATTACCCCTTGTCCTACCACTGGACATCACAGAGAAGAGCCTGGCTCCGTCCTCCTGACACTCACCCTTTACATATTTATAAACATTAATGAGGTCACCCCTCAGTCTCCTCTTCTCCAAGCTAAAGAGACCCAGCTCCCTCAGCCTGTCCTCATAAGGGAGATGTTCCACTCCCTTAATCATCTTTGTGGCTCTGCGCTGGACTCTCTCATGCAGTTCCGCGTCTTTCTTGAACTGAGGGACCCAGAACT
>VZZY01000238.1:678362-720230 GCA_013400335.1 Eurystomus gularis
GAACTCTCTGACTTCTTTCCTTCAACCAGTTCTCAATCCACCTCACTACCCAATCAGCCAGACCACACTTCCTCAGTTTATCTGCGAGGATGCTGTGGGAGACTGTGTCAAACGCTTTGCTGAATTCAAGATAAACCACATCCACTGCTCTACCATCATCTATCCACCTGGTTATGACCTCATAAAAGGCTATCAGGTTGGTCAAACATGACTTTCCCTTAGTAAAACCATGCTGACTGCTCCTAATGACCCTCTTACCCTTGATATGCCTAGAGACAGCACCTTTCCAGGGATGGAGGTGAGGCTGACTGGTCTATAGTTACTCAGGTCCTCCTTCTTGCCCTTTTTGAAGACTGGATTGACATTTGCTTTCCTCCAGTCCCCAGGCACCTCACCTGTTCCCCACAATTTACCAAAGATGATGGAGAGCGTCTTAGCAATGACCTCCGCCAGCTCCCTCAGCACCCGTGGGTGCATCCCATCAAGACCCATGGACTTATGGATAGAAGTGACATTTGGAATTTTTACAGGTCCTTGGACAGAAGACAAAGACGTGGTGTTTTGTATTTTTAGAAAAAAGCCACTACCAACACCAAACCCAGGCTCACAATCACGCAAAGCTAGGAAATGTCAAGGCTTTGTTCTGCACAAATAAGCCACGTGAGACCCTGTGGGGATTTGCTGAGTCTGGTTTAACTGAACTCAAAGAAGAAGTTATGATTCTCGGCAGAAGAAAACAGAACGCACTTCAAGCAGAGGCTGTCCTACTGCTTTAGAGCACGGCTCCCTGGACACCCTTCCTCCTTGGGTTCCCCCAGAGGAGCTCAGAAACATCATTCACGTTTCTTAATCCTTCCATGCAAAAATGAACGAGAAGAAAGTACTTACAGAATCGGACGAGACTGGAAATCTTCCTGGTTCATTCTTTCAGACTGGCGTATTTTCAGTATTTCTGTGTAACTGAGATTCTGAAGTTTGCTCTTGAACTGATCCAGAGAGCTAGGCTTGGTCGTGAGCGCTCTCATTATCTGTTCTTTCACTACCTGCATTACCTGCCGTTGACAAGGAAAGAAAAAGAAAATCTGTGTTAACGGTTCCTGCATTTTTGTTTCCAGTCTCACTCCGGGTCACAGTAAGGTTTCTAGGCGGAGAAGATGATAAGTACTATGCGGCCCCGAGATGATTTTTTTCAGTAGCCACCTTCTGACAGGACATCATAGCTTTACGGGAAAAGCTCATCTGCATATGACAAGAAAATTATTTTTTTTAGGGGGTGGTGGGAAGGGTGTCATCTACCGCTTGGCTGGACAGCCAAATTACAGTTGCTGGTTACAGGATTTTAAGCCCCGCTCTGTCCGTGGTTTGTGTGCCCATGGCAGCAGTAGCGTGGCTCTTCTGCTTTCCGAGCCAAGGTGATGCTCCCATCATGTCAGGGACAGGCACACAGACAACACCAGACTCCTAACCACAGCAAGAAGCTGTGAAGTCCTCAGGAGCTGGTGCACATCCTCACTTCTGCCAGCAAAAGCCAGGCAAAGTGCACAAGCTGCAGGGCCAGTCTAACTGCCCACAAGAGAGACTGCGGAGAGATTCCAGGTCTTGCAGGTCTCCTGCTGGGTCTTAGAGCTGCTCTCCTGACCAGAAGGCAGCAGCATCAAGCTGCTAACCATGGCCCATTGCTTCCCTTATTCCTTATGCCCAGAGGTGATGGGCACACACTGAAACACAGGAGGTTCCTTCTGAACATCAGGAAACACTTATGCACTGTGAGGGTGACCAAGTGTTGGCACAGGTTGCCCAGGGAGGTTGTGGAATCTCCATCCTTGGAGACACTCAAAAGCCATCTGGACCTGGTCCTGGACAACTGGCTCTAGGTGGCCCTGCTTGAGAGCAGGGGCAGCTGGACAGGATGACCTTCAGAGATCCCTTCCAACTCAACCATGCTGTGAGATCCTTATGCTGCAGGCATGTTATGGCCCTACACAGCGAAGGAAAGAGAACTTGCTAAAAAAGACCATTAGTCAGGGGAGAGAGAGACATCAATTCACCAAGGGTATTACAGGATTGCTTTTGAAGCAATGCCATAAACAATGCAAACCAAAAAATGAGAATGAAGGATGGCTGGGCAACAGCCATCTATCTGCATATTAATTATTTTATCAGGAGAAAACTGCTGAGACACAGTTAACTGAGGGGAATTGCTTGGCTCTGGTTCAAATAAAGACACATCACAGATTACTGTCTGTCTCTCCACAATCCCAGACTAATTTTCTTGGTACTGGTGCAAATCACACACTTTGAAATATTTATCTAATGCTGTGCTTAAGTTGGCTGAAAAACCAATTTGTCAGACTTAGAAAGGTCCATCCCACCCAAATCCAACAGCTCAAAACCAGTAGGAAATGGTAACACTCTCCTGGTATCAAAGCGGGAGTGACAGAAATTAACAGCTACAAAAACAGAGGGCAAAAGCTTCTTCTGCACTGTTAATTTTCCTTTATTCTTCCATCTTCACCATGTGTCTTGAAAACAGAAGCTCAGCCCCTCAGAGATTCCCTAATCATTCTGAAAATTTCTCTTTTCACATGAATATTTCATTGCTTCACATGTGCTGCCTCAATCTTCTAACTCGTTGCCTGCACTGTGTTTTCTGGTTTTGCTTCCTGAGGTGTAACTTCTGAAGCCTACCTACCTACCCTCACTTGGCTGAGGCCTCGCTTGGAATGCCGTTAAGATCCTACCCTTGGTAAATCTTGCAAACCCGGCCCAGCAAAGCTCAGTTCCACCACTCCTACAGATCTAACAGGTATGTTGCTATATATTTGAGGAAGCCTTCTAGAACTCAGTTTGATGGTAAAAAGTAATGCAGAATTCTGTACCGTGTACCTGCGTTCTTTTCACTTCATAGGCAGAAGTATTTAGATGGTGGCCAAGTGCAGCTAAATTCCTCTGAAGAGTTACTGAGCTGGTCTGCCAGTGGGAATCATAGAATCATTTAGGTTGGGAGAGACACTGAAGGTCATCGAGTCCAGCCATTAACCCAGCACAGCCAAGCCTGCCCTTTAAACGTGTCCCTCAGCACCACATCTCCTTTCCCATCTGAAAGACAAGCTCCTGACTTCCATCTTAGTGCTTAGAGGGGTTAACATCTTGACTGCATTCAGAGTGATCTTGCTTGGACACCAGTCCAAATAAGAAACGTGCTGTCACACCTTGGAAATGACAAACTGGAAAGTCACCCAACCATAACACCTCAACGTTAACGGATCATGCCCAACAAGGCAAGTGGCATGCTCCAGCTGATTCCACTGGGTCTTGCTTTAATACCTAGAAGGGCTTAGGAAATGTAACGAAAGAAATGTCCTCAAAGCAACAGTGGGAAAAAAAGCAGCACACGATCCCAGCGACAAGTTGGTTGTTTAAAAATATCTTCTGACTTCCTCCTTCTGCCTTCTTGAGAAGGACTACTTATTGCTGCTAATTAATTTTCATTTATATTTTATAGACTTATGTATTATTAATTAGGAATAATTACTATTAACTACAAGGAATGGAGAGGCTGGAAACTAACCTAGTCCACTGAAAACATACCCAGCTGTTGGTACCTCCTAACACTACTGTCCAGGCTCCCAGAAAAATGGGCTTTTCACCTTCACAGAGAACGTGACGTTCAGCTGCTGGCTTTATTGTTGCTTTCTCAGGCCCACTGAGAAGTTGTGCCAGACTACTTTGTCGCACGTGGCTTTACAGCCAGCCTGCAGTCATCATTTCTGTAGTATCATGCAAAAGAAGCATGCAGACCCAGGTAGCTTAGTTCAAAGACCAAGGCCCGTGGATGCTGATGGGATCCAATTCCCTGGCCACTTGGGAATTACTGCAATTTCAAGCAGGCAGGTGTAGTATAACTGCTACACTAACCATACTACGCTGCGATATTAACTAGCACTGCCACGCCACCTCCATTTCTCAGCACTAAGTAAGATTTGCAAGCAAATATAGCCCTGCAATTGCTTATGCATGTACGAAATTCGAGTTTCATGTGTTCATTCAAATCTCTGCACAGATCTAGGTTTTTGTTGCTTGCAGATGGATTCAGTTTACTAAATCCAGGCACTCACACCGGGGAAACCACCTCTATGAGTAGGGCTTTTTCCGTAAAATAAACAGACAAACAACCAAATAAGTTAATACGGTATTTTAAGGAGTTGCACGTATGCGGATCTGCCTTTCGGTCTGATTTCTGAAGCATCCAGATGAAGCATCGCTCGTTCTTGGCTAAACAACGCAAAGAAGGTTCGGGTTCAGTAGACTTAGGGCACCGTCATTTATGCTTAGTTGCAAAACCCCGTATAAAACCTCGTCTCCCTTCTCTGGTACTTGCCGGCGTGGTTAACACGCAAACAATGCAAATTCCTCTTTGCTACGATCGGGAAAGTTATTCACAGGGTCTCATCAAAGAGCTCCTTGGTTTAGAGGCTCCCCTTGCTCCTGAGATGCAAGGTGGGAAGCGCGTGTCCCAGGCTCAGCACATAACGGGGTGATCACTTCCCTTGTGATGTTTGTAGCCAACACCGTTTAACTAGCTGGCCAAAACGCCCAAGCTGCCGATTGCGGCGAGTCTCCTGAGCGTTGGGGAATCCCTGCCAAGAACTTCTAATCGGTTCAACTTCCAAAGCTGAGTTGCCAGCCCTTGATTATTGCCATCTGAGAGACACCAACCCTTCCTTCCTCCCCACGCGCCTGACCTTACGACGAAATTAAAGGTGTTCTCTGCTCAGTGTGATTGTACATAAACACTGCAGACAGTTGGTTTAATTACATTATGCTCTGGTACTCCTACTGAGAAATGGTTGTTCCAGAAGGCACGTTCACTTTAAGTCACGTCCTTTTTATCCAACGACCTCTTGTATGGTAAGAGAATCCCGAGTTCTGTGTTACAACCAAGACAGGCAAAGTCACTGAAGACACAAAAAGAAAGATGGCAGGAAAAAAAAAGAATACTTTTTTTTGGTGTAATCATATAGGACCTTATTCCCCGTACTTTTTATCCATGTCTTGTATTTCCACGGTCAGAATCACTGTAACATTAAATTACATATTTTTCATTAAGCTGTTTTAGCCTAGCTCCGTGTTGAGCTTTTTTGAGCTCATCTCTGCTGTATCACGTTCTGACTACTTTGCCTTCCCAACATTTACCCCCTTTTTTATTCTTCCTTCTCTCTCTTTTATTTACCCTCACCAAACACACTCTTTCTACGAACTCAAAGCATGTCTTCTCAGAAACTTCCCTCATGACAACCCATCTGTGGAGCACCAAACAGCAGATGAACCCTTCTCATCATTTCCCCACAATGTCAGTGTTTCTCTCCAATGAGCGTGTTCTTTCACATGTAGCGACCCTCTCACAGCAGCAAGAACACATCCAGAGATCATCATGGAAGCCACTGAGTTGTACTTAATATCTTGGGGCACACGTTACACCGATTCCTGCTTGGTGACTAAATCACGGGGTCCTCTGGACCCATTCCAACAGGTCAATGATGTGCTTTCTTCAGTGCTTTCCTAATTTGGCTTAAAATTAGCAAGTACTACAAGGCATAATTCCCCTACCTTGCTGTAGCATACGATAGAAGAGCAGCCACCGGACTGTGCTATATCCAGAGACACCTCTCTACAACCAGACTTGAAGCATCTGAGATGTAAGAAGTTTTAATGCTTCATTCGCTAGCTTTTCCACATGACCATTCAAAAATCAACAAGTCAACAAACAGAAAACTGGAGGAAACACATCTCTTTGCAAACTGCTTGTAAAGAATCCGCACCTACTTTCCTGCCTATCTAGATGTTCCCCAAAAGAAGCAGCTTGGTTTATACAAGGTAAAAAATGGAGAAAACGTCACTTGGTGATTGAGATCCAGCTTGATCATTTCAGTCACGAAGAGATTCCCTTCAGTTAAATCCACAGAGCAGGCAAAAATAAGGCTGTAGAATGAAATGGCCAAATCATTCTTAATGAGCAGCGCTTACTGACAAAGGAGGCCATAAAGAAAATCTAATTCTGAAGGGAAAGGAAATGACTTTGGTTTACAAGCAACCTGTCAACACCTTTAATGAGAACTTTACATGTTTAACGTGCACCAGGTAATCCAAGACAATCTTTAGATCATTCCTAAGGATAAATTGTCTTAACTAGATCAATGGTTATATTTTCAGGGTACTCAGAAGAGCCATCCTGAGAGACCTGAAGGTCCTTAGAAGATAATTTAATACTATTTTTCCCCCCTTCTATCTCCACATATTGCAGCCCATTAATTCCCCACGCTCGCCTCTTGGTCACAGCTTGTACCAAGCTCCCACTCCACATGGCTTTACAATATTAATCCAAACACGCCATTCTACACAGACAAAATTTAAACACAGTGCGAGAGCATGCTAACCACGGACAAGAGACTCCAAAAATCATAGAATCACAGAATGTGAGGGGTTGGAAGGGACCTCTGGAGATCATTGAATCCAACCCCCTGCCAAGCAGGACCACAGAATCTAGGGCAGGTTACACAGGAACGCATCCAGATGGGTCTTGAAAGTCTCCAGAGAAGGACTCTTCTTCCAGACTGTTTTTTCTATTACTCTGGAATTACAAAAAAACCCTGGTTTTCAATCTTCTTAACTCTTCCAGAACACCAGGACAGTTCCTGTAGCCAGCGATAAAGAGGCAGCTCTAAGCCGCCTGGATGTACAACACAGCCACAGGAATAATTAAGTTGCTTCATTTTCAGGCTGCTGGATGAGAAAGCTGCTGTCAGAAGATTTAGCAGGTATAAGCTCTGATACATTTTATCTCTTCATTTTCAGCAGAATTTAAAACCCATCGTGAAAAAAAGTTTGTGTTGCTGGGGTTTTGGCTTTCTTTCTTTTTTTTTTTAACTCTTTCACTTGCTGTCATATTTTTCTAGTACGAACCCAGGTATCTTCCAGTCTGCAGAGACTCAAAACAAGGCAATGGTTTTGATGAAGATGAGCGGTCCATTTCCACGTGGTATTGGTATCAGTATCATTACCCGGTTCAGCAGGGATGAGCATTTTGCAGGAGTACCAAGTATGACCAATGGGCCACGCCTAGCAGATGTGACGATGGAGCTGAGAGGTAGGAGATGCGACAGCAGTTCCACACGAGGTGTTTAAAAGGTCTGTAGCAGGGGTCTGAAAACTTTATGATGTAGCAATACAGCTCTTCAATGTGAAACCTTGTTCAGAACCTCGGGACCCAAATAAATTGCCTGCCCTCTGGTGAGGAAAAGAGGGAAGAGAACCTGAAGGAGCCTGACCTTGCACTGGATCCTGAGATCCAGAAGGTCAAGTGGTGAAGGAAATGCTGAAGATGAAGCAGGACCCACAATTGTTTTATGTTTCAGAGAAATTCTTGACTTTTTCAGCTTTTTATGTTCTCTTGACTAACAAATCAAACCAGATTTGCTCCCAGTGTAGGAAACCAGACTGAAATCACATGGCTCTTGGGAGCTGTTGGGCTGAGACTGTTGTTAATCCAAAGCTGTGATAGAGGATTCATTACATTCTTGTAAGAAGGGAGGACTAACAGCCCCAGGGCCACGAGCACAAGACTGATGAGCACCATGAAAGAAGGTGTGAAAGGCAGGCGGAGAAAAAGCAAGGAAGGGGTCTGAGGAGCGACTGCATCTGAAGGAGAAAAATCTGAAGGAGAAAAAAAGTTTCGTTCCCTGAAAAAGATTCTTGTGAACTGTGTTCAGTGGAAATGCATCACTAATTGCTGCACTCAGATTACGTCCCTGGGCTACTCCACCTCTGCAGGAAGAGCTGCTGGCCACAGCTGGACTTGGCTCTTTCCAAAGAAGCTCCCAGAATTCTGTTAGCAGCACTGATTGTTTTCCCCTTGGATATATAGATCCTGATGGAGAACCACTGGATACCATGGAAGCCTCCAGCTCTTTTTTAACATTATTCTTTATTCGCTCAATTAAAACCAGGAACAGCGGCAGAGGCTTTGGCTGGGAGCAGAAAGCAGCTTGAACGTGATTGTGAAAAAGACAAAAGGCTACAAAAAAATTCCACTGATGGGTAATACGGCTAAAGGGATGGACTTTGAGATGATTTGATGATGATTGAGATGGACTAAAGAGATGATTTTGACAATGAATATTAACAGACTGGAGTCGACAAAGGAAAAAGGGAAGCAGGAAGGATGTTATAAATATGGAAAAACGAGTGGAGCAGGGGGGAGTATCAGCATGTGGAGGAAGGCATCTGGTTGATGGCTTGCAACAAAATAGATGAAGGGTTGGAAAAGTCTGAAGGAAAAAAAACGAGGCTCTGTATTTCAACAGAAAATGAAGGCTGAAGGAAAAGAAATGAGATTTGGTTAGATTTGTTAAATGGAAATAGGAAAAGAAAGGTTAAAAAACAGGGGAAATTGTGTATTTATAAAAATATGGGTTAGGAAGCAGCTGACTGAAGGGAAACCTTCCTTCAGGACCGGCCTGAGGAAGGTGAGGGTAAAATTGTTAGTAATAGTAATGGTCTTCAACCATTTTGGTAAAAGACAATGTGATAGCAGCTCTGGCTTCTTGCAGGGCTAAATCCAGATGCTACCCTCAAATCCAAGGCTTCTGTTCAAAAAAACTTTAAGCCCACAAGTCAAATATCACTTATTTGAGTTGCGCTGGGCTGCAACAGGAACGAGCGATGGACAGGAGACCTCTTCCACACACTTAATATTTGCAGAAAACTAGTTGCATCGGAAATAAGGAATAAATTTCTTTCCTCTTCGTGCTTTGTGCCTTGAGGTAAGCAAAGCAAGAAATAAGCGCTGTGTGACAAGAGTGTTTCTGCCCCAGTAGAATGATGTGCAAAGTTAATATGACAGGTTTGGTAAACTTCCTTGTTAGTTAATTGAAGTCTTAGGTCAGCCAATATTACATTATTTCCCCCAAAGTCTGACAACCTCCTTTGGTGAAATAAAACATGCAGAGGATTGTTTGTGGGTGGCATTTAATCCAGGGCTTTTCGCCGACAAAATGTACTGATCTTCTCAAGCAAAATGTTAAGCGAGAGGAGGGGGGAGAAAAAAAGAGGAGATATTTGTATCCTTAGTCATATTAATATATGCCGTAATTAACATGCCAAATAACACGCTCGTGAATTCTAGAGGAAAATAATACGAGGGTTACCCATGATTAGGAGCGTACATTTGGGTGCTGCTTCCCTTAAAATACACAATTACATTAAAGGGCAGACACTAAATGGAAACTAACTGTAAGATATTGGCAAACAGCTGGTTCTACAGAAGGAAAGCAAGGACAAGATTCTAATAGGAAGTTTTTTCCCACAGGGAAGTGCAAAAATCAAAGAAATCAAGTATTAATGATGAATAAAAAAAAAAAATACTCAGAATGGGTAGAAAAACAGGAAAAGTGGGAGAGCAATTTTTTAAGAAAAGGGGAACAGAAGGGCTGGAAACATTCTCAGTACATCTGATAAATGGATAAAAAAGTAAGAACAACACTTTGCATTCCAGCTTCGTATCTCCTTGTCACATTTAGCTGAGATAAAAACCAAAAAGGTGTGACAGGCTGCATTTCTGACAAGATCTCCAGGCTCTTTGACCAGTGAGAACCACTGTGGTGAGGTCTGTCCTGCCTGAGGTAGGAACAGCCACGTGGAATTGCACATGGTCCAAGCCTGCCACTGTCCCTGCTCCTTGTTCCTTCTCCAGTCAACTCCAGGGACTCTCCAGCTCCACCTCTCAATGGAAGGGGAGCCAGTGCACCAGGTTTGTGTCTTCTTAATACCAGGACAAATGGAGATTCCTAATCATCCAGGTGAACCACCAACACATCAGCTAGCGCAAGGCACCAGGCAATATGGGGACAGCTTCTCTACCTCTCCTCTTCACGCCTCTCCTCTTGGCCAACCTTCTCTGAGACCAAACAGACCTTGAACGTCCGCTGTCTATAATGAACTCCACTTGTTTTCAGTAGTAAATTCCGCAGCTCTACCACCTACTTATTTCCCTAATTCTGACAGGCATATTAATAAGAGAGATGTATGACCTCTGAGAGTAGATTCAGGGAATGTCTTGCAGGGGTTAGTTTAGGAATCTGATAAATTAAGCATTTCAATTTTTCCCACGTGCATTTTTCACAGAGAAGGAAATCTGGCTATGAAACACGTTCATCTCGATTAAACCGTCTATATTAAAAGCTCTGTAATTTTGTCCAGCTTTGCTAATACTTATGTGTTCCTCCAGCAAGTCCAAAAGTTGGCTCACCACTTAAACAGTAACATTCCTTATTTGGTTGTTTAAAGTACCACTTCACATTTTTCCTGTTACTCACATGAACAAAGGAAAAGAAAATGGTAAGTAGAAGTTGGAAGGTTCAGCTTTTGTTTTTTTCAACTTTAAATATCTCTTCTTGTTCAGCCTGGAGAAGAGAAGACTCCGGGGAGATCTTATTGCAGCTGTCCAGTATCTGAAGGGGGCCTACAAGGCGGCTGGGGAAGGACTTTTTACAAGGGCTTGTAGCGACAGGACAAGGGGTAATGCTTTCAAACTGGAAGAGGGGAGATTTAGATTAGAAATTAGGAAGAAGTTCTTCACTCTGAGGGTGGTGAAACTGGCACAGGTTGCCCAGGGAAGTTGTTGATGCTCCATCACTGGAGGTGTTCAAGACCAGGTTGGACGGGGCTTGGAGCAACCTGGTCTGGTGGGAGGTGTCCCTGCCATGGCAGAGGGGTGGAAATAGATGATCTTTAAGGTCCCTTCCAACTCAAGCTATTCTAGGATGAATGGTATTCACCGCTTCAGTGCTACCTTATTTTTCCCCTTGACATTCCATTTTATTAAAAAAACAAAACTTCCACAGTTTCTACCAAACAAAAACAAGCAGAAAGACTGAAAATGTGGTTTTGGATTCAGTTCTGTGAATTAGAGAACTAGATTAAAGTCTTAGGTTTTCCTGATGAATGCACAAATCAAACATTCACTGGTGTTGGACCATTCAATCCTGTAATTTGCACGACCTTTCAGTTAAGGTAGATGATTGGGCTGAACATCTAGGAACCGTACAAAAAAGGCTGTTGTGCAGATGTGCCAAGCCTCTGAATGAACCTACATGTTGTTATGCATCATAATTTATAACAAATAAGCTGTAATCATTTTTAGGTAAACCCCTGTTTTCACATTCATGTCACTGAAGAAAGCAGCGAGCTGAAAAACGTGCCTACGGAGCACCAATTTTTTAGCACATCTCGTATTAATAACCATTTCAAGTGATAGTTGTATTGATAGCAGAGGGTCCAGTCAGTGCCACAAGAATAAAAATAGCTGCACGAATTAACTGAATGATTCACAAAAATACACGAAGCAATGAAAAGATTAAATCCATCGTGACTTGTTAGAAGCTAGCTATAAAAAATACTCTGTAAATCCAAAGCTTGCAAATTACTGACTTGACAGATCGTAATAAGTGCTGTCAGGACTATTACAAACCAAGATCTGCTTGGAACTGCCAAATGCACATAAAATGTCTACGTCCAAGAAAAAGAAAAAATGTTTTCATCGCCATTTTAAAATGTTCTGAAATTACTGTATAATACCTCTGGAAAATTCAGAATTTGGGCAGTCTAGCCCCATGAGTTCTTTGCCTCAGGTAGTTATATCATTGTCGTGCTGGTCGTATAAATAAGAAGAACGCATATTGTTGAGTTGTGGCACGTAACCAAGCATCTAAGGAATTAAATGAGACTATTCTTAGAAGAAGAAAAAGCAGAGATGACAGGTTTTGCCATACCTCATCCTAAAAACTGCAGTGGGATGGTTTATGGCTTCAGAGACCTATATTTTTGATTGCTGGAAGGGAGCAGTCTTTTCTCCCCCAGATCAAAGGGATGCTTTTTTCGGTATCTATACACAGTACAGGAGAAGAAACCGCTCTCCAGGACAGACAGCAGTGATTTATCTGACACCTAATACTAACATCAACAGTTCAAAAGCACTCAATCACCTCACTTTGATTACAAAACCCATCTGCTAGCCAGAGAAATCAGGAATGGAACAATCAGGTGACCCAATCCTTTGCTTCAGGAACAGGTCACATAGCCCCAAGCACAGGGCAAGCCACCTACAGCTACGTGAAACCTCAACCAAAGACGTACCAGCAACCATCAGACCCGCGTCGGCTGGTTCCACCGCTCCATCCCCTTCACTACGTGTACAAGAAGCACCTGAAAAATCACACCTTTTTCCCCTCCAGTGGACACCATGTCAATACCACGTTCTCAGGTTTGGTTTGTTTTGGTTTTTTCCCCCGTTCCTTTTACACCTATTAAATCAGAGCCAAAGGAAATTTTCTCCCATAAGGATTAAGACGACACTGCAGTATTTGGCTTCAAGTTCTCTTCCCACTATTGATTTGAACCCATCAATGACATGGACAGAAACAAAGGCATCTCCAGAAACGCATCAATCCTGCCTAGGAGGGTAAATAACATCTTAAAACAGTGTTATTTCCAGTAACCAACTAGTGAGTTATGGATGGAGAAAGACTTACAATCTTCCAGTGATGAAAGACCCTTTCTCTAGTAACTTGAATGCTCTCACTGCACTGCTTGCCACACTGTCATTAATCACCGCGCTTCTTTCCATATTGCCATTAATCTACATTTCTAATCAGCCAGCAGACTCCTCCTTTCCTACAACTCCATGATTATTTACTTTGTGGTTTGGGGCAGGAGGTATATTTAGAATTAAATGCAAGCTATTTGTTTTCCTTTGAGAGGTCAAACTCTGCGCGCTCCAGACTGCAGCAGTCAACAGGGGAAAAAAAAAAAGGATCAAACATTCTGAAATTCTCCTAGTGCTTTATACGTGATTACACAAAGGATTTGCTTTGGTAAATTTGTTCAGGTCCAGAAAGAAGTCAACATCATGCTAGACTTGGGGAGGGAAAGGTGACAACGGCCTAACTCAGAAATGACTGTGTAAAACACATCTGGAATAAAATTCTGCCTGATTTTCTGGATAAAGGGTGTAAGCCTGGAGGAACCTGGCACTGATACAGAGCAGGGAATTTCTGTAAAATAAGACAGACCGAATAAAGTCCAGACTCTTTGGGAAACCCCCCTGGCCTCTCGTGCGTCAAGACCACATCAAGAACGTTGAAAACAGGCAGCCACCTCTGGCTTTTTCTCTAACCAGACTACGCTTATCCCTGGCTTTCCACTGAAAAACTGAGATTTCTCAGTGTCCTCTGAGCACTCTCAGAGTGCCCAGCAGAAGGCAGCTGCCTGCGCTGTCGCTGCCCCGCAGACAGTTCTGCGAGAGCAGTTCTCCCACACAAAACCACTTCTTGTTTTCACCTTCTAACTCCTGCTACAGACCAGGATTTCCCTGACCTTCCTATTTTTTTTCCCCTTTATTTTTTTCCCCCCCTTTCCTTTTTTTTTTTCTTTTTCTAGAGTTCAGATGCGCTCCCAGGAGCATACTAAACGAACCCAAATATCCCAGCATAAGCCACATGCAGACACACGTAACCTTCTATTGCAGAGGAGAGACGGGCTGCGGGAAGCCTCATAAGGATGCTATTATAGTCCGAGAGAGAAAAAGAGCAGCTCCCCACGGCAGCTGTGAACCGGGCGAGGTGCCCAGGGGCCCGTGGCAAGGGGCAATGAGTGCTGGACGGCTGGTTTCCATGGAGGAGCGAGCCAGGAAGGCAGGAGAGATGGCTCCTGGGAAGCATCGCTGCTGGCCGCTGGCACACGGAGCAGAAATACCTCCCATTACTTCACCTACCGTCAGCATCCACGTCTTCAGGAGACTCGGTTCAAATTCGCTTACAGCTTCTTGCTTCCTTGGTCCCATCTCCTCTCAGGAGGACCATGACTCAGAATGGTCTTTGTTTGGTGGGTTTCAGTGATTTGGAGGAACATAAAATGCTAGGGTTGAGCTTTAAAGAAAGAAATAAAATGTCCGGCAAAGCAACACGAGCCTTTTGGCACCCTCAGTTCTGCACCGAGGTCCTGCAAACGTCTTCTGCACATCATTAATCTTTGCCGAGCTAAATGTGACCTTAGTGGAGCTGGTGTTGCAAGTCACAGCCATAACCTACACCAAGCAGACAAAAGGGATGGCTGCTGGAGAGACAGCCTGTGGGGAGCAGGGTTCTTCAATTCATTTGGATGATGTTTTTCATTATCTCAAACTCTCCTTCACAAAAATAGTCCAATAAAACCTATTCTGAGGTGATTTTGTTAACACGGGCTAGGTTTTAGGGTGCTTTATCTAAAGAAGTTGGATCTCTCACTGAAAAGAACAGATAAAAAATGATCATCAACCTCCTCCTCAAAGCACTTTAAAAGAAGCCTTATTTATTCTTGGATTTTTGGAAGACTGCAGCCCACATAGTATTTGTCATTTTAATCTTTTTGGTCATTTTGTCATTTTAATCCTTTTTTTTTTTTTTTTGCCTGCTTGGGCCTCCAGAACCACTTCTTAAAATAAAGGAAGACACAAACAAGGAGTCTTCAGTAAAAGAAGGCATCAGGAATATCTCCTCACTTGGAGACTGGGAGCTACTCAGAGAATCACTAACAAATTAGCAATAGAGTATCAGGTAGAGGATGGCCTGGAAATAAATTAATAATCCAAATAATCTGTTACTAATGGGTTTTATACGCCAGTGAGCAGAGAGCTGCCAAATAGAATACCCATGAAAGTATTATCATTATTATTAATTATAGCGAGTAGTGAAAAGAGGTGAAACTGAGTAGAAAAATCTGTGTATGGATAAGAGATTTTCTATGGGAGGAAACGTCTCCAGAGCTATGGGTGATACCCACCAAACACATCCACGATACAGACTTGAGGGAGTAGGGAGCACTCAGGTGCCCGTTCAGAGTGGATGAGTACGGGATGACCACCAAAGGACAATCCAAAGTGGCTCCTAGAACAGGGGAGGCCACTGACCACATGAACTTCTCACCCCACCAAGAAGCTCCTTCTGCTTTCAGCTTCCCTCTGTGTTTAGGCATCATTTGCTGCTCCAAACTGGGACCTGGGTGCTGAGGAGGGAGCACAAATCAATAGCTGACTACATCTAAGCAAGAGGGAGAAGAAAAAAAAAACCCATCTCAACCAACAGCTTAAAAAAACCAACCCTCCAAGCCCAGCAACCAGAGCAGCCTGCGCATGGAAGCAGCACCAGCAGCTGAAACCCTGGCGAGGAGACTCGTGTGGGAGTTGTGCTCGCTCGCTGAAGGGCTGTGGGCAGGTGGGAGGAACCTCGCTTTGCTCGGGAGAGAGGGAACAGGAGCCCTATTGTGATCTGCCTATGGTGGGGAATACAGAGGATGTAAATTAACATCGTTCTCCCTCTGTGTTCTTCGGGTCTGATTTAAGAAGCCTGCCGACGGAGGGTATTACTGGGTCAGGCTAATCTGCGAGTACATAAAACAAGCACATTTTTATTGCTGCGGAATATTGTTATTATGGCACGGTGCCTCTTCACGAAGCGAGTCTGCGAGGGTTGGGGTGCCACAGCTGTAGCATCCCCCCGTGTCCCACCAGCCCCCAGGTTACTTACATCCCAATGGAGCAGGCAGCAGCAGAGCCAGTGAGTGGGAGCCCTCCATACATTTCTTCTGCCAGCATTTCTAAGGGGACATCTGACAACCAGTCCCTCTTAGTTGAGGATGAAACCTAGGGTCAAATCTCCTCCTGCCATAACTCTCAGCCTGCCTGACCAAACTGCTTCTACTCGCTGCTTCTCCGGCAGTCCCAACCTCTTCCTCCCGCTCCCAGGAGGGAAGCACCTGGTCTCTCACGGAGAGCAAGCATTTCTGCAGAGCAGCAATGTGTGGTGGCACTGAGGAGCTACTCTTCTGATATCAGAAAAGGCACGCTGCTCGTCCGAATGACTGTAGCATAAGTAGGTGTGACAAAGACGTGCAATTTTTTCCTCCTAAACCATCAGGAAGCCCATTTTCAAGTACAAAACCAAACACCTGACACACGTTGGTTGTACAGAACAATGTGGCTGCAGGGCTAACACCTCTGATGCGCACATGGATGCCCTCCTGTGGAACCTCTGTCTGAAGAGGAGGTTCTCTCTGGTGTACAGATAACATTTCATTCCCAAGGACTGCAAAATGCCTTATCCTACCTAAAAGAGCTCAGCAGAGTGTGCTGCAGGTTCTTCCCCTTCATTTTAACGTTTTCTTGGTGGAGTAAAACGAATTTTAAGCTCCACTGGACAGAAAACAGAATGCTGGACAGGACAGGCAGCTTTCCATTTCGAAGAGGTGATAAACCTGCAGCTCTAAAGACATCTCTTTCAGACATGCTAAATTCACTCATTGGAAGGAGCAGATGTTACATTTCCAGTTTCCATCTTATCAAAAGCAAGAAGTGGGGGAAAGCTTTTCCACTCCTGAGATGCTCAAAGACTTGGCCAGCTGAGACCACTTCTCACTTTAGACTTCCGAGTACAATGCAAATGTGTCTAAGTACAGCTGAGAGAGAAATCTGTTCTGTGCAATCATATTTCTCTCCATATTTGTAGCTGTGCCCTACAGAAGCCAAGATGGTAGCTCTGCGAGAGGCACAAGAAGAATCAGCTTTGATGATATCACTTGTCCTCTACTCCTAAGTCTTCATGACTCACTCCATCCCTCCATCCATCCATCACAATTCCACAGGTACTGCAGCAAGCTACTCTGTTCTATTTTATGAAGACAACTGATGAAGCAATATTCCCAGTATCTTTACTGAGACAATAAATGATAATATTTTCTTTCATTTCCACTAGAAAGGAGTGAAACCCTCAAAACCCAAAAAAATTAGACATCAAGCCTAAGTCCATCTTGAGACAGGCAAAAGACTCAATCTCAGGCTTGTAAGAGATGTCCCAGACAAGAGAATATCAGAGCTTTAAGATCCCCTCTTATCTCATAGCTCCACAGGCCTGGAAACAAGGAGGTCAAAGGCATTGCAGGAGTGAGATTCCTACCTTTGAAGGGCTGACGGTGCTTACCTAGAGCCGTGCGGAGTCAAAAGGTGTCAAAATGACAACAGCTTCACCACTAGCAATGTTAAGTCATTCTTGTAGCTGTTTTACATCAGTTAGAATTAATCTTTCTTTCCCCGTGAGCCCTGGACGTTTGGACTAAAGGTTAATCAGGCAGACAGCCTTTTAGTTGCAGGAACGTAATTTTAAACATCCTAATTCACTGCAGGAATAAGATTTTTATAATACTCGTGCCCTTCACAGAGTGCTATTAAGATTTTATAATCACTCCCAGGAGAGGGCTGCATAATTAAACTGCGCTTTCATCCCTCCTGGACAGTGGGGCTGTTGCAAGCTCGTACAGACCAGTTATTTGCTGTACTGCCACTTATTTTTTTATACCCACAACACACAAATGCTAGAAAGGTAGAATGATGTAGAATATGTAAGAAAATAAGAGATGAAAGGGACAAAAGAAGTTCAGCTACCTTAGGTGCTGACCTGCTTGCTCACCTAAGCTGCACCACTGCCATGGGGCCCATTCAGCCACTGCCTATCATGAGAGCAAAACACAGTTTTACACCTTGCAGGACACAGTAATTGACTATAATGCTTAGTAAGTTCAAAAAATACCCCATGGAAGAGCAGCTTCCATCCTTTGTGCTGAAGCATCCCCCAGTTGCTGGGGCAAGCTGCACTCTGCTGTGTTCTGAGGCTCATGGGTGAACGGAAAAGGTCACTAAAGGGGATAATTACAGCTTAAAGGTGATTAAAGGTACATGTAAACCTCAATTAGGCAAGCAAGTGAAACACGGAACCTTATCTACGTGCAGTAGTGGTTACCCAGTTCTGACCTAGCTCATGCCCAGACATCGAGCACAAGGTATTTCTCTCTTGGCCCCTTTCATCTCCTGTTTACCTGAGGTAGGATCGTGATCCTACCTACACGAGGTAGGATCCCGTTTACATGACGTAGCAGCAAAATCCTTTCCCCATTCATGCATGAGGCAGAGCCTAACCCCTTTCAGCACCAGTTAGTTCTGCACAAGAACAGTCCTCAGATCGGTCCCATGGGTTGTTCCTTTCAACCTTCTCCCTCGTAATCACCAGAGCTCCGTGATCAACTTAATAATGGTCATACACCATTTTTTGTAGCCGTCATTTACCCCATCGACGGCAAATCTCTATCCTTCGGAAAGCCGGTGGCATAGAAGGAAGTTTGGGAAGTATGGTTGCTCCTGGGAAACTCGGGGAAAAAAGAATTCTCCAACCAGACAGTGCTGCCAAGCCACCCTGCTCATTGCAGCAGACAAATTACCTCCTGATTAATTCTGTCCCGAGAAACGTCTGCAAGGGCTGCCAGGCAGCAGCAACATTTGTTTAATCAGAGCCTCTGGAAAATTAAACACTTTTGGTGCCTGTGATAGATGCCACCTTCCTCCCCCTCTCTTGCTCTGTTCCCCAACCACGGTGGCAGAGCCGCTCTCCTCCTCTGCAGCACAGTGAAGAATGGAATACAGATGAACAATTCCGAGCCGATAAATCAATCTTGTTTTACTTATTCTTGCTTCCTCCTCAGCTTTCCTCCCACTGCTGTCCCCTGCCACACAAATACACAGACGTAGAAGTACTGCCTTAGCTGGGTCAGCATGATTTTTTTTTTTCCCCCTCCTCTGGTCCCGCAGTACATAACAAATTAACCTCATCAATATCAAGACTCCCACCATGCCTCCTGCACTCTGGCTGCTACTACATCATCTGGGCTCGTACCGGCCTCCTGTGAACCCAACTCCCACCCGGATGCAAAGGAACAGTTATGAATTACATACTCTATATACTCTTGCCCCTTTCTAAATAGATTTTTCTTTCTGAAACATGACGTTTGGATAAGAATCATCACGGAAGACCTACTCAGCGAAGAGCTAATAGAAGTTTTTTCCCCGTACTCTTTGGTAAGAGCTCTTCGGAGCACGACAAGGGGCTGATTTGGTTGCAGAGTATCTCTTGCAAGGTGCTGCTACACAAAACTATCCCAGTCAGACCAGTGATGAGCTCTGCTTGAAAGCTAAGGAATTATTGGCTGCTCAAAGCGAAACAGGCCTTTGCTCTTTGCTGGGTTTTAAGAAAGTAATAGCAAAAAGAAGTATCCTCAACCCTTCCAATAACAGAAAGAACCTGGGTCTGGGCAGAGAGGACCACAGCAGACACACAGCTCAGAAAGGAAAGGGTTTTGCTGCTTTTTTTCATTCTTTGGAGTGAGGAAGAGGAGACTCATCAGGATTCACACCTTTCCAAATAGCTGTTCACAGCCAACGATGGGAATAGAGATGCTTGTTTCTGTCAATACAGAACCCATCCTGGGGGCTCCTACAGCGTTCATCTGCCAGGTTGCTGAGCCTCTGTCTGCTTTTTTCTTAAAAAAAAAACTACGAAATTGCTATTATCTTTCACACAACTACTATTCAAATCAAAACGAGGTATTTTTCAGACATGTCCCAGAGCACTCCCATTCAAAAAAGGATTTTACGGCCATTTTTACTGTGAGAAAGCTGATAAGAGCTCCCAGGAAGGAAAGGAACGCGTGGATTTGTTCTTTCTGCACAACCTCAAATGTGTCAGAGCAGTGAAACAAATGATGCTGTGTCACATCATGTGGTATTATTCTTGGCAGTTCCCAGCAGTCTGATAAAACAGGAAACACAAACCACCACCACCACGAAAGGTTCTGTTACACTTTCTCTAACCGGTAGCACACGTGGACTTTTGCCCAACGACGCCAGTATTTATCATCTCAGGTATTTGGGAGACACGCTGAGTTTACTGCGGTCACCAGAAGTATCTGCAGTAACAAAAACAGTTCCATTCAAACAGCAGCGAATGTGGAACTTGGGAATGTGGCTTTGTAAACATGACAGGGAGCTCAGAACTCCGTATATTTATCATCATAAAGGTCATATTAACAAATACATCAGTGGATGCTGGTATGGGCACTTAGTTCTGGTTGATTCCTTTGCTTTCATGCTCTGAACTCTCTCCTGAGCAGACTTGCTACAGAGCCAGAAGGTCTAAAATCTGATGCTCACTAGCAATTACACACATTATATACAAACCAGAACTGTGCGGTCTTCTCACCTGTAACCACAGAAGCAGGAGTAAAATGCAAAGGAAAATCACATTTGTAAATAAGTACCCACAGCACAGACAGATATTCGTTGGGTAAGAAGGTGCAATCAAAGCGTGTTTCGGACCTGGGCTGCCCTAATTGTCAATGTTTTCTGCTGCAACTGCTTGAATACATCTGGCAAAACTCTCTTTTGGGGTAAACAAGCTTAGCTCCATCGAGTACAATTCATGGCATTAATTTATTCCAACAAAATTTTGGCCAGCTTCTCTCTGGAGGAGCTAAAAGTTATACATGATCTGCTTTGTAGGGGTTTTGTTCCATTACAAGCAACCACACTGAGGGAAAACTCTAGGGAATAGGCCTCAGAACTAGGTTTTGTCTTTATGCTTTTAAGAGGAATGCTGTGTCAAATATAGCTTGTCATAAGAGAGCTTTTTTCCTTGTCCTCGTCTGAACTGAGATTGTTCCCAACAGATGCATGAGGTGAGCATCTCCTTTGCAGCTACTATTATTGTCCAGCTATGGCAGAGTGCTGTGGCCAAAGGACAATTGTCCCTCTCTATTACAAGACAGTGTCCAAATTTTGCTCTCTAGCGTGAGAAAGTGCAATGCCTACTAAACCTCTTTTACTTTATTTTATTTTTTAAAAAAATGTATTATAACAGCTGCAATAACCTCATTTCCCCTGCTTCAGTCTTAGTAATTTGACACGCAAGATTTAGAGCCTTGCAGCTCAGGTGGGACCATTTGATCAACTGGTTTGAACCCCTCCCTAGCAGAAGTCACTATATTCAGCAGAGTGGCATGTGCATGGACCTCAGGAAGTTATAGATCTCTAAACCACCTCAGACTAGCATCTGGCTAACACTGGCAGACACCGAGAGGCAGGGAATCCATCGCTCAAGGTGACTAATTTATCGGGCTTTACATCTCCCGTTCGTTTGATTTTAGAAATAACCCTTAACAACCTATAACGGGCCTTCAGCAACTGTATTCAACAGAAGCAAATTGGCAAAAATACTTGAAAATTGGGGAAATTACAACAAAATGGAATAAACTTCACAGTCTTGCTAAAGGACTAGGGAAGAGGTCTTATGTTGCCCACCGATACTCCCTCTTTAAGAGCCACCTCTCATCCATACACATCCACATATGGACTCATATACCCTCCACTAGACGAGCTCACAACAGCTATTGTGTCTTACAGCTGGTTCCATGTCCCATGTTGTACATGACGCAATTTCTAAAGAATTCCCTCCTACCTAGTCGTTAACTGCCTGCAAGAAGAACAGAGGCCACTTTCTGTAAGAGAAGGAGCATCATTTTGTGGCTCCATATCTGCTACATATCTGCAAGAGGCCTTATTTGTAATATTAAAGAATCATAGAATCATTCTGGTAGGAAAAGACCTTTAAGATCATTGAGTTCAACTATAAACCTAACACTATAAACCTCACACTGCCAAGCCCACAACTAAATCATGTCCTTCAGCACCACACATACACATCTTTGAAACCCCTCCAGGGATGGGGACTCCACCACTGCCCTGTTCCAGGGTGTGACAACCCTTTTGGGGAAGGAATTTTTCCTAATGTCCAACCTAAACCTCCTTGGTGCAACTTGAGGCCATTTCCTCTTTTTTTTTACGGCTTGTTCCTTGGGAGAAGAGACAAACCCCCACCTCACTCCAACCTCCTTTCAACTCCCACCTCTCTACAACTCTCTCCATGCAATAACGTAACTAAACTGAAATCATCTTAAAAGTGATTGTTGGGTAGAAATTTTTTTAAAGAAGACACTTAATGCCAAGCCGTGCTGTCGGCTACTGAAACTCATTAATTTTTATTCTGAATGTAGGGAATACATCCAGATAAAGATATTTGCCTACAGTGTGAATTATAGAAAGGATAATCAGAATTAATGCCTACCTAGACACATGCACGTATAATATAGAGGGCTCACTTTAGATGCATTTAAAGCCCTTGCCATAGGTGGGAGCGCATTCATGTTGAAAGCGTGGTATTACTGTGGGAACATATTCAAGATACAGATGCTGCCTTAGGCAGCCTTTCTTCCCACACAAATCCTTCGTTGCCAACACTTGGCTCAATCTGCACGGATGTGAGGTGTTGGGATAGAGTAACGCAGGCTCATACATGCTTCTTACGTCTGCTCCAAGCCTGCCCCGTGACATTCTTCTCCCTAGTCTTTGCCACAGAAGCGGCAAGGTACGTTTGCTCAGGTTAGCTAGTTGCTGGGGTTTTGGAGGATTGTAAAATGAAGTTCAAAATCCAAAATTAAGCTAGGTAGGATTTTTCTCTACCCGTCCGCAAACGCATTAAGTGGCGGTGCAAGCCAAGTCAGAGAATGTTAATAACATGACTGGCAGGGGACATTTGAAATTGCGTATGGAAGGAGGTAGCTCCTGAGCTTGATGCCATAATGATGTGCTTGAACTGTGGTGCTCTGTTTAGACGGAGCCTGAATGAATGCTGACTTCCCTCCCTGACAACAAAAAAGGCAACAAACCATTGGAGGCTCTTGCCAATTCCCAGCCTTGATTTGTCAAATGCTTGAAATGCCCAGAAACAAAGAAGGTGCATACGTATTTGTAGTCCCTCATGAAGGTATGACACCCAATCTGCCATGTTAAAATATCCTATCCCTGTGTCTACCCTTGTCATATGTCCTCTAGTTGGCTTTTTTTCTTTTTTTTTTCCTATTATTAGTTTTGCAATATGATTTTCACTCTGCAAATCCTCTTTAGACAGCATGGAAACCACATGCTGGTTCTGTAGCTGATAGTTATAATTCTTTCTTAGCGACTGGGATACAAGTAGCCTGAAAACTTTTACCTTTCTTCACAGATAACAAATCTTTTATTCAAGGTCCTTTACATAAGTTTGGAGGAAGCAAATCTTTGTCCCTAAAAGCACCATCATGACCATCCATGGTCATGTAGTTCACCCTACATGAGTTATAACCAAAATGGGCCTGCTTGGAAATGGGAGTATTTTTAACCTTTGAGTTACTTGAGATGTTGATCTACTTCAGAGGTCACTTAACGCAGACTTAATACATCATGCTGGAGAGCAGCCTTCACACTGGTAAAAGGCCTTCTGCTTCCTTGTTCTCCTCCCAGTGAGTGCTGAACTGAGAGAAGAGGACAATGCTCCTCCCAGATCCAGCTGGCATCAAGAGCTGTCATGGAATGGAGGGAACGAGCGACCAAAGTCCATAACGAACAAAAGGGCAAATTTTGCAGTCAAATTCACCCAGCCGTTCTGGTTTTAGTGAGACTATCCAGATAATTAAAGGAATTTATTTGAATGGATTGGTGCCCAAATGCTTTTGGCACGTAAGCAGTCTGTGACGAGAATAATTGGGAGGCTGCAAACAAAACCAAGAGAAAGCAACATTTCAGCGAAATATTAGAAAAACAATGTCAGGCTGTGGAATCACCTCCCAACACAAACGGAAGAAATAGCCTGGGCTATTTAAACATGAGCTGGACAAATCACGCAGTAAGTTCCATGCTCTGAGGGCTGGACATGACCCAAGAAGTCTTTTCTCATCTGCAGTGCACAGAATCCTATCCTGATTACAGATGTAAAACATATTAAGCTTAAGTAAAAATGTAATTCATTATATTCCACTTTGGGTGCATCGCTTATTTAATGGTTTGTCTCCTAGGAAAGCAATTTAGTAGTGCAGCCAATAACAATGTCTGCTGTTTAACTGGGACAGAATTAGCATAAATTCAACTTAATAGGGACACATTTAGCTAAGACCAAGTAATTGTGCTACATCACAGGAAAATTCTACACTCCTGAAGTTTTATCACCACTAAATGAGACTAAAGGAAAAGGCCATACACGAAATACCTGATAGACAGAAGGGGTGGGTTTCATTTCTTCACTGCTGTCATATTCTGTTGCTATTTGAGGTCATTTTAAATCTTGTTTTCAATGGCCTCTTCACTTCGTTGGTATGGGTATGTATCAGAACAAGGAACTTTCCAAGTACTTGTAAGTATGGTTCCACTACCATATGAAAATCCATTCCTTGTTATCGCCTCGGACTGGAAAAGAGGTGGTGGATGGCTGCTGCACTTCAGCAATCTCCCAGAAGCATTTAGCTTCTGATGCAATTGCTTCTAGTAATGCTTGCTAAATTACGGAAAATGACCTCATCACATTTTCCAGATTTTCCTGCTCCTCAGCAAGATGAAAGAGCCATCCAAAAATTAATCTGTCAGCCTGGAGACCTGGACAAATGCTACTATTTTCTGTAGGTAAATGAAGAGGTCCAGGCTTTGTTAAAGGGTACAAGCAATCCGTTAAGAGTAGATGACCCAGAACCCACAGAAGTACGTTACTGCAAGAATGACTCAGCTAGAAATCATCACAACGTACTTATAAATAGCACAGAAAAGTATTAATTCAAAATGACTTCTCACCTCATGCAGTCACCATATAGAGCAATTCATGTGCCACGGAGTCTGCGTAGTCTGCTACCTGTCTTCTGTGCCAATCCTTGACGGAAAAGTTCATCATGCTCTAAGCAATTATAGGAAAGCATTCTTCTACTTTTAGAGGTGGACAGCTAATTCTCTGCAGCCTGCCAGTGTCAGATTCCCTACAGTTAATTTTCAGTTGTCGATAATATCAGTTGTTAACCTCATTTCTGTTACTCTTCTTCTTCCTCAAGAATATGACAGCCAGCAGGTCACTCTATGAACGACAATAGAGGACAACAATCTATGATGTCTCTTGAGTTTACTGTTAAATAAACCTCTACTTGTCCTCCAGAGTAATCATACGAGCAGTAGTAATAGTGTTGCAGAAATGACCTTGTTGATAGTAATTCCAAGTTAGTCTGGAGACTAAGTGTGCTAGGGACAGCATAAACAAATACTCATGTTGCAAAGAGTACGTGTCTCTACAGGGAAAACGCACAAAATACATGGTTCACCTTTCCTCCTGAACAATCCAGGAGATACCGTTAAAAGGGGTTAGGTTTCAAGAGCTGTTAGGACTTGCACAATCTGCCTGTGACTTCCAGCTGCCACCACGGGAGAACTGGGAGCACCTGCAGAACCTATGTCACATCTGCCAGGCCCGCGGAGGTGTTGTAGATATCCTGTGGAGCTGGAAACCACACTGGACGCTGAAGTTTAGGCACCTTATTAGCTTCCACAATGACTCCAACAGCACTAAGGGCATCTAGAAACAAGACACATCCTCTGCAATGAAAGTGGCTTCCACAGAATCCTACCAGCCCTTTGAAAACCCAGAGCCAAAGCAGAGTGTGGTGGCATGATACAGTACTACAGATTTCCTCGTCTTATAAAAGCGAAATAGAAAATGTCTCACTTGAAAGCAACTCCCCAAAAAAAGAATCCCACTTGCAGTTGACGTACCCTGCAAAAATACAAACATCTTTGAAGCAGTGTTGGAGTCACATGCCAAGAATCACCTTATTCTGGGATTTCTTCTCCACCAGATACTATAGCATTTCAAGCACCTACTCACTCTAGGTGATTGAAAAGAAATGTAATTGTCTACCTTGGCTACCTGAATGGTAGCCCACTGTATTCCTGAAAAAGAAGAGGTATAATGAGTAGGTTAACTAAGTGAGATACACAGATATAAAGAGGATCTGGAGCAGTAATTTAATACTGTCCCCCATGGGACAACAATTTGTAATATCAATGTATGCCACTTAAAAGTTCAGAGTAGGAACTGGAACCATTGAACTGAATCGGTAGAAAATCACAGCAATCAAAGAATTAATTTGGCACAAGGGTATACAGGCTCTATCCCAACCCAGTTTTCACTGGTTGTAATGAGCTTCTGTTAAGTTCCGAGCTCTGTATTCACCTGTTTATTTTCCATGCATGAAAATTATAAACTCACAGCACACAGGAATAGGTGAGAAGCAATAGATAGCAAGTGCTAAACCTCCTGCACCCCAGTCCATTTTATGAATATATATGAAAATTATAGCTCGGTTTACCAGATGCAGTGCAGCTTATTGGCCACCTCTAGGTCACCTTAGTTCCATCAAACCATTTAAACTCAAATACTGAATTCACATTTTAAAAGCCTGCCTTTGGTTAAGTGTATAAACCTAGCAAACATTGAATGTCGCTTTAGTGTTACGAACTACCGATATTTACCACTTAAGTTTCTGACAGTTTTCCACCTGCTCAGTTTCTATTATCACTTTAGCACTTCATTTTTCATCATTAATTTCCAAAGCAAGGTGATCAATATTTAATAGTATTTCTGTATAGAATACACAATAACATATAATATTCCAGCAGGTCATGATACTTGAGATTAAGCTGTTTAGGACATTTCTGGTAAACATTTAATTCTTTCAAATCTTATTGAATTCTCACTAAAGGCTATTGCTGAAAAATCAGGATTTTATCTGGATGTGATTAAAAACACCCTGAAAACAACTGCCTTTAAAATTGGACACATAAAGTACTTCTATATTTACTTTGTAAGGAAGGAGAAAGTAAAGTGTGCGCGTGCACATCTGAATGCGTGGTCGTATCCGTGTGAAATGAGGGAATATTTAGACCCCCTGCCATGAGAACCTGAACACATTATTTACTTATCCCTCAAAAAAGAATCAGATACCCTGGTAAACAGGAAGTTAGTCACTCCAGAGAGGAACACGAGGAACCATACTGTGAGGTGTATTTAAAATAAAACAAAACGTTTTCAACTGTTTCTATTATAAACCTGTTTCCATTACAGTACTATCAGTACCTTGGGCAAAAGTAATTTAAATGAGGGAAGCAGAACTGAAAACAGTACTTGGAATTAGTATTTGAAATCCAATAATTCAACCTGCCTGCTGGCTTTATCCATGACTCCGTTATTTAAACTTTGAATAAAAACACAAATCTGTATTTTTTTCTCCCAAAAACATTGCAAAGAGTTGCCTCCATCCAGGCCTGCCTTAGGCTTCAAGTAGTTACAGGCAACACAGAAATAAGGTATGTCCTTCTGAAAATCCCATACCTCTTTGCCTTGAGATTTCAAACATGCCCACTTCAATCAGGAGAACAACGATTTCTTCATTTCCAATTAATTCTTCAAAAAGCAGCAGTATAATAAAAAAGGAGAGGGGGGGAAGGACCATCTCTGCTATCCACCAGTATGAGGTCTGCTGACCACAGCAGGAAGAAAGGAACATTAAAGCTCGGCACTATTCACCTGGCTTCCCATGGAAGCTGGTAGACAAGAATCAGCTGAATTAGCTCAGCTCAGAATTTAAAGCTTCACCCAGCCGAAATCCTGGTAGTTAAAGCTCTCTAGAAGTTAGGACCTGGCTTCTGAAAGACCCATCTGAAAGATCTGGCCCCACGCCTCAAAGACTATGATCAAGAGATGAAGTGAGGCCAGAGAACATAATTGCAGTCCAGAACCCAGAGAGGTTCTTGAACTCAGCAGGTTTTCCAGGATGTCCTAAAAATGTGTGTATTAGCTCCTCAATGCCTTGACAAAGGCTGTAGTGGAAACAAAGACACGCTGAAAGAAATGCCTGACCACCTTAAACCTCTCCATTTTGCAGCACGAGAACAAGCCTTTGTGACTTGTGTAGCACGATGTAATTTACCGTACAAAGGAGTTTTGCAAACATCATACTTAGAACTGGAAGAAGAAATTTTGAGGCCCGTGTTTTCCTGTGAACAAAGGGACAAAAGTTCTACGGCACCTGGGTGATAACTTACACTGGTTTCCGATTATGCCAAAACTCCTATTAGGCACCTCTCACCCGAAATTTTATGAAATAACCTTTCCTAAGGCTTCATATTGCTGTCCAAATAAGTATTTCCTAATGGTTTCGGTCTTTAACTGCCCTTCAAGGCTCTTTCCTCTTGGAGGATAAAAGCCTCCCTGAAAACCTTCAAACCCCACACAACGACCCAGTGGTCGTTATACACAGAGGGTGTTTCTAGAAATAGTAAAACCTCCAAGCTTGGTTGGACAGATGTTGGAAACCAGAGTGCTGAAGGGCAAAGGGACATTGCGATTTCCTCCTCAAGAAGGATCCCTCTTCACATTTTTGATTATGTATCACTAACGACATCAGACTCTCAAAGAAATAATGGAATTAAAAGTGTCATATTAGTTTCTGTGCTAGATATCATCAATCATTTCTTGGTTCTTAGAGTGCCTAGGCCTACTGTGTAACGAACAACTTAAAAATAATCAGAAATGAGTTATTTATTTTAGTTTACGTAAGTTTTCTCAAAAATCCATTTACCTTGGCAGGAATTTTCAAGGGGGAAAACGTGTCATTTTGACAGTAACATGCAAACTATGCCACGGAGTCCTACAGCGGCATAAAAAACCACATTTTAAAACAGACACAGACTGCAGGATGCAACTTCTAGTTGCATAATCTTGTCCACGAGCATCTATTACATAAAACCAACCCCAAAGACTTTAAAGCAGACTCCAGATTTGCCCTTTATGTACTTTCCAAATAACTTCATGTACCAGACATTGTGCCTAAATCTTTTCTTTAGTGTTCTTTTATTAGGACTCAGCTGTAGATTTGTGTCTCGGTATTTCTCTAATGTATAAAAACCAGACCAAAAACGATGTCAAAAAGAGGTCAACCCACACCAATGTTTCTGTCAATCATTATCCAGATATAGGGCACACGCCAGAAATGTAGGTCATAGACTCACCACCACACATGCTGACAAAAGAAACCATCACGATGTTCCATTTACACAGTTTAATCTTCTTTCTTTCAAAAAAAGGCAAGTAAGGGACAAGAGTCAGGCTGGGATGTCAATCTGCACAGCCAAGGAAGTTACTATGCAGCATTCTGGAAGCACGGTCTGCTTTAGGGAAGGAACAAAATGGTAAATAATGGGACTTGGCAGTACCCGAAATGGGTGTTGCTCATGTTGGAGTGAAGAAAGGGATGTGATTTCTCCTTGCTGATCACATGTAGGAGACTGCACTTGGTCAAACAACCTGGTGAAGAAACGTGAAGCCCAACAGGAAAAGGGCTTTGTCCAAACACGACAAGTAATGAACATATAGTAAATATTATCTGCGTATCGAAAAGTGCATACGAACAACGTTTCCATAATTAAATCTTAAAGAGGTGGTGGAACACGCTTCTTTATCCTCGTCTCCTCATTTGTGATTGAGCAAGTGGGTATCGAAAGTAAAAATAGGCATTTTTCAGCTGCAACCAGGCGAAAGCTCATCTCTCAGTTCTGCTATTACAGTGCCCATGGCAACATATTTACCGACACACGGGCAGATTAGGGATTAACCTGGGGAAACATTAGCTTACTGGAACGCATGACATGTTCTGACAGAGAGATATGAAAATTCATCGTCCCAAGAAAACGCTGCAGAGGACATACAGGCCTGTTGCTGATGTACATACGTCTACACGACTGCACAGACGTGAAGACTCAGTACACGCTGCAATCGAAACACTCATTCATGCAATACGCTTGCTTTTACTGTCAATTATCCATCAGATAATATTTGTGGGCTGTTTAAAATGGCCCAACATTTCTGAGGCTCCTATCAACCTTACTGCTGTAATTCCAAATGACTCCCGTTTTTTTTTTAAGACAAGAGAAAATGGCCTCAAGTTGCACCAGGAGAAGTTTACGTTGGATATTAGGAAAAACGTCTTCACTGAAAGGGTTGTCAAGCCCTGGCCCAGGCTGCCCAGGGCAGTGGTGGGGTCCCTATCCCTGGAGAGATTTAAAGGACGTGTAGATGTGATGCTGAGGGACATGGTTTAGTGGTGGGTTAGGTTAATGGTTGGACTCAATGATCTTAACGGTCTTTTCCAACTAAAACAATTCTATGACCCCTGATATAGTTATTATGGTAACCCTGCATCCAGCACTGCTGGATCGGTGTTGTTGAGTAACATCTACTAGAAAACACAAACACATCTCAAAAAAAAAGAAGAAGAAATAAAAGACCTCAGAGACATCTGCAATTACCCATGACTGTCCCGAGACAGGCAGGTGGCTAAGCCCAGGTAAACAGCCCACATCACCAACCACAGCGTTATCGGAATTAATACCTGCTGAAGTTTAGCCTGGCTGCTGGGAACACTTTGATGTTGCTTTCCCTGAACACATAACCCTTCCCTCTTTTCCCCCAGCTCAGGTTATAGAAAAAAAAAACCCACCGCAATAACAGTACAATGAAAATGTCGTGAACTGTGCTTTAAACGAGAGAGCAAGGAATGAGTAGCTCACAGGTCGCTGAAGTACAAGGTCACTAGTGCAAGGCAGTGACAACCAACATGACGTTGTATTATACGCTTACAGGATGCCCTTTTGTTCCCCCCTCCTCTTCTGAACAGACACAAATTGGTATTTGATTCCTGTGTTGAATCTGTGACACGAGGAATGAGATTTCAAGATAGAGAGTGGACTGATTCCAGTGATGGTAGGAGGATTCTGGTACCTTAGAGTCAGCTCAAGTTCCTTGGGGCTCGGTTACAACCCCAATGGGCAACAGCACAGACACAGACACAAAGGAAGCTTGTTGACTTGTCCTTGTAGTTGCAAATTAATTGACCTACAACTCAGAAGACAAGATGCAAAGTCATGGCAGAACTTTAGTATGGGAAAAGAACAGCTTTGGATGGAACAATGTAACTTCTTCCATGACATACACACGAGATTCCTTACTAGACATTAAAAATGCTTAAAAAAAAAAAAAAAAAAATGAAGGCAATAGATACAGAGCCTTTCCAGACACGGCTAGAATCTAGCTCCTTCAGACCAGTAACATTCTGGTAACTTGGAATTCTCATCTTGGCAACTTCTTATGCCCTACTACTTATGAATTACCGAGTCTGTATAGTAACTACTTTGAATAATAAAGTAATGTCAATTATCCCCCCAAATTCTAAGGTATCTGCATGGTCCTTGTGATAGTCCTGTTTTCTCATGTTCTTCTCCCATAAAAGAGTCTTGATCTATCTCAGGAAAAATCCTTTCCATTTGGCAACTCTCAGTTTTTCCACAATGGAGACAGAATCATGTCAAGTTATATCAGCACATAACTCTTGATCTATACTTCCCATTGACTGAATTGTCTTTTCCTGCAATCATTTAAAAATCAGGTAGAAATAGGACAAATGAACTGATCTCGGCCTCTGTCCAGGCAAGCACTTAAAGGTGCCGTTAACTGGAAGCACCAAGAAGAGCTCTGCTGAAACCCACTGGAACAGCTCTCCCGGAGGGTTCACAAGGTTCAGGAGCAGAAATGAAATCCAGCTCCCATCATCCAAACTTGGAATCCACAAAACTAACAAATAAATAAATAAAACAAAACAAATGTAACAGTCTATTTCAACTGGTCCAGATCTCTACTTCTTAGTCTTTTGCCGTTTTAGTTATGCAAGCTAACTGTTAAAATAAAGAAAAACCAAACCAAGACTAAACAAATCAAACAAAAAATGCCCAAAACCACCACGCAGGACAAAATGACAACCCAAAGCTGCACTCAGCAATTCTGGGCAAAATTCCTGATGCAGATGTAGCTCTAACGACAGAGGGACTTCCATTGTCTGGGTCGATTGTGTAACTACACAGAAATTACACGGAAAACCAGCCGAAAAATGCCTGCCAATGGCATACGCCGTGTCTGCCCCAGGAGATAACACAGTTCTGCTACTGATGAGCCTTTGGAGCGAACCTGCACCACAGGCAAACATTTTTACGGAACTGAGATTATGAAGTCTGTCTACGATGTTCCCTTAAAAAGCAATTCTAGATATTATGTCTGTAAATCAACATTTTTGTTAATGAGGCAGTGGTTGCACTGGCTGGCTCTACTGTCTGAAAATCATAATCCTGAGATTTCGACTGCCCTCAAATGGGTCATAGAAGCCAAAAACCTAATCACGACAATTTTAAGCGCTTGCCTGTTTGGCTGGCATTTATTTATAAGTCACCTCCAGCTGCAAGAGATTTTTGGCAGAACCTCCATTTGCATGTAAAGCCTCCCAAAAGACAGCACCAGGCTCTACTCCTCAACTCTAACCTCTGCCTGTTACTCCCCATGATGTACACACTCCGTATTGTTCCTTTCTGTGCTCTCCTCGCCCTCCAAGCCCCTCATGGTCTCCCAGACCTCTAAAAACCACTCCTATGAGCTGTATTAAATTACCTGATACAGCCTGAGCAAGTAAGGCCGGTTATTGTTGGCTTTTAGCGTGTGGAAAACATCCACACAGCATTCTCTACAGCTACTCTCTGTACTTGTTCATTTAGTCTTCACTGCTTTGGCAGGTTTTTCTTTCAAATTATTTCTTTCGGGCTCTTAATCTTCATCTCTACTTGCCAAAGAGAAATGGTGAACACGGCTCGCAGCTCTCAGCAGGAGCAGAAGCGACGCTCGGAACGAGGAGAACAGCAAAGCTGACAGCTGTGCTTTTCTGCACTGAGCACAGCGGGTAAATCAATACCCCGGCAGCCCCGCTGCCATCTGGGGAGATTCTGGAGCAGACGGGTTATTTATAGAAACTTGTTTGCACAAAGCCAATATTTACCTGTCGGCGCTGTCAAAATTTGCAATCCATCTTTGCCATTACCCTGCTGCTTTTCATGTCAATAGTGGAATTTTCCAAAAGAAAATACTGTTATATTCCCCCCCCCTCCTCCTGCCTCCAAACGTTCCCTTCCTGCGAGGGTGGGTTACGTTAATTGTGGCAGCAGGGATGCAGCTGCTTCCCGTGGGGCCTTGGGGATCCTCCAGAACGTTGGAAAGCTAAAAGGATGTCAAACCTAAAGAGCCCATTTCTCTGTCTTGTTCCAGCAGCAGCATGGCAATTCCCTGCCATGGCCAAGCTGAGATTTAATGTTATAAAAAGGCAATCGTCCCTACCTCCCCCCCCCCAAAACAACAACAATAAAAGGTTTTCTTTTTGACAATTTGGCTGCTGCTGTTACTGCTGTAACCACAATCGTTATTTTCAAGCAGGGGAGAAGCTCTAAGATGAAAACATCCTGTATTTCCTTTAAAAGTCAACTCCAATTCTACAGCTAAGTTCCAGCAATGAGACGCAGGGGTGATCTCAAACCTGGCTCCTTGCAGGCTGACATTTACGTCACTGAAATACCGGCATGCCCAAAGGAGACGAGGAGGAGGAACTAACTTCTGGTTTCTGTCCCAGTTTCTTCAGGTCAGAGGCTGGATGACACTGCTAGGACGGTGCGAGGTAGCGGCACTGGCTTCTACCAGTACTTTTGGGTGGCTACTCCAAGGCTGTCACTCCCTAGGACTATTCTCACTGAGCTTTCAATGGTCAATTTTCTGAAAATAAGAGTTCTTCTGTAATCAAAGTCCTATTGAAAATGGCAATCAAACCCAGCATCATAGACCTGTATCACTTTCCATTTCAGCTCATGCCAGAGTGTAACTGCTGCCGTACACCACCGAGAGGCTCGGCTTCAAAACCAGCTTCTGAGAGCACCTTGGGTTCAACTCCAAGTGAGCTGGCAGCTCCCAGTAGGTCAGCATCTGTCCCATCACCTTGTGTATCCCGCAAGCTCACAGGACAGGGCTGGAGAAAGCAGGACAGGGCTTAAAGCAGGAACAGTGGAAGCATTTTTCAATAAGTGGTTTAAAAAGCAAGGATTAAATTATTCTGTCAGATGAGGAATGTGTTCTGTGATCTGTAAAGCAAATACCAATGGAAGTAGGACACCGCTTAAATACATGCCAGTCTGGGAGCCATCTGAATGATGAGGAGAACATGTGAATATGGACACTGAGGAGCAGGAGAAAGTCTTTTAGATTTGCTTTTGTTTGTTTTAATATTAATTACTGAGCCCTATGACTTAGCTCCCCAGCTCTTGGCTAGGAAACAGAGTAAAGCCAGAAAATGGAACAGGGAAATTTCTCACTTTTGTTTTCTCCACTGAGACTCACAAAAAGGATCCTCTTTACATAATGTCGTTTCAGTTGGTTTCTGAATATTGTTTAAAGAGCATGTCAAAGCCACAACAAAGTAATTCTTCTCTTAGATAAGGTCTACAAACTCCCCCCAGGGTAAGTATTAGATAGAGAGCCTGCGGGAAAACTGCTTGTTAGACAAATGGAGCCACAGATGTGACTTTCATCTGGTGCACAAAGCAAGGATGTTACATGCAAGGCAGAAACACCCCATTATGAAAAGTAACATTTTTAACACAGACATTCCTCCAAAACAAAACTCTCCTAATTTTTTTTTTTTTGGGGGGGGGGGGGGGGGGGATTTTTTGGTTTTTGTTNNNNTCTTGTCTCTTGCACTAGGAGTCCATTCTTATTCTTTACAACTGACAACAAAAATGTTGAGAGCTGATAATGCTTAGGATCTCACAGGATCAATCTGACAACACTTAGGATCTCACAGGATGAACAGACCAATGATAAGGGCTCTCGTCATACGTGCATTATATCCACAACTGCATAATTCTTCTTATCCTTAATGCATACATCTGGACCACACTATGGGACCTCCAGGGCTCAAAGTACTTCTGCACTCAGATCAGTCCATAGCCAGAATAATGGTACTTTTCATTCTACTTCATTACTGACCAGCTTTTATATTTGCAATATCAATGCTTCTGCTGTGCTTGGCCAGTTCTGGTCTCACTACTACTGTGATCAGATTTGTCCTACCCTACGAGAAAGCAAACAGTGCCCCTAGCCCAAGCCTTTGCTGGTGAAGCCGTGCCTCCTCTGTTGAGCTTTGACAGAGCTCACAGCAATGAGAACACTACTTAAAATGAAACCTCATGGAAATAGCAATGAGAAAATACTAGGCTGGAGTTTAACATGCTCATAGAATCCCAGAATTGTTTTGGTTGGAAGAGACCTTTAAGATCATGAAGTCCAACTGGTAACCCAGCACTGCCATGGATACCCAGAAATGCTGCTTAAGTACAGACAGAACATTATTACCAATTTGCATTACTTGAATGAAGATGACTTAAAAATTGGTGAGGCCCATAGCCTGGATACTATCTGAAGGTTTTCTCACTTAAAATACCAAAAACCAACTGGAAAAAGACCATCCCTTTCATTTATGCACTGTGTTAATATTTAGGGTGCATAGATCTAACTGCTGACTGCCACAGCTGCCTTTGTATGACCTTAGACATTTAATCCTTCCATGCATTCATTCTCCTTTCATCTTACTCACCAGCACTGAAGACTGGCAACTACTACACCTAAGAGAGTGGACAGGAGAAACTAATACTGCAGGTAGTATCAGTATCTCTCATGTGCTCATTGATGGACCTTGCCCACACAGGATTTAAACCAATGCCACATAGGGCTAGGAGAACAAGACCCAGTAGGACAACTGAAAACGTTGGGTACTTTTGCTCTCCTCTGCATTACCTAGGAATGTCATCTAATAAACACAGTTTTCAGATATGAGACTATTTCATTCAAGAAATGAAATCCTGAGAGCAGCAGTCCCCTTGATCTATACTGTGGCAACATTATTCAGGCCACTTAGGTCTCTGTGTGGACCTTCACGGCTTAAAGGGCATTGGGAAATGTTGGGTCCTGAAGCGTGCAACAAGACAGATGGAATACGAGTTTAATGGTCTTCTCCCCTGCTCTAACGTCTGTTACTGAGTGCCAGGGATGGGACTTGGATGACCCAAGTGATCATTTTCAGTTCAATGTTCATTAGTCTTCTCCTTACTTGTGCCTGATTTCAAAGAAAAGGAAAAAAGCTGATTGCAGCCTTCAGCGTACTTAGGCGACTGGAGTAATGGTGGAGAGACTATTTTATAAAGCAGTTCACAGATTCTTTCTTTCTTTTTTCCGAATTTCAGACAGCAGCTGGTTTCAACCTCCCAGCTGGCAGAGAGGGGACTCTTCACCATAAGCACTCTGCTTAATCTGGGGACTTCTCAATCAGATACAGCTGAAGTAGTGGTGTGATTATAGGCCTTGGTCAAGTGTCGCAGTACAAGATGATTTACATTAATCAGCATTCTCTAGAATCAGTGCAAAACAAATCCAGCACAACTACGGACCTTGAAAGAAGACTTTCTTAGCTCACCACTCCTTCCTTTATCAGAAAATACCTTATTAACAGATGGTAGCCAAGTAATCAAACATTCACAGCCGTGAAGGCCCAGCACACACCCTGGCCATCAGGAACAGCGCTGGGGTGTGTTAAACACCTCCTGTAAATCCCCTTTCACTGTTCACAGGTTGGTTTGACCATAAGGAAGACACAACCTTTCTCAATTTTCAGTCTCAGTTTTCAGCACAATGGTGCTCTCAATACCTCTGGAGAGGTCCAAGTTGTCAGAAACCATCCATTGTTGTCCATGACAAAAAAACCCCCGTCTCTGCCGTTACTGAACGCGGAAATGAAATGCTTGTGGTGAGACAGATGTGCCAAGCCTCCTGGTTTGTGCAGGAAAAAACTAATATGCACAGGCCGCTTTAAATCCAGCTTAAACCTCAATTCACAGACAATTTAGAGGGTTAAAGGAGAAAAAGAGGAGGGGAAGGGTGGATTTGGCTGGCTCCATCTTGCTTTCATGGCACAAGGAGCCAAATGTCTTCTTGCTCTGCTCTCGTGAGTGCAAATGGTCTCTCTCTCTCTCTCAATGCTCTTTTGCTTTTGATGGCTCGCAGGAAAGCACCAGCCTCTGCTTGGCCACTACGTGGTACCTGCACACTGGCACTGCGGGAATAAAAGGTAAGTGAGGTAGAAAAAGTGTGACAAAGGAAGAAAAGAAAGTTACTGCAGTCAGAACTCTCAGAACAACAGGGCGACTTAGGACCAGATTCCACGGTGTCTCTCACACTGGATAAAGCCGGATTTGGGGACTCAAAACTGGCACTATTTGTGAACAGTGACATATTTAAATGTTAAGAGAAAAGCCTCTGTTTTGAAACCTTTTAAAAATCCAATACACAAGAACTGGAAGGGGCATTTCGGTCTATCAACCCCAGAGGACCACATGGTTTAATGCCAGGCTTTAACCTCCAGCTAACAAGACTCAGCCTTCCTGGCCAAATGCAAGCAACGCCTACAGCTCCAGAAACTCCAACAGCCTGTAGGAACCCCAACTGTCCCTCACATCATAAACGCTGCCCACATCAGCTCTATCAGAAGATGAGCCTTTTTTTGCTCACAAACACGATCAGGGTCATTAAGTTCCCTTCATTAACAGCATTTTCCACCATGTCTCTGTGTAGGCTTGGATAGGCTGCGAGAAGCGAGGTGCTGGAACCTCCTTTATGCTGCGCAGGAGAGCGTATAAGCCTGGGGAATGGAGAGGGTGTTTTTAATTAATCCAACATAAACAAAACCGCCTGAAAACACAGTGAAGAACAGAGGCTCAGCCTTCTGTAGGTCAAACCCAAGGGCTACACTCGTACCCCGGGGGCAACTTCATTATCCTCAGCTGAGCTGCACAAGGGATTAATTTAACCCCCAGAAAAGGGTCAAGAGAAACTGGGAGAGGAATGAACAACCCATTAATAAGAGCTGTGAGGATACACGTGCGTAGAGTTTAGCTCTAATTCCTCCTTTCAGTTGCTGTTTTTAGTCTTAGTGGTGCATATAGTAACATCATCAATTCTATTCTGCTCCCTCTGCTGTTGTCAGAGCCCTTTCTTCTATTTTATATTCTCAAATGACTTTTAATTTAAATCATTTATATTCTCAAAGGCCGTAAGATCTGGCTAAGCACTCTGAGGCTTGTTCACCTGTCTACTTGGATTTTTATTTTTGCTTTCTTTTAACAAATTCTTAAAATGCATCTGTAAGCTAGAGAACAATTAGTTTCTTTTATGAAGCTGCTTTCTGGTTTATAGCTAATTATTTCAGTTGTGGGCTGCAAGCAGTGTTCCTCTTCCAAAAAGAGAACACTTGTCAGATTCTAAATGTGACTGTGTACCTCAGGTGTAAAATTGTGCAGTAGCCCATTATTGTATCAGCTGCCACTATTAAGCTCGAAAAAGAAAAAAGGGGGTGGAGAGGCAAAGCATCAACAGCAGAAACATCCTAGGACTCAGCATTTTTTTATACTCAGGGGCACAGTTTTTGGTAGCTCATTCTTGTATTTCCCATCTTTTCTTCCTTGAAGATGATTGTTATTTGGCCAACACGGTGGAGACGCTACGTTGTCTTTTATTTGTTTGGATGAACTAAAGCATCTCAATATAACTGGAAGGACTGGAAAATGTAAACAACACAGAAATTACTCAAATACTTTTTCCAATCCCAGCACTTGCAGAAACAAGGTGGAAAGACCTCTGTAATAGACATCTAATTGACGGTGACCTACCTACTGTCTCCAAATCAATTAATACGGCCTGTTCTCTCTCTCTTCTTCCCTCCCTCTCCCTTTCTTGAGGGTTCCCTCATTCCTTCCTCCCCCCGAAGCCAACCTGCAAACCTCCTCATGACAGGGCAGGTCTACATCTTGTTCTAAGAAAGGATACATGCACAGGAGGAGGGGACTTTGGCTCTGGTCATGATGTGGGACCACCTCAACAACCATGTAACAATGAAGCAGCCCGTGACCTTGAACTTTTAATTGACCCAACAGTGCTCAACCAACAACCAAACTGGCATCACTGGTCTAGTCTAAACCTTAACAGTGCCCAACTATGGCCTATCATGTATTTTCACATGTTATTAAGTACACTTATTCACATTTTAGCTCTTTCGTACCCAAACTTGGCTCCAACACTGCTAAATTTGAGTTTTGAAGAAAGACAGCCCTCATTTGGACCCAGTGAACCAGACGTAAGTTTAACTGAACATCAAGAACAATTCCAGGGTTAGCACATAGCACTGGTTGTTCTTGCTTCTCTACAAAAGCACTTTTATTAAAGGAAATTTCACATCTCCTTTAAGAAACCAGCATCCTAGTGCTTTAACCACAGAAGTGTCCTTGGCTAATAAAACAGGTTTACATCTGCAAACTTCACTGCAGGCTCTTTGCAAGGAAATCTTAACCCTGCAGGCTCACGTCTATTTTAGCTTGCTCCGGAGCACAGCACTGAATATTCAGTGTATTTTATACCTGCAACGTCCCATTAAGTCAGGACGGTGCTATTGCTCACGTGTGTCAGCAGCAGGAACCCAGGGAGCACGAGTGAAGTTCTCTTGCTTGGTTCAAGGTATCACAACGAATTTGTGGCCGATGGAAGAACTGAGGCAGACTGTGTCAGTCCGACTTACTCACCACGAGACAGTGCTTTCTCCTCTGCTGCTTCTCAGAGCTAACACGCCTTGCCAAATACAAATGATACCTCCTTGTTCAAGGCTGGCATTTCCATTCTGGACATGGCATGAATGTTCTTTCTTCCCTTCACAACACAGACTGCCAGCTACAGCAAACCTGGGCACAGGTTACCTGGAGAGGTGGTAGAAGCCCCATCCCTGGAAAACCGTTCCAGGTGAGGTTGGCCGGGGCTCTGAGCAACCTGCTCTCATTGCAGAGGTCCCTGATCTCTGCAGGGGACAGAATTTCCAACACAAAGCGCTCTATGATTCTATTAAATCCTAGCCTACAGTTCTGCTTTTCCCACTGTTTTGCTCTTCTGTGCCCTCAAACACTACGAGGACTTGCACCCATCTTTCCACTCTTGGATTTTACTATCTGGCCGTCACTCTGCTCTGGTAACACTCAGAGCAACTTTGATTCGCCTTTCTGGAGCTTTAGAGACAAGTCCCTTGACTAGTTTTCCTCTTCTGAAGTATACTAAAGATCTAAAGATCTCCAGAAGAGGCTTGCCACTTACCTTCTTGCTGCTCGATGTGATGAGTAGAGAAATTAGCCTGTATCTAACAGGTAGCTGGCTGGTATCACATGTGTCTCTGCAGCTTGTTCCTGTGATATGCTTGGTGGGGAGCTTCTGAGTAAAGATTAATTTAGCCAATATAGAATTTATTTTTCCTCTCTAAGAGCAAGCTGGAGCAAACCTAAGTGTCCACTGATGTCAATGAACTGGATGGCATCTGTAAACATCTACGGCTTAATTCCTGACACTCACACTGCTGAGAACACTGGTTTCATAGCATTATCCTGGTAGTTTTGCTTCTAAATTCGTTTCTTTTCTTAGGAATGAATTTCTAAAATAAGATGGAGAGAAATGTAAGGTGATATAATTTAGTATTTAAAAAGAGATCCACTTAATTCTAAAGGGTCATTAACGGTATTTGGAGGAGGAAGGGGATGCACAGCAACGTGTCTAAGAACTGGCTCCCCTTCTCGTTCTTCCCAACAGCCATCTAGAACACGTAGGGAAGGATATCTGCACTGGAGGCGATGTAGCCAGCTCATGCTGGTATTTCAGTGAAATCTTTGATGGTCACCGCAAGGAATTCTCTCATATTTACCCCGTGGCAAGGCAAGCCTTACTAAAGCAAAGCACTTGGGGAAATGGTGGACTGCCAGAAGAGCGAGCAAAGAGAACAGCCGTGCAGGAAAGCTCTTTCTCATGATGCTCACGCAAGTTTCGCCAGAGGTGGGATTCCTAAGCAGGGATGATTTCCATCATTACTGCAGTAAGGCCATCCTCAAAAGACCCAAGCTAAAGAATGACATTGAAGCATTCCACTGAAACCAACCACTAGACCAGCCAAACTCATTTAAAAGCAAGTCCAGCAACACTTAACTGGCTGCTAGGTTAAACAACTATCTAAAGACCAGGAATTTCAGTGTGGCTCTTGATGAGACCAACACAACTGACCGCAGGGGGTTTGGATTATCATGTTTGGAAACCGGTGGTTAAGGACCCTGAATTACCACAGGATTAAGAGCAGAGCAGACAGAATCTCACCCAGGTGATCAAATGCTGCTGTCAAACGCACACAGTTTAATCTTCCTTTCTATCAAACCTGAAAATACGCATAAAATAGTAGAAATCTGCTCTTTTTCTTCATTTTCAAACTCATATCTTCTAACAGGTATAATATTTTCAAAACTTAACTCCTCCTCAAGACTGATACCAGCAGGAAAGTAACTGGAATGGTAGGTAACATCTTCAGGCTGTTGTAGAGCCTTGTTTCACATTTATCAGTACAGTGTATGGATAATTTAATTACTTTTTTTTGCAGATGCCTTTTAAGTCTGCCTAGAATCACAGGAAAAATAAAAAATAACCTGGCAATACAGAGATCTGCAGGTTCTGCAGAAATTTACATCTCCAGTGGTGAGCCTGTGAATTGTATTCGTACAAAGTCTTCTAGGACTAGAGGGCAAACCAAAAAGTGAAGAATCCTTAGATTCTTTATAACATCTATACACACAGAGCAGTTTTTCTTCTTACATCAGCAACACCAAGCATCCTGGTTATCTCCCTCTATTACATAAACCTGGATTTTCCACTAATTTCTCATCGGATGCATGTATGCTAGTGCCGTATTAAAAACCCTTCCCGTCCCCAAGAGCAAGGGACTCAGCTTTCCTCAGAAGCCTGGTATACTAGTGGTTGGACTTGATGATCTTGCAGGTCCTCTTCCAACCAGAATGATTCTTGGATTCTATACTTTGTGAAGTAGCTCAAATCTTGTTTGGACAGCACTTGTGTGCTGGAGAAATCCCACTGAAATCCATACAACGGCTCCTGTGACCAGTTCTGCTTTGCACAACTATGGGGTTTGGTATTAAGCAATCTGTTCCTAGATATAAATTAA
>VZZY01000238.1:720356-934952 GCA_013400335.1 Eurystomus gularis
AATAAATCATTTCCTCTTTCTCATATACAAAGAGAAAACTGAAGCAGCAGAAAACTAAATTGTAAAAACTGTAGCTAAAACTTTTTAAATTCATATATATAATAATGTAGAAGCCTCTTTTCTGGCTGTTGTATCAAAACTTGTGCCAGTCCACTGCTGAGTTAAAATGAACGTAAAATGTTACAGCTGGAATTAAAGAGCTAAGAATTCACAGCAGGGCTTGATTATCACCCCGTCATGATCTCAACCACACACGTCTACTTCTGCTGAGTCAATGTAGTTTTAAAAATAGCGGATTTTTTTTTTTTAAAAGATTCCCTACGTCTTTAAAGCTGTTAGGGTTAGCGTGGACTATTTATAGGCATCAATGAAAAGGAGGAAGTTTTACTCTGCTCTCCTACTGTTCACCGCAGGTAAAAGGAGCTTGCAGGTTCTCAGCAAAGTCTCTGCCATCTCTTGACAAAACTGGAATTATCACCAGGGGACAATTGCACGGCCACGAGATAAATCAGTGCTATTACAGAACGACTTGGAATGATGAAACAATTTGATTGACTGTGCTGCTGGGCTGTAGCAGCCAACGTGGCTACAAGTACTTTCTTTCTCTTCTTTTCTCCCTGCATCCTGAGAGCAAAGCAAGGAGCAAACTGTTATCCCTCTTGGAACAAACATTCTTTTTTAGCTATCAGTAAGCAAAATTTCTGCTTGTTTTGTGACTGACTCACACCGAACTCTCTGACATCTTCCATTTGCTTTAGGAGGAGGTGCCTTCTGACTGACTACACAGGACAGTTTGACCACTTCACTCCATAAGAAAGACAACCCCCTGACTTCAGGGACCGGCCTGAAGCTGATGGGAGTTTTCGCACTTGTTTTGACACAGCCAAGGTTTCGCCTTCTTCACTGGTGTTCCTTTTAAGCAGCTCCTGAGTTTGCACGCCAACCTCAATGTTCACGTAAGCAATGAATACTGCTGAGGCAACTGGAATTGCAAAGCAGGACTGCTGTGCTCAGCACCAAAACCCCCACACAACCCACTGCATCCACCTTGCATGGGTGCTCTGTGGCATCACCTGCAGACAGATGCTCCAAATGGGCTGTGGCATCAGAGATGCACAATCCCCTCTGTAGATTAGAATCATAGAATGCTCTGGGTTGGAAGGGACCTTCCAAGCTCATCTAGTCTAACCCCCCTGTAGTCAGCAGGGACACCTGCAACTACAGCACATTGCTCAGAGCCCCATCTAGCCTGACCTTGAATATCTCCAGGGATGGGGCATCTACCATGGTCACACATTTTGCCAGCACTAATGAGGCAGAGGCAATGATGATGACACCAGATCAAAGGCATGACCTGAAAGGATCTGGATGCAGGCTCAGGCGTCCACCTGTGCAGGAGATCATGATGGAACGTGCACACCTCTTCACAGTCACAAGAACTACACTCCGTGATTACCTTTCAGCAGCCCGCTATTGTAAACTCCAACAGCCCCTGGGATTTGGGTGCAAATAAAGCCTTTAAATCACAGCTCGGGCAAATTTCTGGAGCAAGCAGCAACTGAGCTCTGGTGTTTAAGTTTAAAATAATATAATTAGTTTGTGGGGCTTTCCTATACTTTTCACATTACAAATCCGTCACGTATCTCTTTGAAAAAAATGAGTTTCATTCAAGTTAACTCCAGTAAGAGTTAACAGGATTAAAAAGGTGATTATTTCCTTCTTGGTTGAAACCTGACAGCAAAGTGCTTTATAATCCAAAAAACCTGACCCACATCCAGCAATTTTTTTGTCTTCCCAAATCAACGATGAACGCTACTGCCTGAAACACTTGGTATTTACTCCACCAAAGAATGGTTAGAAGTTTCCATCTTATACCTTAAATATATAACAAAAATTCAAAGCCTTGCAATTCACTGGGCTAGAATCTTTACCAGTGAAAACCATTACTGGGATGGGTGCAAAGTTCAGTCTGGAATGGAGGCCCACGGCTTTCAAGTGATGGAAATCCCGCAAGCAAAGGTGGGCTGGTATATAATTTCATGCACGAACAAGCAGAACTTATTTTGAGATTCACTTGTACCATCTCTGTACCATTAGAAATGAGCATAATTCCACTTGCAATTGAAAATCGGACTGCAGGCACTCTAAGCATAACCCCAAAACACTGTGTTGCTGTTTGAGATAGGGTGATAGTTTGAATAGGGGATTTTAAAAGGTAAGTTAGGAAGTGAGAGCAAAGGTATTTATCTGTGAAACAACTGTGAATAGACCTTTCACTCCTCTATAAAATATTTAACCAGGTTATAATAGCATTTAAAGGCAGAAAATTTCCAGACCAACTATTAACATAATCGAACTTCTCATTGCAGATAGAAAACATCAGAGGTATTTCTACCACAAGCCCTTGTCTATTTACTCCATGCACCAAAGCAGCTAGTGATGCAAAAGTGAGAGGTTTCATGGACGTCATGTACCCCTGCCTTGCTGTAGCTCTTTCAAAGCGTGACCCCAAGAGCTTGAAAAGATAATAATGGGTCTCACATCAGGGAGACTCCCCTTTCTGGAAGCTGAGCGGAGCTTCTGTCAGTCAAATGGCTTAATGCCACCCTACAAAAGGTGAGTACGGAGAGGGGGAGAAGGGAAGATCCCTTGTGAAGGCACAGAGAGAGGCAGGAGACATGACTGGTTGATCTACGGTCCTTCCCTTCCCCATGTCTAGTGCCACAGGCACATTTTAACCCCTTGCGTTGAATACAGGGACTGTAAATATTAGTTTTCCTGCGGAGCAAAGTTCTTCCAGCCACAATGTTCCTCAGCATCATGCTGAATTATCAGATGAAGAGCTGATAACCTTGTGGTGGGGCCAAAAACCAGGATATGCTTCCCTTGGAGGAGGTTCGGGGCACTAACTTCAGCACGTTCTGGCATATCCCAGCTAGCTGAAAGCCAAGGCTGATGCTGTGGCTTGTGCTGAGGCAAGGGTGCAATGCAGCAAAACGCTCGCCTGATTCCGCTCTGCCAGGCATGATAGTCCTTCAAGAAGCATTCCCCAGAGCTGGGACAAATCTACGACAACTTATACCTTTGTCAGAATAGGGTGGAAACTGGGAACAACACCACACCTTGATGAGGGGCTCCAAAGGTAGCATAAAACACCACCAACCTTTGCAGGCACCAGGCAGAACACCTAGTCTAAAGTTAGAACCTTACTAACTTCCCCAGCAAAGCGCTTGCAGAGCTGTATTCGTAGAGACTGAGAAAAATCTATTTTTGTTTATGTTTTCAAGCCTGTTTAATTACCTTGGTGAAGCTAACAAATAAAGAAACGTTCCGCTGCTTCTGAACAGAAGAGCTGCAGCTAATCCTGAAAGTCTTTCCTTCGCTTCCAAGATCCGTGGGTGCGTGTCTTTTATAAATGTGAACTCATTCAAATCTTTTCACTGTTTCCCCCACTTTTTTTTTTTTTAATATATATCCATTTCATTCTTACAGGTGACAGAATACAGTGACACCTTTGATCTAACTGGAGATAACCATATGTGGGTAGGTTCTTTTTCTTGAAATGCAGACTGGGAGTGGATCCAGAGGTCAAGCCAGAAGGTTAGATATATTTGAAAACCCCGTTTAAAAGAAAATCCCTTTGTGTAGCTTCTAATATGCCTTTGGATGTGAATCTTGAAATAGCTAGATGTGAAAGCTGCTCTCTGTATGCCAGTGTTCCAAGTCTTAAGAAAATTGAAGTTCAAAGAGAAGGAAGACTAAGAGAGTTGGGTTTGTAGCTATGGAACAAGTGCTTTCTTTGCCACATCAAAAGTGCTGATATAACAGTCCACCGATTCCAGATAAGGGTATATTATTTGATGTATGTATTTGACAGCGTGCTAGCATTAATACAAAGATCTCCTTTTTCACCCCATTACAAGATTGATTTTGTGCATTACAGAGGAGTTTAAAACGCCCCAACTACAGCTAATCAAAGTTCTAGTTTGTATGAAGGTCGCATGTGTCCTCGGAGGTCTGACTTTCACATGGTTTTTTTGAGACCGCTAAATCCTGAAGGAGCAAAATGTGCCAGAATTTGTGTGAAATCCACAAAAAAGGGATCCATGCCCCGCAGACTTTTCAAAACGCTGCAGATTTACTGCAATATGTATGGGTCCTGCAAGCTACTGATACCTAGGACGCGTAACACAATTTATGTTTTGTTTTCAGAGGGAATATCATGACCCTTACTGTAATGGAACTTTTAATCTCAGTTCCATTTAATTTAATTTGAAGTTTAACAAATTTCATTTGGGTGAGGCATGTATGCAGCTGATGCTACATTGGTAAGAGTACGTATGGAAGACAAAAGACTGCCTGGTTACATGGCCTCTGGTTCTCAGGAAAGAACTTAGAATTGAGTCTCCCTGGTACGAAGCCCATCTTTCTTCCCTTCATGCTTCTCCTCACAAGGACACACCCCTAAGGGGGGCTTTAGATCCTATGATGGGAGGTGTGTGCTTCTGTGTCTTAATGGGAGGGTAAAACATCTGCAGTGAGGGAACCCAGGGCAGAGCAGAAGGGATTCTTCTCCATTAGAGCAGGGGAGGACACAGATGCTCCAAGAGAAATACCAGTGACACCATCTCAAGAGAAAGGGAGTTAATAAAAAATTCTGCTTGTGGCCATCACTGCCGCTTGTTCCCACCGTTCTGAAGGAGCACTAGGTGGGGCAAGATACTGATTTATTCCATTGGATACTATATTACAGAGCTATTATATTATCTCTGGAAGATATCAAGTCAAAATATAGAAAGACACCCATAATTTCTTGCTTTTACATTTTTGCCACTAAGAACAGTAAAAAGTGGTGGCTTGTGGTTGTAAAGAGACAAAATAAATGAGCACCGTAAAAGCAGCACAATCTGATGTGTGTGCTTCTAGGAGCCTATGCTGGGCTAAACTCTAACTGCAAGGGATAACATACCAGAGGAAGTCCCACCTCAACATGAGGAAAAACTTCTTTGCTGTGAGGGTGATGGAGAACTGGCGCAGGCTGCCCAGAGAGGTTGTGGAGTCTCCTTCTCTGGAGAGATTCCAAACCCGCCTAGATGTGCTCCTGGGCACCCTGCTCTGGGTGACCCTGCTTTAGCAGGGGGGTTGGACGGGATGATCTCCAGAGGTCCATTCCAACCCCTACCAGTCTGTGATTCTGTGAGGTAGCGACACGCGATTCCTCTTTATGAGACCACTCCTGAACTCCTGCCAAAAATCCCTCTGTACCGCTCAGTGCTTCAAGACAATGGAAGAACAATGGCAGGTCTGTAAAACCTGCTGGAACTGACAGTTCCGATTGTTCTGAAAACTTTTTGCGATGCGCGGGAGTTTTCAGATTAGCGCTGCACGCTGTCAAACAAAACGGGTGTCAAGCAAATCAATGGGCTTTTTCACGATTCACTCGGCTTTGTTTTTACTGCTGTTCCATTTTTGTTCCGTGCCTGGTGTTGCTTTGTGGTGTGCACTCGCCATTTGAGATGCGAGCGTGCGTGGACTGGGCAGGGAGCGAGAGCTCTCTGTGACTCGGTGTGATGCTCTACATAAGCCAAGTTCTCACATTGAGTGATTTTTTTCCTTAAAATGTTTTTCTTTTTAGACACAAAACTAAGGAGCTGTTCTCACTGGAGCGGTTATTCTCATCTGGAGTTACGGCTGCCCGCAATTCACTTGGATGTAAATGCATCAAGCCACCTAAAGAAGAGTACTTGGGTTGTAGTTTGTGTAAAAGTTGTACCAATTCCCTTGAATAATGGGGTGAAAACTAAAATAAAACTGAGGCCAAACTGAAGACTGGTGGCTCTGGATCTGTGTAGCTAGAATATGAACGACCACTATGTTTTGGCTGAAAGTGAAGGAGGGTTAAGATCCAGGGAATGAAATAAATACTCATATACTTAATAATATACTTTTTATCTCTAGACAAAGCCTCCCTTCTGGATTTCTGCTCTGCACTTCCAGTATAGAGTAAGACGCGGGAATGAAGCTCTGCAGGCAGACAAAGGATAACCCATTAAGTTTAAAGCCCACAGAACCAAGTCAAAACCCGTGGAACGCCCATTCCACCCAAGTTTTCAACATTACTGCTGAGGCAAACAGAGGGGGAAAAATAACCTGCTGCCTTTGTAAAAACCTTGCTCTTCCAAGAAAAACGTACGCATAAGACTGAAGATCGGATCAATGTCTGGTGGCTTCTCGTGTCAGTCAACGGAGGCATGCCAATTTGGTCTGGCACCAAGCGTTTCAGAAGACATATGAGCCTGTTGAACCAAGTGTTTTCCAACGCAAGCAATTAAAGCTACCCCAAGATAGCGCTTCTCAGCTTCTGCATCCTCCCAACTGCTGCCAGCATGCCACAGCTCGCGCTGAAGCCTACTCACTCCTCTGTTGCTGGAGCTCTTCGAGCCTGGGAATCTGAAATGCCTCTCCCACATAGATCAACCCCGAGCAGTAGCGGCAAGCAACCGTTCTCTGCACCATCAGGTCAAAAACCTAACGCAAGCGTGGCTCTGAGCGCAAGGCAAGTGTTGCCACCTCAGGCACCACTGTGGTTGGAAGCCCTCAGACTGATCCAGTGCACTAGCCCAAGCTTAGCAGTTACAGGCTGTCTCCCTCCCTCCTCGTCCCCCTCCTTTTATCTGCTAAAGCACAGGGATAGAGAAGCAAACAAATCCCTTCAAACAAGGTTATGGGAGATATAGGACCTCTATCAGTCACACAGTATTTGCCTAATGCTAGCGACTAAACTTGAGAGGTTTATGTTGTTTGAACTACATCCCTGGAGCGCTAACAAGAGCTAAAATATCACCTTCAGAGTTGCAATGACCTTAAAAGACAATGTTCTCCTAGGCTTTCACATTATCAAGCAGAAAATAAAGCAGGAGGCAGTAGGTACAGAATTAAAACCCCCCCAAAGGTGCAATGGAGCTTCATTTTGATGCGTCCCTAAGGTGTTCAAAACGACCAGCCTGGAGCCAAGAACAAACCATGCTCAGGTGTGCAAGAGTTCAAGCTCTCCCCCAGCTTTTTATGGACTAGCTCAGCCTAGATCCACCTCCAAGATGGGGCGTGGGCACATCTTTTTGCCCAGACTGCTGTACGAGATGGGATTTTCAGCTACACCACTGCTAAGTAAATACAAATGAATGATACAAGTCCCTGGGGAAGGTGACACAGCAGCTAAATATCTGCTTCATTTCAAAAATTTCATTTTTGGCACTCGCATCACTGCTAGACAAAAATAAGTATTGCACGAAGAGCTAACAGTTATCTCTTCTTCGCATAGCTTAGGGAAATTACAGTGCTTTTAAGGGCAGTGCCATAGGATGCTTGGGGCCATCATTTCAATTAAAGGTGACCCAAACATGCCTGGGAAACACGGGGACAAGTGACTCATGTCTGTCTTCAGAAAAGGCAATAATTCAAGCTCAATGAGGGGTCTTCCTGCATTTGCGATACGTGGGGTTAAACACCCAAAAGTACACAGAGGAGCATAACGCAGCCTTCACCGACAGACACTCTCGCTACATAGGTGCACTGAATTCCACCTTCTGTATTTTTCTAGTTTATTTTGATCCAGCTGTTCTTGAAGACACTGACAACACTTTCAGCACCAACCTCTGAGGTGATGCCGATTCCTTTAACTGGAGGGATAAGCTCCATGGACACACCTTCCTGCCACAACTTGCAAGGCAGTATCTCAAAGGCAAAGCTGAGCAGTTAAGCTGTATCTAAGAAAAATGAAATAAAAATAATAATAAATAAATAAATAAAATCACACCCTCAGCCTGAGATTCCCGGGCAGCAACGTGACTTCCCAGCAGCTCCCAACACTGGAAGTTGTGCGTTTAGTTCTAAAACGAACACAAGCCACCAAAAATGGATCCCTAAAAAGCAGCCAGCTTCCTATGATGTTTGCACCTCGTTTGGTGGCTATGAAATTCCTGATGCGCACGACTAGCTCAGGCACAGAGTGAAAATACAGAAAGTTTCTTCTAAATCTTTTTGTTCCTGTATCAGTCCTTTCTCCTATGTATTTTCACAGATGACTACAGCCTCCGAGAGGGTTAACCAGAGAGCCATCCACGAGCTCCCAGCCTAACCTGATAAAAGACGAACAATGCTGAGCCGAATTCATGGCTGGTGTAACTCAAGTAACCCCAGAGGGTTACAGAGGGACAGATCTGCACACACACGCACCCTTCCCCCTTCTAAATATACCGTTTCTGCTTTGCAGAATCAAAAGCAGAGTCCCGACGGGCAAAGGAATCAACTTCTAACTCACGCCTCGCAATGGTGAAAAAGGAAACTCTCCACACTTTCCACGTACTCACCTGTTTCATCGCCAAACAGGAAAGCTTTGGAATTAAACGTGGTTTTTAAAAGCCTCCTCCAAAGAAGAAATTATTAAAAAAAAAAAAAAGAGAATAAAGGGGAGGAAAAGCAATGATTCTGTGCTGAGCACAGCACTGAATGATGAGCAACTCGTGTTTTCTTGGCTCAGGGTCTGAACAAGCATCTGAGAAACCACTGTAATAACGTGCCTGTTATTACCACGCCAACCCGGCAAATGCTGCTGACCACACAGGGGCACCTCGGACTTCTGCAATATTCTGCTCCATGTGGTTTGCAAACACAGAGGCGTTCTGAAACACCTCGGAGAATACAGCATCCTTCCACAGACCGATCTTAATTAGGCTAAACAACCGCCGAGGCAATGCAGACAAGTAACGAGTTTGTCTGATGCCTGAAACCATTAGGAAAGAGCACGTCTCGCTGCCCGCGAAACAAACCCGAGAAATCCTTCGCGCTCTTTGCGGTCGTTACTAATTCGCTTTCGCCGTTCCTCCGCACCATCTATTGATCTGCGCCCGGGGCTGAAACAGCGGGATAAAAGTCCAGGGGTTTACTTACAGAGATCCCGTAGCTCCATCGTTCCCGATGACAAATTCGCCTCCCACACGACAGCGAGCGAATGACTTAATGCTGCTTTTTGCGGAGCGCACAATGCGCGCGAGCGGCAGATGGTCTCCGACGAAGCTCTCTAACGAGATCCGTCCTCGGCGGAGCCATGGGAGAGGAGCAGCCCGCCCACCCCCCTTCCTTCGCACACCTTTCGCCCGCTCTCCCGCTCCCCGGGCCAGCGTGTAGCTTTGCTTATGTCGCGGGTACCCGAGGGCCCGGCGGGCTCCCATTGGCACAGCCGGGCGGCCGCAGCCAATCGCAGCCCGCTCCCGATTCGGGGAAACTCCTGCCCATTTATTTAGCATCTCGGGAAACCATATTTCCAAGGAAAAGCGACGCTCCCCTAGCATCCGACCATCAAACGAGGAGGGGGGGTGTGTGTGTGTGGGGGGGGGGTAAATAAATCCGTGCTCCTCATTCCTCTCGCCCGCTCGTCTTTCCCCAGCGAGGCAGCGCTGGTGGGGACCCGGCTCCCGTGTCCACCTTGATGGGGGCTGTGGGGGGGAACGCGCCGGAGCTCCACAATTACTCGCTCCATCGCCATGGAAACAGCCTGGATGCAGCGGGCTGGATTTGTGTAGCACATCTGCTGCCAGGCTCATAATCAACTGCAATCTCATCTTTTTCTGCTCTCGCCGCTTGTCTGATTGCGAGTTTGCTTTCTCTTTTCATACACGCTGGGAAAGTACACGCAGACAGAGCTGGGCAGACGCTGGCTTTCTCCCTGCGCAAACACAACCACGGTACACGTATGGACATGAACATACGTACGTGAGAAGTATTCACTTGTGTGCATTTGCTAAGGAGGTACGTTTACCCCTCCAATTCTTTCCCCCGGGGCAGGGGGATGGTGAGTGAGCTGCTCTGTGGTGCTTGGCTTGCTGGGTGGGTTCAAACCACGATAGTACCCAAGTGACTCACATCACTTGTGTTTCAAGTGTGAGTAACGGAGCAGCACTAGACAAAACCGCTGTACGGGCTGCCAAAATACCACATTTCTCTTTCCAGTTCCATAAATTGCATCTGCCCCAAAAGAGGTCAAAATCTGACACGACTATTATGAAACCTCCCGAGCAATCTGTTTTGCTAGTGGGCTTCCAAAATTATATCTGGCACCCACAGACTGTGACCCGAGTCTTCAGGCAACTAATTCTACAGTGGATGTTCTCTATCTTGCTCAGGGCCTGATGAAACATGTCACCAGGAGAACTTCAGGCACAAAAGGGTTGTTACCCACAGATATAAATCTCTGTCTTACCTTCTGACAATACAAGAAAGGAGAGATTAAACAGGGCGGAAGAGGAGAGGAAGCAACATTTGGGAGAGAGAAAAGATTCACAGACCAGCAATAAAGTCAGAAAAGGGATTTGGCAGTTGGGGGTAATTTCTACCTGCTCCTCAGACTTTCTCTGAGACATCTGAAAAAAAAAATAATCTTTAATTCTTTCCATGATTCTGTTACTGAAACTGTGAAAACGGGGAGAATACCTAAACGCATCCATTTATATTATGAAGATAAACCCAGACAGACTATAAGACACTTGACGTACTATTATAATGGTGTTAGAGAAGAAGTCAGATGGAAAAAAGGAGGACAGGTTCCTTTTTCATGAACGCTTACTTTCCTTTAGCTGAAAGAAGAATAAAAAAGAGGGCCCTTCTGAAAAAAACCCCAAACGTTCCGGTATTGCTGTAATAACAGAAATCCACTGCATTAGCCATTGTAAATACCTGTGGTTTAAAATGCACCATGACAGAGCCTTGCAGGTGGATTCCCAGATCTCCTTGTCTAATAAAGACCACTCCTTGTTAAATGTCTTCTGTCTGCGCCTAATCCAGAGTCCAGGAAGGTCTTTTGAAGCCTGTTGGTTTAGTGCTCAAGAGCAAGGCCAAGAGAACTACACCAGGAGATCTGGCTCTTCAGGGCATCTGTCACTCAATCATCACTTCTGACAGAGAAAAGAGCTTTTAAGAGAAGTGTATTATTTAAGGGCTCAGGGTGCCATAAGGATTCACTCCCCACAGTGCTGTACTTCTTCATTTTCCTTTAGAGCAGCACCATTGCTATAATCATTACCCTGAGCTTGCAGGCTTTTGTGGTCACTCTTGTCAGTTCTGAAACATTAAACTGTGGAAAGATGTTCAATGTGCACTCCAGGGGAAGGGAGGCTAATTAAAAAGCCTAGATTTTCTGACAGGACTTGCTGGCAAAAAAAAAGAAGGCCATCTATCCAGTTCCACCCCTCTCCCAACCCTCTTCCACCTAAATCACACAAGCCTCCGAGTGGTCTGAAGGTGTGGAGCACATGTCATCATTTGTGTGTGAAAGATGAAGCAGCTCAGCAGTTCTGACATTCATTTTGCTCGCTGCTTTTGTCATAGAACCATAAAAATCATTTTGGTTCGAAGAGACTTTTAAGATCATGGAGTCCAACCATTACCCCAGCATGGCCAGGTCACCACTAAACCATGTCCCTCAGCACCACATCTCCATGGCTTTGAAACCCCTCCAGGGATGGGGACTCCACCACTGCCCTGGGCAGTGCCCTCGACAACCCTTGTGGGGAAGAAATTTTTCCTCATGTCCAACCTAAACCTCCCCTGGTGCAACTTGAGGCTGTTTCCTCTTGTCCGATCACTTGTTTCTTGGTAGAAGAGACTGACCCCCACCTCACTTCAACATCCTTTCAGGGAATTGCAGAAAGCGAGAAGGTCTCCCCTGAGCCTCCTTTTCTCCAGGCTCAACAACCCCAGGTCCCTCAGCCACTGTTGTCAACATGCAGAGCTTAAAATAGTCACTTAAACCATAAATAAATATATAAAATGCTACTGGATGACAAAAACCAACTGTGACATTCCTAGTGGGTCTCTATACTGCAATGTTTTTTCTAAGCCAATATTAAATTGGAAAGCTTCCTAATCAAATAAATTGTTCCTTTTGGTTGTACAATACGCGGAGTTCAAAACTCTACATTAGGCTGTTCTTTGTCATAAACAAAGCACTGCTGCAAGCAAACATAATGACTATTAGTGGATCTTCGAAGTATGTGGAGAAACCTTCCCTTGGCCCCGTTTCCCAAACTCTCCAACTGCTCTTCACTCATTGACAGGGAGAAGACTGCGTCCTAGCTCAGAGGAATCAGTCCAGCACTCAGAAGACCCATTTTTAAGGCTTTTTCCTACTGTAGAAAAGGAACAGAAGCAACAGAGATCTCTGCTTCTGACGGCAGCGAGCTGCTTGATTTAACTTTAAGAAACCTCACCCTTCGCCACCTTCTTTTCTTGGTAATCTCCACTGTAAATTGCATTTCTTTTCCTCTCAAGGTTGTGGTGTGAGAATAAACAAAAAACTTCGCTGCACTCCAGAGCACAACAGGGCTCAAATACCTAAGAAAGCTTTTAAGGGAGATCAGAAATTCAAGGCTAGAAAAATCCTGGCAATTTCAAAGCGACATAATAAACAAGATTTGTGAAAAATCTTTTAAGACAGCAGGATAAAATGATGGTTTTTGACCAAAAGGATCAAAGACTTCCAAGGAAGGCTTCAGACCGAAGCTGCTACTTGCCATTCTGACAGCATCTCTCAGCAGTATGTTGACCTGTTTGCATGAGAGCTGAGGAACAATCAGCAGTGATATAATCCTTACTCATCCTTCTGGATCGTGGGTTTTACTTTTTTTAGCCTATATACCTATGTGGGGAAGGAAGACGGTCAACCTACTAACACTTCCCCAGTCACAGACTCAACTCGCTGGTTAGCTCCCAGTGACTCCTCTTCCAGTGCTGTAATTACCTGCTAACTCCCAGTAAACTTTCTGGCCCTTTGAAAAGTCTGTTTGTAGAAGCAGCTGATTTGCACCGGGAACAGCTAGTCCTATTCATTGAGTCCAGGAACACCTACAGATTCCCCTTCCGCATCTGTATTCCTGAAGCGGCAATTAGGACCTAAGCTGTAGATAACACAAGTATTTCAGAGACTTTCAAGGCCACAATTCACATTTAGTTTGGTTTTCCCCAAATCCTAATATCAGAAAACCTTATGCCTCCTTGATCAGGAGCCTTCTACACTTATTTCAAACAAGCAGGTTTGGGAGGTTTTTCTTTTTGAGTATTACTACATCTGAAAAAAGCTTTTGGATAGCAACACTTAAACACAAATTAAAACGAAAATGCTGGGCCACGGTGTAAAGAGGTACCTATCCCTTCTGCCACCTAAGCCAGCCTTATTACAAACCACAAAGCTTATCTGACGAGGAACACCAAGTGATATATAAGCTGCTGAAAACACTGTCAGGAACACAGCTTTGCAAATCAGATTAGACATGACCTTCAGAGGTGATCTGCCACCATAGCACCCAGGAAGGTCTGTATGAATTGAAAAGCAACAGAACCTTTCATTCTGCAAAGCATGGATGGATTTGATTTCCACCATCCAAGCACCAATGTGCACGTTCAATATTTGCTACCTTCTCCCGTACTTCAAGCACAAGGAGCACTGAAGTCTCTTCCTGCATCCCTGGGCAAGCTGTCACCCTTCTGAGGATGTTAAAAGCCTTTGAGATGCCAGGGGGTGCGTTAAAGAAAATCTCCGCTTGTCTTACACAAACAAAACTAGAGCTTTATACAGTTTCATACAACAGACTTGGACACAGACAACAGCAGTCTGGATGATGACTGTCTTAAGGGGTGTTGAATTTGCAATACTTCTTCATCTTCTCTGACAACTGAAGCTCTTCAGCTAAGCCAAAGACAGCCTACAAACAATCCTGAAATTGGCTACAGGAACTGACATGAATATTTCTCAGTTTTCCTATTGCTAAACGATTGCACGTAGTCTGGGGTGGTGAAAGGAAACTTCCTAGTCTAGACAGCACGACTGTAGGCTCTATTTCCACCTCCAATGTTAACTTCAAGAAGATCTAAAACGTCTCATGTTTAATGCAGGACCAAAATACCCCCGTCTTAAAAGAAAAAAACAACAACAAAAAAACCAAACAGAAAGAAGAAACCCACCACAGCTACACATAAAAAAAAGGAAGAACGAGAAACCGGGTTGCTTAGAGGAAGACTATTCTGTCGCAGTGAATAGATCCAAGTTGGGTAGATTTTGATCCACACAAGAGATGAACATTATTTCTAGCTTTGACAGTGGGAACGGCAGAGTCCTATCTGACAACCAACCTCAAGTGATGTTTAGGTTTGGAGGCAGTGTCACACACAATCATAGTTAGTTTGTCTTTGTATAGCTATCATATTAAAAAAAAAACCCCAAACCCTTAAAATACACAAGCCCCTGCAGCTGTCTGCAACCTTTAAGTCCTGCCATTTCAACCATTCGTAGCCGTCATACAGCATGAGAGGGCACTGAAGAAGTACAAAATCGATTATAATAAACCCAGACAGCAGAGAAAGGTTTCACAGCACACGCCATCGACTTTGCGATTCCTTACATAGCGCTCTTAAGTACACAACGGGAAGGGCCACAGAAATCCCCTTGTTTGACAAATCCGGAGGCTTCCCTTTAACGCTCGGTCTCCGTAGGATGGGAACTGAGGAACATACATTGTACAACTAACGCTGCTGAAACAGATGATGCCACCATGTATGTACTTGGCCTCGCCTCCCTCACAGGCATGCACGCTCTCCTCCTTCGTTAGTGCATCACGGATTTCTTCCTCTGGAAGATGCAGGTTAAGTCTTTACTCAACCATACGAAATGGCAACAGAATGATTCGTTTTACTTTTCTGCTTTTAACAAACCCAAAGAGCAATAGGAGGAAGAAAATAAAGGAAAAATTAATGTCTCGGCTATCTGAACCTACTCTGATGCTGTCATGGTTCACTGTTGAAATAACGATGCAGGATTTTTTTTTTTTTAATATGTTAATTACATAAATAGGTACTTAGGAACTACTTAAACAGAAGATTATTTACCCCATTGAGTGTAGAAGCCCATGTGTCAGCACATCTGCTGCACGGGAAGATTAAATCTGTTCACACAAAACTCCTGCTCTCCCTTGCTAAGGGGGAAGGGGTTAGCAGCGCGAGACCTGAAGCAGGGGCTTTGGGTTTGATCCAGCAGGGATTGGCACGATGGATGACACGAGGAAACATCTCTGGATTTCTAAAAGCCCTGTACATACTGGCCTAGGCATTCTGGAAAAAGAATTGGGAGTTTTATTCCGGAGGGTTTTCTACGTGTGCGTTTTAATTTCAAAAGCATCTGCTCTGTGTTATTTAAGAGTAACAGGAAACCCAGCAGCCTTTGGAGGAACTGTATTAGTGTGATCATGCACCTTTAAGACCAGAACAATAATGCTCGTTTATGATGTTTAGGGAGAGTGTACTGAAAACAGCTCCATCACAGAGTTGTTTTTGCCTTGGTTCACCTTCTGAGCTGCTCTTGAAGGACCTCCAGCCCATTATATTCTAAGAGCTGTTGATGAGGACCCATCCACCATTTATCACAGTCATTTCACGCCACTTTTGCATCTCAGGCTCGCAGGGAAGGGTGAGTGTCAGGAGGCTCTGGAGGTGCACAAAGGGATTGCCAAGACTAGGTTAGTGAGAAGACCAGAAAACACGAGTCGAGTTTCCAGGTCCAGTGAGCGCACAAAAAACTTTCTCAAGAAGAACAAGCTCTGTCTGCTTCCACCTCACGCAGGCATGAAAGTCAAATTAACGCTCACACAAGCAGAACAAGCACTTAGGGCTGTTTACCACGTAGTTACTTTTTTTTTTCAAGTGTACTCTAATAGGAGCAATTTAGCGAGTGGACATTTAGCTTGAGCTAGAAAGGGCAATACCTTCCATACCCTCAGGAGGCAATTGGGAGCGCACAAAATGAGCTCCTGATGCTGCTGGGTCAGCCTCTGGCAGCAAGTGTCTGCTCCCAGGGGCTTCTGAGCCTCCCTGGGCTTTGCAAACATCCCCTTCTCCGAGACATTAAGAGCTGTTTTTTCAAGCCATGTACATGGAACCGTGCAGCCAAATATACACACCCCGAACACGTGTCGCACGCCCAGCAGAAGCGTGCCCACACACGCCCAGTCACAGCCAAGCGGAGTATAAATAACCTCCCTCTATAAATAGCCTCGCTTAAATGAAGTCTCTTGCTTAAATAAGGCTGATAGAAATACTCTTTTCTTTCATGCTGCCTGTTGCATCTCATGTTTAAATCCAGAAAGTGGCAACCACGGTGGAACGGCTGCAGAAAGCCCAGCAAAGCACATGAACGCCCTGCTCAAAGTCAACAGGTATGAAGGACAGCGAGCTCAGCATCCTGATGTAACGTGTCGCCGGTGAAGATTGTGTGAAACGGAGAAAATTCAGGTAACTTTTTTGGTGTCTCTGTGATATCCGGATAGATAAATATTAGTAGCATAGGCAATAAGAAATTGCAAACCATCAGAGGAGATCCTCGAGCACTAAAGCAGCAGCCCACACAAAACTGAAGTTATAAAAATAAACCTTAGATTCTCAACCGTGTTAAAAAAGAAAAAACAAGTATTAGAAAAGAAAAAGCAGCTTTCCCCAGTAAAGGAAAAGTAACCTTCCGCTCTTTTCCTTCATCTTTGGAAGGACAGATGACTGTTCATGCTCCCCACTACATTCATGTCAGTATTCATCAATATGGTTTTATGGACATTTTCTGTCTTATCCTTTTCAAAACATTTCAAGAAACTGTTAAGAGTGTTTTCTCTGAGAGTGGGTAGGAAGGACCGGCTGTCAGAAAGGACTCTTTGAACCTCTCTCCAGCAACCCTACTTCACATTCAGCCCACACACCAGGCCCAGCTCTATCAGTGTTCTGGCTCATTTTGTCAGGCCTGTTGCATCTGCTCAGAACTTCCTTCCCACTAATGAGTCTCTCTCTAATGGATCTTCAGAGTACATGGTTTCTTCAGTCTCAATCATCCATGAGCTGAAGATGCTGACAATACTGCAGCACAGCCATGCTGGCCATCTCAGAGGCAAATCCTGCACTGTACTCACTCTTGTAACAGCTGGACTTGATACACGGAAGAAATTTTTACACTGAGGGTGGTGAGAGCCTGGCCCAGGCTGCCCAGAGAGGTGGTCGCTGCCCCATCCCTGGAACCATTGCAGGTGAGGTTGGCCGGGGCTCTGAGCAACCTGCTCTAGTTGCAGATGTCCCTGCTCAGTACAGGGAGGGTGGACTGGATGAGCTCTAAAGGTCCCTTCCAACTCAAACCATTCTCTGATTTGATGATCTTAAAGGTCTTTTTCAACCTCAACAAGTCTATGATTCTTCAATGAACTCCCTGCTCTTTGCACATGGTAAGTGGAATGATTACTACTTCTTCTAAACAAAGAGACAAATTTCTAAAGGTCAAGCAATGCAGAGGCAGATCCAGCAGTGGGTACAATCTCCAAGTTTTCTTCTCCCTCCGTTCCCCAGCCTCTGAAGCACAAACACATGTAGAGTGCCAAGCCAGTAGTATTTCTACCTGTCACACTACTGCTTTATTCAGGGCTGGACCATTTTCAGTCCATTAATGCTTTCCTTTAAAAACATTTCAGATTTGGGTTTTTTCAAAAAAAAAAAAAAAGGAAAAAGAAAAAAAAAGGTAGAGGTTTAAAAAGATTTCAGGCTTCCTTAATCATGCAGGGATATATTTTCAAAGCAATATGCCAGGAGTATTCCACGTGACTCCCATTCATGTTAAAATTAGAGTCACCAGAATAAACCCCATATGCTGCTTTGAAAAGGTACTGCAACGTGTCCAAGGAAAATTTCCGCAGCTTAATGGTGCTTGTACAATTTTTCTGCCTGCTTTTCTTCCTTTGATTCCTGAATATATTTTTAACAGGCTCTTTTTTTTTGTTAATAACACTTCTGTACTATTCAGAAAAATAGAAAGAAGTGATTTGCTGGTTATCTTGGTTCCTCTGCAGCTCTTTTATTTTAAAATTATCCATTTAATGAGAATAGTTTTGCTTCAGAGGATGCAAAGCTCCCAATATCACTCTTTTTTTGATATGGTCACTGTAGACAACCTTTCTCTCAGAGCTGCAGCCCGTAGTGAGGTCTGGCTGCCTTCCACACCTGAGCTGTTGTCCTCTCTAGTGGTGCTCAATATTTGGAGGCAACGTGCACATGCAGGTTTCTCCATTCAAGGTTCCAGCCTTGCACATGGATCTTCTGCCTAACAAAGAACATCTGTAACACCTGCGGTGGCCACAGAAGCCCACCCACCCAAAGCCAGCTGCGGTGCTGGGCACAGCTTGTCCTCGTTTGCTTTGGTAATCACAGCGAGTGTTGCCTGTGCTGTGCTCACGTGCTGAGAAACACCGATTGATGATTATATTTGTCGTTCACAACTACAGTCATCCTGGTCATCTGAAGAGAGAGAAAACTTTCATTTCCGACAGCTCTGCTTTTCTTCTCATTGCTCTCTGATTTTTACTGCTCGCCAACGTTGCGCATGAGAACGTGCACAGAAAGAGTGCAAATGTCATCTCCATTTTTTCCCTCGCCCTCCTCACTACCATCCCAAATCTCAACACGTTTGCATTTCAGCCATTTACATCAAAGGCGCAGCCAATACTCCATCTAACCACTTCAGCACGTGAAAGGATGTAAACAAAGGGAAAATATTTTGCTTAAGTGTGGAAGGTCTCCTTGTTAATAGAATTGTGAAAGAGGACACAAGAAATGAAACCAAGATACTTAATAAAGTCATTAACACATGAGGTGTGCACTAAGTTCCCACCTCTACCACAAATTTTCCAGGCAATATGCAGCAGGACATCACTTATGTATTCCTGTTATCCAATTAAAAATGACTTAATGTCACCTTTCCTTTCTCCTTTGTTATCCTTCGTATGTTCTGTCAATTTAAATGGTGGTCTCCGTTGGTCAGAAACCTGTGCTTCAAAGAAATACCTGACACTTCCTAGGACGGCGGAGTGCACATGGAGCTAGAACCTTGAAGCAATGGAGCTGTAGCTACAGCAGAGGTTTGTGCACAAGACAAGAACTTAAAAAAAAAACCCCAAACAACCAAAAAAAACCTACCACAAACCAACAAACACCCCCAAACCCAATCCATTAGTAGCCAAACACGGCTCTGCAACTGCTACACACATTGCCTGCTTTAAGTATTAGGGCTCAAATACGTGAATGAGTTGCTGTGGTTAGACAAGTTACCGTGCAAGATGAGCTGCAGTAGTAGCCCATGGTAAATATTTAGTAAAACATCCATTTTGAGGAAATGCTTTTGACCTCGCATTTCTGAGGGAACTTTAATGCCCTTGAGTAATATCAGCTCAGCTGTCAGAGCTAAGACAAGTTAAAACTGCTCTAAAGGGGTCATGGCAGTTAATGGGGAAAGCCTGACTCCTTAAAAGCAGCTATTGCATCCATCGCAAGGATCTTTTGCACTTTTTCCAGCATTAGAAAAAAAAATAGGAGATTGGTTGATGCCGCATCTGCGTTTGTTTCAGTGGTGATTAATGATATGAATTATCATTTCTCCCTAAGAAAGTGAGAGTAAGTAAAAACCACAGAATAACTTGCGTTGCTAGAAAGCTCCAGGCGTCATCACGTCCTGCAGACACAGCAGAGCTAACCTCAAGCTTAAGTCAGGTTGCTCAAGGACCTGTCTGGGGCAGTTTTGTGTCTCTCCAAGGATGAAGATTCCATCATCTCTGTGCAACCTGTTCCAGTGCTGCTGGTTTTGCACATATTTGTATATATTTCATTTTATGATTACTATTTTCATTAAAATTGCTTGAGGTTTTTTTTTTTTACCCCATAAGTCTCTCTCCCTTATTCCCTTTCTCTTGCCCTTTGGGAAGGGAGAAGGGTTAACAGAGAGCATCTGTCATTCATATAGTGGTGGGCCCAGCCCCAGCCTTTGACAACCAGTATCAGTAGTTGGGAATATTTTATCTTTATGTCCTACCGCCCTTTCCTTCACAGCAACCTGTCTTTTCCTCTTTCACTGGATACTTCTGAGAAAAGTATGGATCTTCTCTACAGCTTCTGGTTCATATTGTGTAAGAAGGTACAACTGGATCCTCCCTCCATCCCCCCCAGGATGAACAAATCTAGTTCCTTCACATTTCCCTCGAACACCATGTGCTCCAACCCCTTTAATCCTCTTGGTGGCCCTTTGCTGGACTAGCTCAATGTCATCAACCTCTCCTCTTTACCAGGGCACAAAACTGGACACAGTCTCCCAGCCGCTGCCTCACAAGTGCCAAGTTGGGGGGAATAATCCCTTCCTTTGACCTGCTGCTTATGCTTTAGCTAAGGCAACCCAGGATGCAGTTAGTCCACATCACACAAGGGTGCACTGCTGATTCATGGTACTCATCGACACAGCGACCATTCTGCAAGCAAACACCTACAATTATATTTGTAGAACATGAAATTAGTCTTTCTGAGTCCTCGGTTTGCATTGGCAATCACCTATCCTCAGCTTGCTGTGGTGTTGAAAAGAATATCAAAGCCCTGGCCATCATAAGAATCAATACTAGATCCTGAAGTGTTACTCTAGTCCTAAAATCAAGAAGCGTAGAGAAGGAAATTAGAATCATCAAATTCTTTCAAATGATAATAACTAAAGCAAATTGAGCAGCTATGAAACATCCTGTTCTCCGGAGCTTAAAAGCAACAAGGCAATAAAAAAATCCCTAACCCATGCAAAGCTAAATAAGTTTTATGGAGAGATTTTCTTTCTTTTCTCCCCAAGTAGAGCCAGCAGTTTAAAGATTTTACTTTAGCTGGTACCTTAAAGATTTCACACAGTGAAGGACCATTTAGGCCATGTACACAACTGCAGCCATTTGCAAGCTGCACACACGCAATACCTTCTACCTGGGGTTTATCTCCCAGATTGGTGGACATAATTCTTTTCTCTACGTAAATTAAACCTTGCAGCCCGTTGGGCTACATAAAAGAATATCCAGTTCTCTGCCATCATAAATAAAATGCTGTGTTTATGTTGTTACTCATCAAGAAGGACTTTTTTAGTCCATAGAGCTACGTTTTTAGGAATAAGTCATTAACACCCTCCTATAAATAGGTGGAAGTGCTGTATGAGCCATGCTGCTGCTCCATGGAAAGGGGACGGCAAAAGGAAATACTGGAGAATAAATCCCCTTTGAGGTCTGAGTACTGAACAGGGAGAAAGGCTAAAGGAAGCTTGCCTTTGAGAGAGAAACCCAGTAAGATTTCTACATCCAGTCCCTAGCTCATATATGCGCTTTTAAAATACCACATAAAGGCCTTAAAATGCAGAATAAGTATCAGTTACATGACAACCAGAGCAATTCAGATTTTAAATAAATAAATAAATATATCGATCCCCAGGAAGAAACCAGCCCTTTAACAACTTCCAAATCCCTAGTGTACATAGAAAAGAATTCTTGGAAGGAATCTGAGAATCTTGACAGCTACAAAATTACATCCTTCATCTCTCACATCTGATTTTATAAAAATAAGGATGTTCCTTTTTTCTACTTGGTGACTTTTGAGATGTTATTTTCACTACCAAGGGCTGATCAACTGCTGCTGAAGAGGCTGACGGTGTAAGCATGATACAGCGAGATCTGCATTTTCCTTTGGACTCTTAAGTACAACAAGAAGTTCTAGGCAGCCTTTACTACTCAAGCAAAATGGACAAAACTGCAATTTTTAAGTTCTTTGTGCTGAGGTTCTCATATCAGCAACACAACAAAGATCAGCCAGTTTCCCTGAGACAGAAAACTGATGCTTGAAATCCGAAGGTACAGCTCCAAAGATAAAATTTACCATAAAATTCAAAGCATGCGTGGAAGCTATTTCCCCAGATACTTCCACTCCTCTAGATGAAGACGTGACATTCTTGATGCAAAGATGGCTCTCGAGCATTTCAGTTTCATGGTCATGGCATGAGTATCTTCACCTGACATGGCAAGATCTTTAATGAGCTGCACTAAACTCTTTTTCAAGGAGTCTGGCACACAATTTGGTATTTGTTTTTTCACTTGTCTCTGGTGTTTGAGTTCATACACTCACATGGTCTCAAATCTCTCTTCATTCCTGCACACAGCTTCTATGGTGATGTTCCTCAGCTTTTGTATGTATTACTAAGGGCCTTGCTTCTCTGCTTACCATGACCAACATACAAAGGTAACTTAAGGATGGAGCTTCTTGATAAATTACCTTTCGGTCATCAATAAACTCACAACATTTTTCATATGGCTAATCAAATTGGCAGTGTAGAGATGAAAGAAAAAAGGGTCCTCACGGCTTTCAGAAGCACAAACATGCCACATTCCATCCTCTAATAAGCTATTTTGCTCTCAATGGAAAAGTGGAAGAACATCACATGCCACATGTCTCAGCTCCACTACCATTCTTAAGTAACAACTGCTCCTGTTGTGGTCTAAAGCCCAAATATTCTGTGGAGCAAACCCATATGCTTCCTTCAGAAAGTACATGCTAAATCCCTCACCTCCCACCCTCCTCCATTTTCCCACCCATCCACTCCCTGGGAACTGGAGGACAGTTCACATAAACACATCAATTTAAGCTGGGATCACTTAAGAACGCTTTGCGCAGCCTGTGTAGGGCTACCTCCCCTATAGCTGCCCTACTGTCGGTGCTCCAGGTAACCTATGGGAAGCCACCAGAGATAGGTACCTGTGCATGGGGCAGACGTGGCTTGAGGTAGCTGGTGTGCACAGAGGAGAGCCCATCCTCATGTAGCTCCCAGAGCTCTCCCCTCCCACAGGCCTCTGTCACGGCCAGTCTCGACCTACCCTGGTACGTCGGGTATCAAGATCTTTTCATCAGATGCCGGCCAGTTACCTCATGTGCTAAAAATAGAGACACGCAGCAGCAGTGACCAACTGGTGAACGCCTCCTGAATGGTGACTGACGTGTTCAATCAAGACAATACGCGAGCTGCAAATTGCCCACAATGAAGGACATCTGTATAAGGACAGATGAGACCAGAACAACAAAGCGCCCTGGCTTTGCTTAGGAGACACAAATGAAAGATTTCTGCCGCTCTTTTCAACCACGGTGCTATTGAGATTACAATTACTTAAAGCGAACCAACAATGAATACAAGCTCTTCTGCTACTCTACGAGAGGCTATAAAAAAATCTTATTGTCAGCTGCATCATTCATCACAATAACCTCATTTCAACCGAAACAAAATCTCAGCGACATCACCCCCCCACCCCCTTCCTTCCCTTTTTTATTTGCCTATAATAAGGTCTATAGTCTGGGGAGCTCTCGGGCTGAATTCCACGCATTGTGATTCACCAAATGAAACTCTGGTATTATATGCCCACTGACATTCACATCGGCAGCAATTCATGCAGCAAAAAGCCATATGCCAGGCACCTCTGATTTAACTGTACTACAAAAACATATCCTGGAAAGAAGAAATAAAAATAAAGGAGACAAGAGCAGTTCCAGGGATCCGATTATTATCCACACGTTAAGATGGGAACGACAGGGGCAATATCACAAAATCTGCTGTTTTGGTGACAGTTGCAGTTAGGTTACATCATTTCCCTCAGTGACTAACATGCTCTACATGCAAGTGAGGAATTCTTTCCCAATGTTCTACAGAGCACAAAAAAAAAGTGGTTAGCAGAGAAAACCTACACTCGGTGTTCCTCCTCTGGTTATCGGGCTTTCCACTCCATCATCCTTTTGAAGGCTGAGACGTTTATTGGTTTCATCAGCCCCCACAGAGAGGAAAATGAAGAGCGCTTTGAAAAGATGAAGTACCAACAGTTTTAAAAATTGCCATCTCCGGGGTGTTAAGCAGACCCGTACACGTTCTGCGGGAACACAACGACTGCACCAGAAAGCTGGGGGATAAAAATCCACTCTGCCAATGACGGACAGGGTTTTCCCAAATAAAAGATTTCACTCTTGAAACCAACAGCAACCTGCATCACGGGAGAAAGGGTAAGACACAGTTTTGACCAAGGAATGGATTATACTACAAGACTCTTTTCCTTTTTTCCTTTTTTTTGGCTTTAAAGAACAGATGCTTTGTTGAGACACCCCTTCCTTTCCTTGCTTTCTGCTTGAAGAATCCCTCTCTTTCTTAGCCTTCCCATCCTGGACTACAGGGAGCATTTCAGCTTTAAAATGTTTTTCCTTTTAAACCCATGCCCTCCATGAAATCATCACATATCTCATCACTGGAGAAGGACAGCTCCACTAGAACAACTAGAAGTGACCCTGCTACTAAAGACTTTTGAAGCCTTCTGGCAAAGACAGAAAATAGTAAAGCTACTATTTTTAATTTAAAAAAATATATCTTTGAACTTGAAAAATAGATCATAAGCTACAAAGTGCAGCGAAAGGGCAAGTGTTGCTTCTTACTCTTTCATTATCCAGTCTAAGTACTTATATTTTTTAAATAATTTTTAAAATGAAATTTTAAAATTATTTTTTAAATATATTTGCATTCTTGACAATGCTAATCAAGTCTGAAAAATTTCCAAAGGGAAGCAACCTACCAGATTTATAAATGCAATATTCTTGTTCAGCTCCTTTGAGCTTGACAATCCCAACCTTTGGGGTACGAATATTTAAATTTAGGTCTGATTTTTTACAGACTGATGCCTCTGTAAGCGGAAGACCACATCTTTAGCGTCTTCTCAGGTTCCTGCAGCCAGAAGCAGCAAACAAGTAATAAAGTGGCTCTGACAATCGCAGCAGGACACATTTGGAGATCTGACAGGTGTAGATAAACGCACAGAAATGGGGAAGACAGAACGGAGCCCTTCATAAATGAGCAGCAGATGAAGGAATAAACTTGGAACATCCAGGCCACAAAAAGCATGGAGGGAACATCAACCAAATGCCAGGGAAAGGTTTTTAACAGGCTCTCCCTACACCACGTTAAATTGCTCTGCTTAAAACAGACCCTTCTTAAGGAATTGGTTGCTAACAGAATAGATTTGATGACCTTCCTGCATCCAAATTATGCTCTTCTAGGAGTTCCCCATTGTATTTGGAGGGTGGTTTTTTTTTTCTTCAATTAGAAAGTCACATTTGCTGTACAAGCTATGCAGCAGACTTGCACACTGTTAAGTGCTATACATTTTTTTAATATAAATTCATGTATTACACAATTAATGATACAATATATTTATAGCGATTAGCTGTTTCCAATAAAAGCTAATAAAGTGCTAATGGCCCCAGGTGTGAAAATGTAGAATTTAATTTGGCTAATCTGCCTAAGCCTGGGGAATACTGAATTCACTCTAATTTATTTGCAGTATCCCTGACTGATATAAACAAAGCGTTGCCAAGGGAAGGTGCAGTAAAGCTAACAGAGAGGTGCAATCATTCCGCTAGCCCAGCATTTCCCACAGGTACAGTGCCAACAGGATAGCCTTCCAAAGCTTCTCTCAAAAGGAGTTAAATTCATCTGCTTCAGACTGGTGAAAAAACACCCGTAAGAAAACAACAAACACTCTGGAGAGCGTCTGTCAAGAGCTGTTCATCATCCCTTTCCCCCCTCACCACTGAAAGGAAAAACAGGTGATGGACAGATTTACAGAATGGCCAAAGGACCTTACCTTCGGGTTGGTTTGAAGGAATTTTTCTACTGTTTGAGGAAATGGTTCTTTCAAGTTCTTGGAGCTCGCGTTTGCCATCCTCCTCCAAGCAACCCTGTGAGGTGGTGGGAATGAGGGGCACAGACCCAAAGGGAAGACCACCTTTGAGGCTGCTGCTGCACCCTGGAGCTGTGATGGAGGAGGATGGAGCAAAGAGCTGGGCACCCTCGTCCAGCTTTTGGCCCTACCAATGCTTCACTGCCAAGGCACTTGAGCTCTGGGGACTTTGCCTTCTTCCTGTAAAATGGGGTTTTTATCGAGACTCGGTCAACTCTGCAATGAGCGGAAAAGCGTGGAATATTGTTGGTGCCACTAGAGGATTGCTTGAGCGTGCTCCAAGACCTGCTCCTCCTTGCAGGTCAGCCATGGAGCCGCCATGGCAGGCACTAGCAGTAGGACAAGATTGCAGCCATGGTGACATTTTGGGCAGCATCTGCACACACTCTGCTCCTGGATTCTCCTCGATCTGCAGAGGACCCAGCAAAGCCAGTGACAGCTCCTCCACCACATTGCTGCTCTCACCTCTTCCAAATGACCCTCTACACTCTCGCTTCCTTACGGGTAACTCGCGTTATTGGAGGGTGGTACTCACACAAGTACACTACACAAGAGCCTGCCCTTTAACACTTACTCATATTTTGAACCTCACCTTACCCACTCCTCATCCTACAGCTGCCGAAAGCGTGACAAACCCAGAGGAGCTGAGAAACCTGTGACACGGCGTTTCCAAACCGTCAGCGCGCAGGGGAACGGTATTTTTCATTTTTATGTTATGCTTGGCTACATTTCCTGTTATCTTGTCACGGAGCAAGGAAAAACGTTGACAGGATCTGACCATGAGCAATGAACATCTTTTGTGGTTATCAAATGCTTCAGCGTCTGCTTTGGTATTTAATTACAGGACTCATGTAGGGCTTTTATTGTTTGCATCTGCTGCCACTGTGAGCAACGTCTACTCTATTGATGACCACACCAGACACCTGTCAGTGACATCTATTGTCATCTTGCTGAGCTCACCCCACTCCTGAAGCTTAATGTGGCACTGAAACAGCCTGACCCACACGGTACCCAGGTCTGCCGCTGTGAAATGCATGTTAGGCTTTGCCAAAATGCTGAAACGGGAGTTTTGGGGGTTTTCTGACAATGTTTTCCTTCTAGGATACTTAAAAGCTGTTGGTTTATGCTGTGATGATCTCAAACACTGGGCCAGCAGGCAAAATAAATTAACTAGAGTTCTCAATAATGAGAAAAATGCATTGTTAGCATCATTACTCAACCTTGTCCCATTTTCCCATTCCTTAAACCTGTAGTTGCAGTGAACGCAGAGGATTCTCATTTCAAATGCCACACACGACTTTCAAAGTTCTTCAGTTTTGGCATCCCCTACTTAACTTTAGCCATGTTGAAATGATAACCTGTATCTTGTTATCAGCAGTCATTTTTAGCCATCTAAAAACCTAAAACTATGCTAATACACTAATAAAAGCAACATCATTGTGCCCATCCTCTACAAAGCCTTGGTAGGTGAATCAAACAATCATATTTTTTCCTTTCCACACTGGGACTTGAAGCAGTAATTTTCTTTTAATGTTTGTTTGGTTTTTTTGTTTGTTTGTTTGTTTGTTTTTAGGGTGGCACGACACTAGGCACAGAATGAGCAAATTGTTCATATTGTTCTGCAGGTCTATAAAGGCAAGCTATGGCTGCCCTGCCATTAAAATAATCCATTTGCTCACCCTTCCTCCTGTTACCATGTGAACTTCAAACCTATAAAAAGCAGCAGATTGAAATCTCTAGATACTGGAGGTAAGAGGATAATCTTGGCCCCTACATAACGTCCTATCTGTGGTCTCCTTGTCTCGTGAGAGACAACATTTGCATTTTACAAGAAGATCACTAACAAGACGGTGATCTTGACGTAGGGCAAGAGAGGTATTTACTCCAGTACAAGCAGTCCCTTTGCCGTTGGGAGTACACTTTCATTTGGCCCCATGGAAAGAATCCCACAGTGGGGCAGTTACCTTGAATTCCACCTACCATCATGTTAAAAATAAAGAAAAAAAAAAAAATCCCAGCCAATGTAAGTACATCTTAGCCTGTGTGGCTGCAGGGCCTGATTTCCCTGAGCAGAGTGGAGGTGGTCCCCGCATGAGGGAACACTGACTGATGGGCACCTATTGAAAGGGGCAGGCTGGTGATGAAGGTTTCTAGATGCTGGAGCATGAGATAACTCATGCTTTCTCACAGTCAGCACCGACTCCAAAAATCAATACACAATGCTTTCTCCTGCTGCAATAAAACATGCAGAATTATGTAAAGCTCGGAGACAAGATTAGATTTTCGAAGTCATAAACCAGGCTGTCTGCTCATGAATGACTGTGGAGGACAGAGCTTGTAAAAGTGTCCTTTGATAATCTCTAAGCTCAAAGAAAAACAAAAAGGTTTCAAATGGAATTGCTGCCACTTGCACGGCTGTCTATCCAACTGCATCTTAATTTCTCTAGAAAACTCACCAGACATGAATTATGTATGTCTTAAAACGTTATAAAGGCATAATATAAGCTCAGCTGCCTGCCTGCATTATTCTATTCAGACATCTACCAGTATATTGAGAGACTGCAAGAAAGGTTTTAGGTCTGACAGTATCATACTATCACCATAGAGATCTGAGGAGTTTTTCTAAAGCGAGAGTTGACAAAAGGTGTCTGTTTCGATGAACGAGAATCAGGAAGACAAAGCACGAGATCATAAATGTTTCACTAAAACACCATAAAATTCTTCCAGCTCTGAGCAAAGGGCTGTTTTAATTATTTTTTCGACACTTTGAAAATGAACAAACCTACGTGAAACCTCCACAATGTGGACTGAGGAACCACGATGGTGCAGGACACTTTTTTTTCATCAATAGAAAGCCTTAATCTGATGCTTAAAAACCCCCTGGGAGCCAGCACTGAAACCTGAGGGGAAGTATTCAATCACCTCCCATCTTTCAGTGCCTATCATTCTCCAGAGCGAGAGGGGAGGAAATAAATCTGTACATGCACCCAGACCTCCTACAGCCCCTCCGTGTACAAGCTATTGTCATTAATAAAAAAATCAAACAAAAAGCTCCTTTTCTTCAATTACGATGAAAGGTCAAAGCCAAGATTAGGTTTTTAGATCAGCTTTTTAGCAGAATCTCCAGGTTTCGAGACTTGATATCCAACACACTGAGAGTATCCCATTTCGTTTTGGGGATTTTGGGGCAGGAAGGGAAGATGGAAGCAAATGAATGATGCCATCACCCAGGTAGGTAGGAAACTGTAGCAAAGTGGTGTTTCATACATTACCATGACAATCAAGTTATTGGAACTGAAAAACAGTAACACAAAGAGAGGATAAAAGAGAATTTTTCCACAATAACTGAGCTAGTGCATCTCGTGAGGACTTTCTTCCCATGCACTCCTCAAAGCAGGGGCTGAACGTTCTTGGGGGCCCACCAAGTTGTCAAAAGTGACTGCACAGAAAACAGCTAAAAGGTACCCTTAGCACAGAGAAAAGATGCAGAAAGAACACTAACACGCCACGATCACCAAAGCCTCTTGCCAGGGAGGGATTAACAATGGTGGTGTTTAGTTTGGTAAAGCCATCGGCACTAGCACCTGCCACCCATCACCCAGACGGGTAAACCTTGGGTACCACTAAAGAACGGATCATCCCCCACAAATCCAGAGGTGCTTCACAAGCCCACACAACAACACAGTTGGCTTCACTCACAGATCCCTTTAGACATTTATCAGCTGAGTAACGCACATCACCACCACATGTCATTTCAAGTGGATAAGAGCACAAAAATCTCCTTACGACAAAGAAAGGATTTAGATAAGTAGAACATAATTACTGAACCATTAGAAATGAGAGCTGCAAGAGTTCAGCATTCCCCTTCCTTTATGAAAACAGTTACAAAATCCAGAGCGATTTCTGCAGGCAGAGATCCTGGGTTCGTCTCTCATGGACCACAGTGCTGCCACCAGACACAAATCCTGGTAGCATGATGGCAAATCTCTCAGACTTAAGGATCATCCATGTCTTCAATGACACATGCAGTAGGACCTACCTGCCTGGCTGAACCTGAAAGAGCTGCTGGGTGAAACTGCAGGATTTTCGGTAGCAGAAAACACAAATAGCAAACGAGGCAGTCCAGAGAAGAACCTGCCTGATCTTCCATGAAGTTCCACAGCAATACCTAACACTGAAAAATTATTTTCTTTGTTTTCTTTTTAGGGTGATCTGGGCTGTTGCCAGCAACATGACTATTCTTCTCCTGAATCCTCGAGGTTTAGTAATAATATCACAACTCAAGTTCTGGGACATTTTGTACACAAGTTTCTCTTCTACTGAGACAGAAGGTCTTCTAGGCAGTTGTTAAGAGTTTTGTTTAAAAGAACCCAATATTATGAAGCAGTCTCAGAAAAGTTGTTGCTTTTTTAGGCCCTTGATTTTAGGTTTCTATACCGGTCAGTGAATTATCTTGCTATTGTTCCTTCTGCACTCCCGGACCCTTCGGTAAGAGAAGAGTGTCAGAAATTCCAAGCAAGAACAAGCCGCTAGGTCATGTAGCTACAACAGCACACGTTTTGAACTCAACAAAGGCTATTTGACACCGTGCCCTAAGGATTCACCTTTGCTCTTTGATGGAAAATGGACACTTAGACCACTTCAATAATAGATGGTTCCAATTAGGAGTTAGGCACGATCATTCTTACTATCTCCCACATAACATTTGAGACTGGTGACCTCAGAGTACTTGCATGGCACTTGCTGACACAGTGTCAACAGTCTCACTTTTCACTCTCAATCAACAGCTCTACAATCAACATCTAGTCTCAGGGAGAAGCTAAAGATCCAGTCCAAGAATCCTGACAAAGATACAGATGCAAGCTGGCCACAAACACATGAGTTTGTCATTCTCATAAAACGCCAAAGATACTTTTCAGCCCCCTGGTAAGTTAGATGGTTAAAACAGGATGTCTAGGGACCATTAAGGCAGACAGTCCTGTTCTTTATAGCTTTGCTGATAGTCAGGAGATTGGCTGAAACTTCCAGAACCCTGTCTTACAACAAGGGTGCAATACTGAGGGTTTTTGTTGTTGTTGTTTGGTTCGGTTTTGGTTTGCTTTAGCAGGCTAAACTGCACCGCACTTTTGTCAGGATTGCGTCCACTCTTGAATATTTTATCACTTTAGAGCTCATATGAAATGAAAGGGATGCATGGAATTACCACTGCAGAACTCTCTTTGCATTATTTACAACCTTAGAGGCTGCAGCACTTCAGCATAATATTGGTAACATAAACCGGCAGAATTTCCCCTCAAGCCATGATTTTAGTTTCACAGTCTGCAGTGCAATGTGATGGAAAAAGGTCTGTGCCCACCTCCTACCCCCACTTTCTGATGGCTGGCCCTCTGATGGGCAAAGAACCTGAACGGATGAAAACTCCAGAGTATTCAGCGGAAGCAGGATCAGTAGAACGCCTGTGCCTCTAGAGAAGAGCACGTGGCCTTGTTTCACCATCCTGCCCAGTTAATTCCCACCCCACCCATTTTCTTGCCTTGTTGAAGTCCTCTGAAGTTGCCCTCATTTCCTTCCATGTCTTGTTCAAGAGCTGAATGCAGATACAGAAGAACTCCTCAAACGATCGGTCATGGGTGAAGAACATGGGATGGAAATCGTTGCAGGTCTCACTGGCTAAAAACAGAAAAACAAGGAAGGTGGAATAAAACATGTACAGGCTTTAGAAAAAAAAAACAAGCCAGAAATATAAAATGTAATCAGGCACAAAATTCAGAATTCTAGTAGCAGTTCTAGTAGCTAAGAACGTCCTGAAAAACCAGCCTTGGTCTACAGTCTTAAAGGCAATGAAACACCATGTAGAGCCCGTCCACAGGAGACCAGCAGCGAGAAGAAGAGGAAAGAACCACCCGTTTGCCTGAATATTCTCTCAACGGGTGTTTCCTTTGTTCCAAGGTTTGTTGTTCAGCCTGGGACAGAGCCACAGGGAAGAAGCACAAGTCTCCTCATCAAAACAACAGCCCACCCCATTGCTAACAGCATGTACCATATTGCCCGCTGAAAACCAACCACCACAGCCCATCCATCACAAAACAGAGTTAGATCAACGCACGCGTTGAAGTGTGAAGCTCTGCTGACACAGCAGATGATCTACCATATTGTACATGGGTATACCACAGAGGCAACCACAGAAATCTAGACAGGCATTCAGACAAGAACGTAACTGATGGAATTTGTTCTTTGAAAATAACTGGAAACAAAAGAAAAGGATCTTCTGTTGTCTGTCCCTTATCTGAGATGGATGAAAACAACACAAAAACCTCAACCAAACTTCCATTTTTTTTAATCAAATCCTGGCCTTAAGGAAGATTTTAAAAAGACTATAATGATGATCCCAAAAAGGAAAAGTACAGTTTGGCAAGACTGCTGTGAATTTCCATGAGAGAAGAATGGATTTAAAAAAAAAATAAGGGGTGAAGCAACACTGGCCTCTGAGCACATCTGAGCAACCTGGGAACAGAAGGGACTTTAGCCGAGGACTGAAAAGTATCCTTAAACCCTGCCATGACTTGCAGGGCCACCTCACTATGTTTACATTTATATTTTTAAAAAAACAAACCAAAAAAAGTGAAGTTGACTAAGCTCTTCTTCATCAGTCCCCAAATCTCTCAGCTTTGGCTTCCTCCTCTGCATGAGTGCTTCCTTGGACTTTTCCAGCAGTCGCTCACATGTCTATAGACCAGCATCTTCCCTTACTTCAGGATCAAACAGCCACTGCTTAGGCAAGCTTCCTCCTCTGCAAAAACAGCAGAGTTATCAAGCATTGGGATAAATCGCCCTTTTCCTGAGGCTGGATGACTGCCTGACTTCTGCTTTCTCTCCGTGGAACTGGAGAAATTGGAATTAAGACTCTTTGCAGGAGAACGTGGGTGACTCAGGCAGGTTGACTCCCTGCATCAGCTGAAGACACTTGGTCCTGGTACCTCTTCTAGTACAAAACCACCCTCTGAGCATGTTGTGTTACCTCTGCTGCACCAGCAGCTCTGCCATAGGAACAGAAGTTGTGCTTAGAATCACCTGAACCCTCAATGAAAGAGAGTTTCTGATCCTTCCCAACGTGCAATATTCCAATTGTAAAGCAAAACTCTGATGGTTGTGAATTTGAAGCGTAATTTTAACATCAGATTTACTAAGATCTATTCAATTCCTCAGCCACATAGCAAGGATTAGAGTTAATTCTGGAGCACAGGTTTCATTCCAATCAAGTAAACCCCATTTGCTTCAAAGGATGTGCAGTCAACGGGGAATTAGTCAAAGCAGAGACCTATATTTATGAGGCACAACTCCATCCCTTTAAAAGAATAAAATGCCTCAGGCATGATTTTCAGAGCACCTTCTGCTTCCATTCATTCCACTGGAGCTGCAAGGGCTCAGCACTTCCAATAACCAGACCTTCAGCCTGAAATAATGTCAGAGACACAACAAAACGGGTTCTCGGAGGGCACTTGTCTTTAAGTCATGAAATACTATAATGATGAGAAGAAATAAAATAACACCAAGCAGAAGAATGCAGCCAGCACCTTGGCCGTATAAATCACAGCACGAAACAAGGCAATAACCCTCGACACGCACTGGCCTTTCTGATCCTCCTCAGAGCCTGAGCTTATCACCGCTTCTGCTCGTAAAAACTAATAAATCACAATTAATGGAACGGCTAGAGATTCTCAGAAACTTGATCATCGGTTCTAACTCGTGCTCCTGAGGACAATCAGCCCCAAAATGTATCTACTGCGTTGACAGTTCTGCATGCGGAGCCAGAGGTGCCATCTCCCCACCACAGCCAAGTAGGCAACATACTGTGTTTTATGCCTTTTTCAGTCTGAAAATCAAAGAGGAAAAATCACTGATATTGATATAAATGGAGCAAGTTAGGCCTGTTAGAAACCAGGATCAATGTCTTCAAGCACAAAACAAAGCCTAAGAAAAATTCAAATGATAAACTGTGTCCTCAGAACTCCCACCGGCATCCAGATAGCAGAGGGGAAAAAGAAAAAAATCCATACTTGACTTCAAAGGTAGCTTTTCATATGTATGCCTCAAAATCTCTATCTGAAATAACATAATTCAAATAGAAAAATCACTAACAAAGTACATCAGCGTATAGCGTATCTACAGGGCTGCTGCTCAGGTCATGTCCATGCTCTGCTCAGCGTTCAAATGTCTAATGAATGACAACCCTTGGCCCAATACTTTGTCCTTTTGACCGGTAAGATGAGGATGAAGGAAAAGGCAATACTGGGTTGATTAGTGGTTGCCAGACCAGAGCCAGCCCAGGTCACAACCATGGTCTTACCCAGCTCTCTCCAGCCCCAAGCCAGCATCTCCAACATCAGCGCACTGCCTGTCTCCGAGGTGTGGGCATTTTTAGAGGCTGCTCCGTTTTACTCATTAAAAACTTCTTAGATTTATTTTCTCAACTGAAACAGAGGTCCGGCATTGGAATAATCTGGAGACCTTCTACATAAAAGCCGCACGCAAAATTCCTGCCCTTAAGCCCAGCACTCTGTAACCTTCACTTTAACGAGCAGGGACTAACCACATTTATAACCACACAAAACCACACGCATGGCTGCAACGCGGGGACACAAATCATCATGATTATTTAATAACATCATCAAGTTTTAATTACGCCTCTGTGAGATCACCTTCGAAAGGCAAGTCACAGATGTCTGGGCTACATAAATCAGGTCAAGATCTTGTTGATTTTTTCCTTTCTTGGCACAGTTCTTGGAGCTGTAGATCAATGCCCCACCTCTCAGGATTTGAGTAGTCCTTCAAGCTTCTAGCTGATCTATAGCTGTGACTTTGAGGAAGTCACATCATAAATTGCACTGGCAAAAAAAGAGATAATTTCTACCTGGGAGTGGATGTCGTTCCTTCAGTGTGTATTTTTAGTGTCTACCCAACACAATTTTGCCTGTCAGTTAATTTCCTAAATTACAACAAAGACATTCAAGCATCCCAGACCATTCGAGCGGTAAACAGATTTGATGTGTTGTTCCTCTGTGGATTAATAGAAAACAACAGGAAAAACAAACTGAGAAAGAAGAGAGTTATACCTTCGTTTTTTTTTACCCCATCTCCAAATGCCTTTTCCCTTGAGAAACAACATAATCGGGGCTGAATTTCTTTAAGTTGCGTCAAGAACAGTCTGACATTTGCATAAGCCTGTCTTGGAAGGGCACAGATGACACGATGATGTTTCAATAACTGTTTGACTTGAAGTACAAGCAGAGATTTAAATTTCAAAGTTGCTGTGGTGAACTGAACACAGATAACAGGGATTTCTGCAAGAGGGGAACCAAACACAGATAATAGAAATTTCTGCAAGAAAGACTCCAGGAAAGGAGCAGTGCACCAGACCAGACATCGAGCTGGTGTGTCACCTCACTGTCCAAACCAGTATGAACAAAAAGCCACCAGTTCAACAGAAGCCGGTTGATAGCTGGAAGTGCCAATTACATCTTTCCACGACCTTGAAAAGTAGGCTATGTGTAGATATCTAGAACTAGTTTCCACTTGGAAAGGGAAAATAAAAAATCAATACAATTTTTTAATCTTAGAACTTACTTCGTGCAATACTTGGAAGTAATAGAGAGATAATCCTTCCCCACAGAGCTCCAACAGCAGAGACACAGTAATACACGTCTCTACGCAAGGTACTCCCCTTGATCTTAAGAAATCTCTGATTTCTTCCTCACCCTGCTACACTATGTTGATACTAGCAACCCAATCTTTAAAATGGCATATGGTCACTCTTCTGAAGTTCTTGAATTCAGGAAATGAGAAAGGTTGTGCTAGTGTAAAGGCAAAATAATAAATAGTCTTCTCTATCATGAAGTAGAATGTTTGAAATTACAAATTGCCCAGCCTATTATTTTCAAAATCCACTTATGATGCTAGGGTGGACAAGTTTAGGTGACAAACAGTCGTTTTTTTCTGTAAATATGAGGCTTGGACCCATCACCTTGGGAATGCACATGAAAGAATTTACTGATCATAATGAGCCACTTCATCCATGGATAGCAGCCATGTACAACTGATCTACAATACATAACTAGAATAGGTTTGTTTCAGTAGATAATAAATAATAAAAAGCTGCTGTGTGTTCTCAAATATTTCAGAAGCAGGCAGACAGCTTAAATCAGTCAAATTATTCAGTCAGTCATGGTCACTCGGCCTTAGGGCTGTCACACACAAAGGGATAGACAAACTCCTGTGGTGAGGATGAAGCCTCTGTGCTGGGGGTGGTATCAACAGATCCTGGGTACCCTTAAACTCGTCGAGAAAAGCACCCTGAAATTGCATCGGCACAATTTTGAGATGAGGGAAGCAGCGACACAGAGCCCTGGGAAACCAGTTTGTGAAGTTCCAGGGAGAGAGGGGTTCAAAAACATCTCCCTGTCTGAAAGGTACCTGAGATATACGTGACCCCATCTCCAGAGATATCTGCATTTTCTATTACTGAGCTGCTGCTCAATTATGGGTGAGTTATTTATCTCCTCTGTTGTGTTCCCCTATTTCACAGAATGGAGATGATAATATTTGATCAGAGAGGAGGAGGGTGGAAGGACCCATCACACTTTCTGAAGTGCGGCAAGATCCACAATGAAGGGTGCAATGTGAACCTTGGAAATAGCATCCCTGCTTGGCACGGCCTCCTCTGGGGCTATTATTTGCCAATTACAGAAGGCAACCAAAGATCAACTAATTCTCACTAGGTCTCAGCACTGTAATTTCTGCTTCTCCCCAAAGATGCCATGCAGAAGGAATAACTCCTGCCACGACCATTTTTATAGACGCAATGAAAAAGCCTCTCAGTAGTACATCAGAAAGAGTACATCAGAAAATTAATGTGGAATACTGCAGAAACACAGCGATTGCCAAGTTATCCACACCACTGATCCCTGTAGTCTGCTGGCAATAATTTGAGAGGACACCTTTGGCTACCTTTCTGGCACATGACAGGGAACCAGTGTATTTAAGGCAAGGAAGGTCACTAGCAATGGCAGCGCAGTAATGAAGTAGTAATATTGCTGCCAATTGTATAATTTTCTTTCCTAGGGAACGGTGCTGTTTAGGAGGCTCAACTGGTATTAGAACAAAAGCCACTCATCCTTTTCACTTTGATTGAGAGAGTGAGCTACAAGCAACTAAGCTTCGAGACACAGCAAAATAATGCGAAAAGATAAGCTGTGCTTGTTAAATTCCGCATCTAGCTGAATTATGAGGGTTTTGTTTCGTCGCCTGCTTTGAAACAAGAAGGAGCTAAGGAAGCATGCTGCACCACTGAACCGTGTGAGATGTGCCACTGGCTTCCCCAGGGGTGTGGGAGCATGAGTCTCACAAAATGTCATCCCAGACAAGGATATGGGGAGGGAATCCAAATCCAAAAATTCAGTACCAAAGCAGCATACGTACACTTCTTTGGTAAAGCAACGAGTAGGGCAAAAATGCCCCCCCATTAATGTGGTATGTAGCATTTTCACAGAACCAAAATTCACCAGCAATACATGGCTACAAGAGATCCTCAACAACTTGCCTTACCTGATCACAGTTGGAATAGGAACAATATGAAACTGCTGAAAATGCAGCAAAACTACCAACTCAAACTCCTCATAAAGATACAAGACAACGGCACTTCTCTGAACAGAGGAGACTTCTCGTTAGGGAAGCTATAGAGAGAAACTGGAAGGAAGGTGCACATAAAAGCCTTCCTACGGTCTGTAGGCTTTCCTTTTTCAAGGCTGAGAATAAATTTCACTCTGCAATGAAAAACAAAGACTCCACGAAGCTTCAAGCCTGAGGAGACAGGCAGGACTAGATGTTTATGGCGCATGCAGCCCCCAAGTTCTTCACTAACTTAAGAAAACATCTGGGCAGACTCACCCTGCCACATCCAGAGCTCATGGTGAGGTGAAGGCAACCAACGAAGCCAGTCGTGTCCCCACAAGCAGGCTGCCTTTGTAAAGGTAACTCCTTTTGCAACTCTCAGCAAATACAGAGACCTCACTGCACCTCTCCTACGTAGTACGGACCTGAAGACTACATGTTATGGTTTGAAAATGCAAACAGAAAGCCAAAGTGCAAAGAGAGGAGAGTTACTAAAAAGGCTCTTCTATGCAACAAGGAAAGGAGAAAGATTACAAAGAGCCAGCATCGTGCTGATAAAGGTTCCCCATCTCTATTTTTATTTGTGATAAAGCAGGTGCCAGATATGAGTAACTCTGAACTGCCTCTCCAATGCGTCACAGCACGTGGTTGGGCAACCAGGAATGTGCTCTGCTTCCCTCTTCACTCCTCCACTACTCCCAGTATTAAAAAAAAAAGAAGCAGTGATCACTAACAATAACAAAACACAGCTTCGAAACCTGATGGATAAATCAAAGCATCATTTTCAGAGATGAGGGAGCTTCTAGGAGAAATCTCCTTGAGTGGAAATGGTATGGGGTAAAAAAGGGCTTTTGTTTGTCATATCGAAAAGGGATGTATTTTGTGGAAAAAAGGACATAGATCCACGAGCATGGATCTGCAGCTGTCCTACAGTGTCCCTGAATTAACAATATAGAATCACAGAATCATTTAGGTTGGAAAAGACCTTTAAGATCATCAGAACCTTAATTGATTAATGTGATAAATTTGCTTAGGGACTAAGAAGCCGTTATGGTCGCTTCTAGTAAACATATAGGATAAGAAGGAATTACACATATAAAGGCAAAGCTTGTTTAACAAGTAAACATACTATGCAAAACCTTCCAGAAGATAACGCTGCTGCTCTGTCAGGTTCCTGACACCTTGCAAAGTACACAAGGCAATGATGGCTACGTGAAAGCTTAAAAAAACCCAAACCAACCACATCTAAGAAAGCATTTCTGACAATTTCGAAGCCCACAGACTGTCTGTCTACTTGAAGCCTGACTGACACAGATAGTGGCACTGACAGAAGGCCAGCCAAGCTCAGACCTATCAAAGGAAACACCTTATTGCATGTTACACGTCGATACTGTAGTCCCATCCCTGTTGCATCCTTTCTCTAAGCCCTCAGAGAAACCAGCCTGAACTGTATTTCCAGACAAAGCAGGAGGAGCAACCGTAGCAATAGGGGAGGTAGACATTCTCAGCATGTACAAAAAAAGCAGTGTAACAGCACTCACTCGCACTCTTCTTAGCCCTGCAACACCCATTAGCAGGGTTTCTTGCTAAATTCTACACTCAGGCACAATCTCTATTAACCTCTGCAGCAGGGCCGACCCAGAACTCTGAGGGCTGGAAGCAGAAGTTCCTGGGTGCAGAAGAAGTGGGCACTTGCTCTGCCTTTGCTTGCTCATCTCCTTGATGCCCTCTCCTGCAAGTTTCTCCTACTGAGAAACTGCCTTTTGTGTCAGGATCGCTGACACTTTACTTCTCACTCTGACTGTTCCAGAGAGCACCGGCTCACTGCTTCTCCTCCTGAAGGGATTCTTGCTAGAAAGCACGCTCTTACCTCTGATTACCCATTTTCTTCATCAGGAAGTTACACAGACTGCATTACAGGTTATAGCTCGTGCCTCTCCAAAGACCTTCTGTGAGATACTTCATCGAGAACATCCTCTGGTTACCATTTGAAATACAGACAATGCTCTTTCGATTCACAAGAGAGTAGCTGTCACTGAAAATTAATTCTGTTTTAAATAGGCTGGCTAGGCCTCCATCTGTAAGCAAAACTTAAAGGAGCCTATGAAAACCTGCGGGAAAAACACTGCAAACAGTAACCTGGGAAGTCTACAGATTTTTTTTAGGTCCCTGCTTGCCACCTATGACAGAAGGGAGCTGCTTATGGACCTCCTCATGAAAATCAAGCGTTTAAAATTATAAAGCAAAGAAATGATGTGGTCATTGTGTAAGACAATGAGTGGAAAAAACTGGTTTTTTTGGTATTTGATCTTACAAGTGAGCAAGAGCATGAGAACTGCAAGGAAGAAAAACAAATGAGCACACGGAGAAGCCAACAAACCAGCAGTTGAGCCAGGAAGGAAAAGAATCCTTTTTCCTGGTACCAAGTCATTCCCTTTTTAGAAAAGAAGATTACAACTGAATTACCCATGCAGAGCTGGCACAGACCAGCCACAAACCCTCTGTACTTAGCAACAGAGGCGTCCGAACATGAGATGCCTCTTTTGAGGGAATTCATCCTAGAGCGATGGCAGCTCATTATTCATGTCAGATCAGGAGATGCACACCTACTAGCCCTCCTTAATTTCAGTGAAAACATGAGGAAACTGGGGTTGTTCAGCCTGGAGAAAAGAAGGTTTGAGGGAGACCTTCTCATTTTCTGCAACTCCCTGAAAGGAGGTTGGAGCCAGGTGGGGTTGGGCTCTTCTCCCAGGTTACAAGCAATAGGACGAGAGGAAACAGCCTCAAGTTGTGCCAAGTGAGGTTTAGGTTGAATATTAGGAACATTTTTTTCCCCAAAAGGGTTGTCAAGGGCTGTCCCAGGCTGCCCAGGGCAGTGGTGGAGTCCCCTTCCCTGAAGGAGTTTCCAAGCTGTGGAGATGTGGTGCTGAGGGACATGGTTTAGTGATCACCTGGCAGTGCTGGGGTAATGGTTGGACTTTATGATCTTATAGGTCTCTCCCAACCAAAACAATTCTATTATTCCATGTGCAGCACCACCACTACTACAGCTCCAGTTAGAACAACAACACCTCTTCTCCCTCCCTACAGACTATGCACCTCCTTTAAAATATGCATATTTACACATATATGCACCAAACTGCCAAATAACTTTTTTTCCCCTCCCCTGTGAAAGTAAAATGTGAGAAAGAAGAAGCCGGACACTGGATGCAAGCCTGCACAGGCAAAATCCTGTGAAGTGCATTCCAAGCTGGGAACACCTTCGCTATAGCCCACCTCGTAGTCCACTCTTGGTCTGCCACGGGCAACCAGTAGCTCTACACGAGGCAGCAACAACCTAGTGATCCATGGGGAAATGCAAATCTTCCCTCTCCTCATGAACTCAGTCGCTGCTGGAACCCAGCTGGACTTGCTGAGGTGAAGGTCATTAAGTCCATGTGAAAACCGCATCTTAGTTATCTACCCACAACCGCCTAAATTGTCTTCTCCCACTACAAATTGTCTTAATCTGTAAACAATGTTTTTAACTATCTGGGCTAGAATCCCAAAGTCAGACTGGCGGAACAAAAATAAACCTGCTGAAGCATCTTCAAATGGCTTTGTGAACATTAATCAATCTCTAGAAGGACATTCGTTAACATTAACTCTTCAGATGCCAAACATAACCTCGTGAAAGGCAAGCAGAAAATCAAGTTAATTAGACCACAGGCTTAAGAAGAGAAGCTATTTAAATGGCATTTCCAAGTGGCACATTCAGCTCATAAGCTACTCCAGTGGAGTTTTTCACTTCAGACACGAATCGAACCAAGCTGATGGCTGCCAGAGCATAGCTTCAGATAGGTAAACTACTGTCATCAAAAGTTATGTTTTAGAAATGTTTAATTAGGCTGTAATATTGTCCCACTTAATATAATTGCTCTTTATACGTTGAAACATTAAACCAGCATTTCAGTTGCATCACTAAAAAAAAAGTTAAAATACTTAACTAAATATTTTAGTCTTGGAAACAGGTGTCTTGGTTACAAGTAGTTCAGAGAGTGGAAACATTTTAAAATTAATTCCTGCTCTATATCCTAGGGCATTTGCATTGTATATTAACAGACATAATTAACTGTAACCCCAAACATTTTCATTTATAACGAGAAATGGCCTAATTCATAGATAAGCAAAGTACTGCAGGTTCTCTCCTCATGATGCTCGGTGTAAAAAGCCCTTGAGTATAAATGAAGTGAACATGCAGGAGATTAAAGAGGCCCAGAAAACTCATTAAGACTTGCTGAGGTCACATCTTTGTAAACCAGCAGAAGCAGGACAATAAGGAGGAAATTTGGTCTAAACTATCATGTCTCTGGCATTAATAACTGCACAGAATTCCCCTGTAGCTTGTTCCGTTACTTATCTAGTCTCCAGCTTTGTTGTTGTCATTGTTACTTGATACACATTTTCTCTTCTGTATTGTAAATCCATTATTTGTTTTGTCCTTGTTGACTATGAGAATTGAATGAAGAAGTCTATCTTTATCTTTTAGATCCTTTATTTCACCCTGACCATGAGTAATTGCCTTAATTTTTCCTTGAGGATCTTATTTTCCCAAGTGGGAAAAATAACACTTACTCCAGAAATGTCTGTATGCATGAGGACTGCAGAATAGCAACACAGGTGAAAATAATTTCTCAGAGCTAACAACAGCAAAAAAAAGCAGGCAAAAACCTTCAGCTGAAATTTCTCTGTTGGACTATGGATGAATTTGAAAAAGGAGCTAAGATAACCTGCCCAGAAATTCTCTCCTATCATTCTGATTGCAGATACTTAGCAATTTCAGACACGAAAAAAGAAAGCTAGCTCAGACAAGGCCCCTCTTTGCTTCTGCATTTCAGTTTAAGATTAGTTCTCAAAATTTAGGATTATTGCTTAGCTGGTTTTTTGACAAAGCATTATCCCAGTCGTTTCTCAAGAGGCATCACACCTGAAGCAAGCGTACTAGCCTTGCTCTTCTTGAAATAAACGGGTTCATAACACAAGCTAAACAATAGAAATTAATCTGAAAAAAAAAAATCATCATGCCCTCAGAAAACATTCTTCAGTTCTCTCTTGACTGAAACTGAGCAACTGTGACATCTACTTGAAAATTCTGAAGTAATACACCTGGAAAGTGTTTCTCAATCTACTGTTAGTTACAAGTTACAGAAATAACATTTCCAAAAAAACCCAACAAGAAACAATTGAGATTTCAAATGTTCTTTTGTTGAGAAATAGCTGAATTTCTCCATCACCAATAGGACAGGTTAGAAACGCTCATTTCAAAACCAAGGCAAAAGATGAACCAGATTGTCTTCATAAGAAATATAAACATCAACCCCTTCCCATCTGAACTTGAGAAAAGCAGCAGAAACTTTTCTTACAGTAGATGAAAATTCAGCAGCAAGAATTTTTTCCCAGCAAGGAATTAAGAGAGTCTGAATTGAAGCCATTGTAATTTGTGGTTTTGGTTTTCGTGGTGGTTGCTTTTTTAAAACCCAGCCTGGTTCCTTATTCAGAAATTTCTGTTGAGCCTGAACCGGCAGAGGTTTACAAAGCACATTGCTCTTGGCAACTCAGAGAAACAGCTCAACTCAAAATGGAAACTCCCTGTCCCCAGCTGGGACTTGTTGAGCATGAGGAACTAAAACCTGATCAGCACAAATATTTCTGCTTACAACAGCCTGTGCTAACACTGAACCAGCATGGCCTCAGGCAGCAGATGAGCTTAAACTGGAACCGGTTCAAAGTGGACCCAACTGATTTCTTCTTGTGCTACCTATTTATTCATTTATTTCAGAGAAGGCCAGCACATTCTTATATGATATAAAGGCAAAACCATGTCCTGGGCTGCATCCCCAGCAGCGTGGGCAGCAGGGCAGGGAGGGGATCCTGCCCCTCTGCTCCGCTCTGTGAGACCCCCCTGCAGTGCTGGGGCAGCTCTGGAGTCCTCAGCACAGCAGAGACATGGACCTGGTGGAGCGGGGCCAGAGGAGGCCCCAGCAATGATGGGAGGGTGGAAGCCCTCTGCTGGGAGGCCAGGCTGGGAGAGGTGGGCTTGTTCAGCCTGGAGAAGAGCAGGCTCCAGGGAGACCTTCTTGAAGCCTTTCAGGACTTAAAGAGGTGTATAGGAAGGATGGGGACAATCTTTTTAGCAGGGCCTGTTGCTACAGGACAAAGGGTGATGGTTTTCAACTAAAAGAGGGGAGACTCAGACTAGATAGAAGGAATTATTTTTTTTACACTGAGGGTGGTGAGACCCTGGCCCAGGTTGCCCAGAGAGGTGGTAGAAGCCCCATCCCTGGAACCATTCCAAGGCGAGGTTGGCCGGGGCTCTAAGCAACCTGCTCTAGTTGCAGATGTCCCTGATCTCTGCAGGGGTTTAGACTACATCTTTAAAGGTCCCTTCCAACCCAAACCGTTCTATGATTCTTTAGTAGAATTTAACAGGAAGCTAAAGCTTACAGACTTCTTTTCTTTCTTCTTATCCCTGAAAGACACGAGGGAAATTTCTTGGAAAGTCTGCACTGTACCCATCATGGCACCCAACCTGGCATCCCCCCGGCCCAGAGACCGGACAGCAGCAGACCACGCTGACAGCAAGAACCCCAGTCGATGCCTTTGTGTTTAAACACGTAAATAGCCACAGGTCCTTCATGCTTTCATAAAGACTTTAAGTCTTAAAGAAGCTCAGGTTTTCACACCCACCCACACCAAGGTACACCAGCTAGGTGCCAAATTTACTTCTATAAAATCCGCAAGATAATCCGCTTTATATTAATATTAAACATCCCCTTTTTTAAATCATGCCCCTTCATCATAAAGGATGCTTCCTTCCCCACCTCATGAAGTACTTCCCTGCTGTCCTATACATAGCCTTGCAAGTAAGGCAGATTTTTAATAAATTTGTCATATGAGGAGAATATGAAAGCAAACACAGGGCTTACACTTAAAGAAGAGGAGGGAAAGGTGAAATTTTGAATGCTGTTCTCAATAGCAGGCAAACTTTCAGAAAAAATTTTGAAGGAAACCAAGTAAAAACAAACTGAGGTGACTAGAAACTGGAATAAATACTGCACAGGCTTACCAGGAAGAGATCAAGTTTGATTCATCTAATGTTCTTTGACAAAATAACTATTGTTTCTCATGGAAGAAATGTGGTGGGCTTTATCTGCAGAGCAGACAGATTAGTTGTCCTACACCTAACTTGTTTTAAGAAAAATATTTTGATATAACAGTGCGTGCTAGACAGAAAATCAGTAATGCATCTGGAGAAAATGGGATTTGATACAAGAACCAGCGAGGTGGGTGAGATGCTGGCCACACACTGAAATGATCAAAAGGAAAGGGGAGCTATCAAGCTAAGACAAGTAATACTGGAATTTCTCAAGAGTCACTCTTGGGCTCAGGATTTTCATTAAAGACGTTGCCACAAAGTCTAGGAGTACCTGCACAAAATTTGCTAGAGCTCAAAGCTGGTTGCAGTGCTGATGGTATCCGAAGGGAAGATCAGAGTGTCACAAAGGACTTTGAGACCCAGAAGAAATCAGAGTAGTATGACATCGAACAGCGTGAAAGATTTTAAGTAATGAAGAGGATTTCTGCTCTGAGACTCAGCAGTTATTAAAAAAAACAGCAAAGACACCTGATATATTGAGCTGTCGCTGCGGCAAAAGTCCCCCCAAAAAGCAACGGTAATCCTAAAACATAATCAGTGAGAAATTTCTAGCACAAATAGTGAAGTATCAAAAATGTGATACAAGGCACTGGTAGTACACAAACCGGAATAACACCTGCAGGTCTGGTCACCCAAGATACAGGGACTTAAATGAGAACAAAGTGAAAGGAATGAAAGACTCCTAAAATGGCCAGTGAATGGAGAATAGTATTGGAATGGACTGAAGTGCCTCTGCTGATTTAATCTAAGAGGATGAAGGCTGAAATGAAATAATTTTAATACATGGGGAAAGGTGAAGAAACAGAAATAGGAGAGCTGTTAAACAGAAAAATTTGGCACAAAGATAAGCAGGTTTAAAATAATTCTAAATATACTTAGGCTGGAAATTAAAAGGTTTCTAAGCCTTACACGCAGGAATAGAGCAGTAATTAGTATAAGGATGTAGTTCAATAAATCCATGAATGGCAATATAGGATGTGGCTACCTGCAACGATCCAGTTCTAACCCCTCATTTTCAGTTCTGCAGTAGTGCTGGTTTCTGCATTTACATCATTAAGCCTAGACCAGCTGCCCTTTAACGACCGCCTATTATGGAGCTGCTGCATTAATTTTCTCTACCTTATTTTGACTAACATTGACTTACTGAATGCACAGTAAGAAAATTCACTGACCACAAAGGTTTACATGAAAAAAATTCTACCTTTCAAGAAACAAGTTACTCACTCTGCACAATGCCAGAAATTCTTTTTACTTAAACCTTTGTAATTCTTCACTGGAAGCCAAACTGCATTAATGATGGTGTTACATCATCAGTTAGAGAAATCATTAGAGAACTCAGGACAATCCAAAACATTTCAGCAATCATTGGTTGTCCTAACAAAGGATAATTGTTTATGCTTATAAATGCACAAAATGAGAAAATAAAGGAACGTGCCCTGCACTCATACACTCTTTCCAACAGTTTCTTAACTATTACAAATATTGCATTGTTACTTTTTCTCCTCTCCCAGTTTCAACCACTTTCTTCGCACGCTCATCTCGGAAGCTGCCAATAGGTAAAGATCTCCTATTTTTAGAAATCTCTGTTGTGCTCTCAGCTGAAGTGGCTGGAATTTCATTCAGGTAAACACCACAATGCCCTTTAGCCTTCTGCAACAAAGCCCACACCTCCTCTGCAATGCCACTACGGTAGAGATGGACCAAAAATCGCATCACCTTCAGTAAGTTTTGCTTATCAGCTACGGACCAGGATGTATCAGCTGGGACTGAACTGACTCAAGCTCTTCTTAGTATAAGAATACGACATGACTCAGTTTCCTCAAGTAAACAATAGGGTTAATATTTCCTTTCTTCCTCTGACAGTGATTGTTTAGATGCTCTAATAGGTATCACTTTCTACGACAGATCTACCAGTATCTTAGAAACAACTTTGCCCTGAGCACCCATAATTCAGTTCAGCCTTGATGGGAGGAGAAACACTCAGCTCTTCTAACAAATACGATCCAGCAAGATGGTGTAAAAGTCAATTCCATCTTCAGACTGTCATTGACAGAAAAAGAACAGGCTTTAGAAATGAGGCACAATGGTTTTTATTATTAGATAGATTACTCAGTATTACTGAACAGATGACTTGAGATTTTCCCCTTGAAGAGATTACCTCTCTGATAAATCACCGCAGAAAGTCTTAATAGTCACCTCATTTAAACACCAGGTTTTGAAAGTCAGTGCTTTATTTTTTAAAGTAAATCGCTAAATTACATAAATGCAGGGAATATTAACCACAGCCACACACCACAGAATGATGGATGGTGCCATAGCTAGTGCTGAACCTACCAGAAACTAGATTAACTGTGCTATGTGTATATTGTCTAAAACCTTCACCTTCTCCCCACCGAAAAACGCTGCTGTTGAGGGTCATCACAGGTCTCCAACTGCCTTAAAACTCTTGTCAACCTAAGCTGGGAATTACCCAAATTTCACCTTGTGGGAAGTAACCTTAGAATGCCACAAACTTCTTTTTTAAGCAGAGTGTAAAAGAACACCTCCTTAATCTGAACTTTTCTGGAAGAGTTATGAGGTGAGCAAACTAACTCTGACCCAAAGGCAGAACCAAGTGGAATGGTCCAACGCACGCCCATGTGATAAATCCCTCCATTTTATTATACACCCACATCTCCATAAGAAGCATTTTTGCGATGATAGGTTTATTGGTGAGATAGAAAAAAAAAGACTTTTTATATCACAAGAGAAATTTGCTGTTTTGAAATAGCCTCTTGGCCATTTTTTATTATGAATGGTTCCAATCCCCATTTTGCACGAGTTGTGGCAGAGATGTTCTATTGGTATGCCTGCAATTTGGTAGACTTTGTTGAGAACAATGAGCCAGGCACGAATGACTCAAGCTGCACCATTATGACACAAAATAATGAATGTGTCTACGTGCACGCCTTTCTCATTACTTTCTTCTCCAAGTGATATCCTCCAACCTGCACTAAAAGACCTGTCAGAGGTCTGACAGGCAAGCAGGGGAAGAGCTGTGGGACCATTGTATTAGACCAAGGGGTATTTATCAAAGATTAACAATCAACTTCCAGGCTTAAGGAAGAGCTTGTGCACTTGAAGCATTTCCTTTCCGTTTCTGATAGAATCAGAAAAATGGGGCAAGCTTTTTTGCTACAAGCTTGTCCTACTACTTTGTAAAAAACTTTGTCCCTCATTGTATCTGTTAGCCTAAAAAAAATTATTTATCCTAACGAACTTTGCCTCTTTTGGGATAACATCTAAAAAGATGCATCTTACCCATGGGGAATACTATAAAACCAAATAGCTGCCAATATCCTGGAATGAGTCCTTCCTAGGCTTGACTGAGAGGAGCTCAAGATGCTTCAGAGAGAGATGGAGAACTGGCTGTCCTTGATCTTTCTTCAGTTTTTTCTATTTTCAAACAGATGCATACGTCCAAATATTGTCCAAAAGCTAAATATTTACCAGCGCATTTTACTTAATTGCCGCATTCCTGTGACCCTACATCAATAATTTTCTCTGGATGCAAGTTAGGCTGGACTCTGGGCTTTTCCCAAGGGAATACACACTTTCCTCACCAAATGCCAGGGGGAAATTTCCTCTTTTATGTTCCACTACATAGAAATAGAAGCAAAAAAGAAGAACGTTCCAGAGGCACAAGTATTTCCTGCCATCAAGTGTTCTGCTACGTTTTCTTTTTCCTAGAATTACTACTTTAAATTTCTCATAATAAAAATTGGACATTTTCTAGGTGGCACTCCATGGCTGGCTATAATCCAAAGCAGGTATAAACCAAGTGAAGTGATCAATGCAACTCAATGTTATAGCAAGCAGCTGTCACTCTAATGCATCAACATCCATCAGATAAAATAATTGACAGTGCCCCAATCAATTGATATGAGGGAAATAAAGTCATTATATGCTGGTACAGTACCAGAAGATCAATATCTCCTTCAAACACAAACATCTCTGTCTGGCTTTGACATTAATTACCCACAGATGTCTCCACATTGATATGCCAGTGGGAGACCACTATCCTACGACTGGTATTAATAACTGCTATTCCCTATTAACCCTTACTGTGCTGAGCCCACCTTTCTTGACAGCCTCCACTTCAGGACCTCTCTCTATTCCACCACTTTCCATTTGCAGTCATATTTATGTTTCATTCACTTTCTTATTCACCTTTTTTTTTCTGAAAACTATGTCCATCAGACCTAGAGGCTCATGAAACTAAGCTCATAGATAGGATGTATGGTAAATGCCAGGAATTCCACTGGGAAATCAAATTTCCTGCCTTCACGAGCACTTTGTATCTACCAGGGAGTCATACGTGTCACCTACCCTCGATGTTTACATCATAAATGTCAGCAGTGCTTTTTGGTCTGTGACGGCACTGACATTAAGCTTTCACCTGAAGCCCCAAATAAAATAAAAAATAAATCAATAACATAAGAGAAACAAGCATTGTGGAAGACATTAATTAGTTTCCCAGTGAGCAGTAGGATCAATGAGAATTATCATCTTCTAGATTTAGGTCTCCATTTAAACCCCCCCAAACCCACAGAGATCTGTTGATGTCTAATGAAGTGCAAGATGGCTGCAAAGATGTTCCTCATACTGAAGGGAAAAAAAACCTACTGTATTCAGAAAGCTATTTTCTCTAAACCTTTCAGAACTTCATACTTCCTGTTGTTAAACTGGGTTGAAATCAACTCATACCCAAATTACTCGGAAGGACAGGCATATATAGACAATCTAATCACATCTGGTTCATTTTCTTACAAAAACAGACCAAAAATTTAAAAATCCAAATTCAAACCAGGAAACTGTGTTTTGCACCATTCAATAGGGCTGTCCTCTGTGTCATACAGATAAACCACCCCAGATACCTCAGAGACAAACACTAAATCAAACCCTAAACAAGGCAAGTAGTCCTTAAGTTGCTGCAGCCCTGGACAACTGGAGGTCTGTATGGCCTGTAAAATAAACCCCTGCAGCTTCTACATTTGTTTTTCTTCTGTAATATATGGAAAAACACAAAACAGACCCCAAGGAACATTTCACATACCACTGTTTTAAAGGACAGCTCATCTGTGTACTTCTAAAGTATTAATTGTATTTTTTCCAGAATTCCATTGCATTTTTCCTTTCCAGAACCTCGAGATACAACCTGAATCTCATTCCATTGCTGTGCTATAAAATCATTAGATAGACCTTTGGTCTTTGATTTGTTCAGACCCTCATGTCAGAAGAAAAAAGGATCAATTAATTAGAATGCATAGAAGTTCCACAGAATCCCAAATAAATTACTAACACCCCACTCAGGCCTTCCATATTTGTATTCCCACTACCTACACACTTAAACAATTCAGTTGCTGGCTTCATTTTTGTTTCTCCTAAGCAGACAATTAAAACTGCAATATAATTTGGGAGCTGCTCTAAAATGTCTGAGCTGACTCATTCCAACAAGCCTGAAAAAGACACGAACCACTCCTTCAATAGATACTTAAAAATAGTAAGAGTTATTTGGCAAAAGGTTAACACACAAAAGCACTTCTCAAAAGTAGGCTGCATACATCCACGCTTCCCTGTCAGAAGTACAGGCAATGAACTATGAATTGAATGAAGATAGAAGTGCAGTGAACTAACATGCTTGTCTAGTACACTGGTTATGTTCATCTCTCAATTGCTATTTCAAGTCTTGCTTCGAATCACAGAATCGGTTTGGTTGGAAGAGACCTTCAAGATCATGGAGTCCAACCATTACCCCAGCACTGCCAGGTCACCACTAAACCATTTCCCTCAGCACCACATCTCCACGGCTTGGAAACCCCTCCAGGGATGGGGACTCCACCGCTAGCCTGGGACAGCCCTTCACAACCCTTTTGAAAAAGCAAATTTTTCCTCATGTCCAACCTAAACCTCCTCTGGTGCAACCTGAGGCCATTTCTTCTTGTTCTCTTGAACCTGGCCTGTAGTGGTTTATATATTGGCTTTTAGCTTAAGAGGAATTTTATCCTGTTCATTTATTTTTGCTCCCTCAAAACGTTAAGATTTAACACAATAAAGTAGAAGGGCATTTGTTGGTGCCAGTAGTGAGCTCTGAAGACCAAAGCAGAACAGTCAGTTTCTCTGAAGTTATTTTGATCCTTGTACTAAATAAATATTAGCAAAGCAGGTAATTGTAATATGTGAACATAATAGAAGAGATATTGAAGAGTATTAGCCAGGCAATATTACAACAACATTATTATGCCCCGTCAAGCTCTTCTAGGAAACCCAAGATGAAGTTAAATAACTGAAGTCGAATTTACCGATGCAGCCCACGGGATCACCTTACAAGTGCTCTGACTACAGAATACCCACGAGTTCATGGCCTGTTGTAGCAGTTCAGCACTTTCTCAACAACGACAAGCAATTATCATTGATGTAATGTTGCCTCTTAAAAGCACTTCTAATAAGAAGCTGTGAGAACAAACTCAAGTGGACTGTGATTTCATTGGAACTGAGGGTTACATTAGTCACCATACGTTTTCTAACCCAACTGGAGAACCTCTAGATTCGTAATCATTTTTCCCCTTAATTACAGATTCACAGAAAATTTTGCACATCCCTGACTGGCAACACTGCTCAACTTCACAATCAGATTCCCTACATAAGATTTGAATAATTAGACCTTAATAAGAGGTGCAATTCAGTGTGTACTAAAGTTCTCCTCCTAAATAACTACGTCTGCTTCACCTGTCTTTAAATGAAAAGGTGAACTCGTGCTTTTGCTTCCTGAAGGGGCAAGTGTGTCTGCCTCAGCTTAGAGCCTGAGGAGGAGAGGTAGAAGTTCCCCCTGAAGGCCTTTCAAAGAACCTAAGAACCTGTGTGCTCTATTTAGATTATAATACTGGATACAGGTTAATGAAGCAATTGGAAGGCACACCAGGTTTAGGTGGGTAAGCACCTAAATTTGGCATATTGTAGGTAGGACTGTTTTAGAACCCCTATAGCTTTCAAAAATGCAGTCTAGCACTCAATTAGGAAAACAGACTCTGAACTTGCTTTTGCTTAAGAAACAGTCCTCCCAAACTCAGATGGACAAGCTGCCTTTGTGGAATCAGCGTGCTCCGGTTTCTTTTAGCAGAGCAGACTAAAAGAGATGCTTTTTACATTCACACCTGAAAGCAAACACAGCAGCTTCAGGGAATTTGCCTTCCCTAACTAGTTAGGATAGTTCCTGGATCACAAAAAAAAAACCAGCCTTTGTAAGAAAAGGAGATGAAATTAAGCACAAACCAGCTAAATTTTTTTAACATGCAAGAAAAAATTTCCGTCCTTTCCTGCCTTTAAAAACAAAGTGTATTTGCAATTATTTCATCTCATTTCAGCTGCAGACTCAAGGAACTTATTCAAGGTAGTATCACCAGACAGAGAGAGCAAGTCATTATTCAGTTCTTTTCTTGGCAAGATGTCTCCAAAGAAATACACAGTATTCCAAACATACTCCCAACTCCAGTCTCAAGCATTTACGATGACAACATCAATAATCCCCAGGAGCTGCTAAGCTTTGTTTAAAGGATCTTATCCAGCTTTCTACCCACATCTGGCCTCATCTCCCTTGGCACTAAGAATTTGCAGGACACTGGAAGTGTTACTGCCCCGGCCCTGAGTTATTCTGGAGTAAATGGGTTAGATGGCATTAAGGTAGGTCTTCTATAAAAAAAAGACAAAAAACTCCACTGATTAATAACCTGGAAGCTTTCACATCAAACATTTAAGGCTTCCAAAAAGGTAAAGTGATAGGACTTGTACAAGAACGTTTAAGCAACTGTAACCTTCATTGTGCCTCCCATAAATGTACCTCAATTCAGTGGAAGCCGGACTAGAAACAGGCCCCCAGCCACCAAGATTTAATTTAAAGAATCTTTTGTGACACCTGCCTCAGCAGCATCTGGCTCCTGCCGCCGCCGAGTGCCAATTCCAGGCAAGCTATAAACCTGCCAATTAGAAGTCACGCACCAAAAAATTACATTTCATTAGCGGAATGGAATTTGTGAGCTCAAGCTGACAAATCTACATCATTTAATAAACCAGCATGAGCCTACAAGTATTTGACATTAGGAAGAGTCAACCTGTTTTCACACAAAATAGCTCTTCCCCTGTGCCATCTTAGCCCCATGTGCATCAGTTACTGATCCAGCTGTGCCGCTGTCACATCTGCTCATCCCTGCTCTTCTGAGTAGCACAGGTCAATCTGATTTCTGCTCCCACCATCACAAAATCCATCAGTCCTTTTCTAGCCACGCACTTCTATCTACCCAAATCCATTTTCAGTCAACACAAAAGCTGAATGGACTTGCCGGAAATCAATTATGTCAAAGCCACCTGACCAAGCCACACTGTGAAGCAGGATGACTTTAAAAGGAGTGGCAGGAAGGAGAAAAAATTAAAGTTTAATGGAAAACTCACTTGTTTGTATTACCACATGCAGTCAGCATCTGTTTACATCACAAATCTAACACCTCCCTTCTGTTTCTGTTCTCCCTGTAATCCCTCTTCCTTACAACACAATGCTTGTTCGGTTATTTGGGATTTTCCCATCGGTTCCAGGGAGCTGCGTTCCCCTCTAGCCAAGATGCAGTGAGATACTGACAGGCTCGTGCATTTTCCTTGAAAGTGGTGTCTCAGCACAAAGCTTTCCATTTGGTACAACAGTGATATTTCATCTCCAGAAGTAATGACTTCATCCTATTTAATACTGCCAGTGTTACATTTTGCCTCGATGAAAAAAAAATCGCACTCAAACCTCAAGAGCAGAAAAGTCTCAGCTGAGTGCAGTGATCTTGGCTTTCAAGAGTTAATTTCTGGGGCTTCTCCTGGGTGGTAAAAGGTAGCCAAGGCTGACAAGGTGATTCAGCACTTGGAAAACTGAGCCCCATGGACTTTGGGCTCAAAGTGCTCCAGAATGGAACCATCCAAAGCTACCGGTCACTGCTGGACAAAGCCAAAGCCACTGCCTAGTTATGAGCTATTTTTGCTGTGATGTGTCTACCACCCTTAAAAGGCCTCCTATGGTGTACGTAACTTTTAAGCTTCCATTTACAAAAATAAATATAGCTTCCAGCCCATGCAACTGCACATTCTCAAGAAAGCCAAGTGTAACCCACTGCAGAGCTGCTGGAGAGATTACACAATATGAATGTGGATAGGCTAGGACAGGACTGACAGAATCACAGACTGGTGGGGGTTGGAAGGGACCTCTATAGATCATCTCATCCAACCCTCCTTCCAAAGCAGGTTCAGTTAGGCAAGGTCACAGAAGATCACGTCCAGATGGGCCTTGGAAGTCTCCAGAGAAGCAGACTCCACACTGTCCCTGGGCAGCCTGTTCCAGTGCTCTGTCACCCTCACAGTAAAGAAGTTTCTCCTCTTCCCCCTAACAGCCATCATTCTCATTTCTGGCACAAAGGTGATAGAGAAGAGAGCCACAATTTTTGTAGAAGTAGGTGCCATATATGCCATACATTTTTTTTCCCCTTTCTCTTCGGAACGCAGTAAGATCAATCAACACATCCTTGCTCTAACCTTAGAAATTCAAGGTTTAATGTGTGACAGATCAAAGAGGTTGTAATAAAAAGATAACGCATCTGTGAGGAACGCCAGGAGGCTGTTCATCAGCATTGAAGGTTTGTCACTAAAGAGATTCTTCCGCGTCTTAAAAACACAATCAGCTTTCTTATACAGGTACTGGATGTACATTCTTAAGACCACAAGATTCCAAAAACCATCAATCTGTTCCGAGCGAACGGCACTCCTGAGATTTCCGATGGGGCTGCAATAAAAGCCGGTGGCACTTGAGAAACGCAGGTGGTAAAGGGGAAAAAGCTGCAGCCTTGCTCCTGGGAATTCTCAAATCATAGCTCACATCAGCTCTGAAATGCCTAAGTAATAAAACAGAAGTCAGAGAACAGAAGTCCTAGTGCTGCGTGATTCTTTTAATCTCTCAGACAGCGGAATGAGAGACAAACACTTGGAAACATAGAATGGGTTGGACTTTTAAAGGTCATCTAGTCCAAGCCCTGCTTCCGCCCTCAGACAGATCTTTTCATTGCAATAAAACGGATACTGCCACAACAGGTCCTGTAATACAGCTTGTCTGGATGGAAATACTGCAAGACTCAAGGTACCACAACAAATATTTCTTTGAAATGCTCTGTGTGGAGGGTTTCACTCCATACTAAGTAGGGCACAACTTGAAAAGAGGAGGAAAAAGTCCGTGATAAATAAGTGCACGACAAACAAATCTTACTTTGCTTCACATCAGGGCCCAGGTACGATCGATAAGAACCATCACTACCACAGCTTAAAGGAGCAAATTCCTCATTAGTCATACACGGCTGTTTTTCGAAGGAGAGGATTTAGACCATTCCAGACAAGTTTTCAAGTGCGTGCAACTTTCTCTCCTCTTCCTGCATCATTAATCTTTCTTCTGCTGCCTGAAGCCTATTGGGAATCACCACTGACTAGAACTGGAAATCTCACCGCATGCAAACACATAACACAGGCACGTTAGGCTACCTTGGAAGGAATGTGAGCAGATGGGCTCCTGCTAATGAGATGACTTACAGAAGCCTACCCTTCAAAACGAATGTTTGATAACAGGAAATAAAACAGGCTTGCTCCACATGATCATTTTTTTTTCCCAATACAACTATACCAGGAGCAATTTTTAATTTTTTTTTTTTTTTTTTTTTTAAGGATTACCTATACCAGACGTGATAAACCATAAGGCTCCCTGAAACTGTCAGTGAGACACATTTTTGGCCTCCTCTTCCGCCTTCTGAAGCTTTTTGGGCCAGGTATATACTGATTAATTACTACAGCGAGGCACTATTCTGTGGATCAGTCTTAGAAGGTGATACAGGGAAGCTGGATTTGAACAGAAAGCTTGGAAAGGAGCTGGGATCCTGTCTCTTAAGTAGAAAGACAAATCCTCAAAAATTTATTGGGCACGTATCTTTTCTCAGGTAGCATCTGTGATTTAAACCTCACTGCTTACATCCCCTTTGCTTAATCTTTAGTTCGGCTGGAAGTAGATTAATTACCTAGCTTTTAATCAGCTGGCTAACCTGGGGTCTCTCCTGTGAAACTGATACTGGACAAACAGGCAGGACAGCAAATCTTCACAGAACGGTTCACCATCTACAGCGAGTTGTGGACGCCGACATAGTTAAGGTATCAGTTACAACGAAGGTGCTGAGAACCTGGCGCAGGTTGCCCAGAGAGGTGGTCAATGCCCCATCCCTGGAACCATCCCAGGTGAGGTTGGCCGGGGCTCTGAGCAACCTGCTCTAGTTGCAGATGTCCCTGCTCCCTGCAGGGGGGTTGGACAGGATCACCTTTAAAGGTCCCTTCCCACCCAAACCATTCTATGATTCTGTGCTGGGATCATAAATACTGCAAGACACATACCCTGCAACTCAATTCCTTACAAACCATTCTTTTCTGAATGGATAAACGTTGAGTTTTATAAATCAGGGAAAAATCCTGGGGAAGGTGACAACGTTTTGAATTTCACAGGGAAGTGAAAATTAGCATCTGAGCAAATTAGCTGTCACGTAGTGGGACATTTTGTATGTGTAGGTGTGCTGCCGAGGGTGACATCAGACCCTTTCTCCAGCCTTTACAATTGCCTCTATGCCAACGCTCTGGCGAGGCACTTGGGAATATGGTCCCCTGCCATCCTAAGCGAAATCCAGTCCCCGATAAAACACAGTACTTGTGGTGTGACTGTCCATGCATGTGAAGATTTGCTTTCCATTAATACTTGGACAGTAATATCGGATTTTGAAGTTCATTTAATGGGAAAACAAAAGGAACACACACACTGCAGAGGAAGTTTTACCCTGGAGTGAAGAATAGAAGACTGTGGCAGCTTTACCAAGCATCTACAAAAACATTTAAAAATTCATCATTTAGCAGTGACAAGGAAAAACACTTTTTTCTTTTCAGATTTTCAAAACGAATAGGTATCTGAAAATATAACCAATCACTTCAAGCTGTCACCACCCACCCCTGGAACCCGGGGGTGGAAGAGAGGAGGAGAGGAACTGCTGCCGATGGAAACACTCCGTTATTTGTTCATTGTCAGTGAGCAGAGACAGAAATAGCTCTTCCAGTGTGCTGAGGTGTAAATTTGTCCATCTGGGGGGTCAGCTCAGCTTTTTCAAAGCTAAGGAATGCAAGATGCTGCTTCTACTGCAGCCAAGTGGGAAGTTGAAAGGATCTAAATTCAGTGAGATTTTAAATCCTAAGTGAGATTTTAAATCCCAGCTCTCATGAAGGTCCCTGAAAATTGCAGCCCAACACATCCATCATTACCTAGTGCTCCATCCACCTAATCTAGAAGTTCCAACAAATGGACGTTTTCTCATGTCACACCATATTTGGTGTCATCTTGAAACTCCTGAGATTAAAAGAATCGTCACATTTTTACTTTTTATTTCTAAGCTCACTCTGATGGATGCAGAGAAAGCCGTCTCAGAAAACAGGTGGCAAAATGGGTCAAATAAGAGAGATCTTGTGATTTCAAAGTCTGTCTTGGGGTGTCCATGTCTAATTTAAAAATGGAAAGGACTACCTCTTCCCCTTGCTCTCAATTACCTGATAAAGACAACACGTTTTACATACAAAAAAAAAGCTGCAGATACAGAGATCAGAACAACTTTATGTCCTCAACTTGAGCAAACGAAACAGACCTCTAAGGCATTCTTTTTAAATTCAACTGTGAATTCACAGAAAATAAGTAATTTCCTGGAAAATTAAAATAATGATAATAATCCCACAACAACAAAAAATCCCCAAATTAAAACCCCACACCTGAAAGCCAATCAAACCAAAACAAATCCCCAAAAAGCCCAACAAGGAATGGGGCTCCAATATTTTAGTGGCATTTCTGCAATGCCGATATCAATTCCAAGTCTTAGGAAAAGAGAAAAGTTAAATACAGACAAGTTTCACCTCCCTGGCTGATAGTAGTTTTCTACAATTACCCTTAAAGGCCATTGATTTGATAATATATTCACCGTGACATACAATCTGCATAATGTTTCTCAATGACTTATTAATATGCAAATATTAGGAAAAAAGATTGAAAACGCAACTCAAATGTTCCTAAAGCATGATGATGTGCTATTTAAAATCAAGGGGGGGGCCAGGAAATAAATAAACAAATAGAAAATCAAACGGAACCTTATCATTGCACAAATAAATCAGCGCCAGAGAACGCAACAGGTTGAGTTCTAGGCCAGCTGCACTGCAAATCCTGTGCATGGTAATGCTCACAAAATCCAAAATGTACAATTTTCAAACGCAAGGAAATAATTCTCATTAGAACTACCCTTTGCGATAAAAAGGGGAAGGAAATGGGCAGGAGGAGCTGAGGGCTCCACTGTTGAAAACTGAAGGAAGAGAAGAATTCCAGGACGTGCTTCCAAATTCTGCCTGTAAAGCTCAGAAATACCTCACAAATAATCCTCAAGACTTTTAGTGCCTTTAAATATAGCACATCATAGAACCACAGAATCTGTTTGGTTGGAAAAGACCTTTAAGATTGTTGAGTCCAACTGTTAACCCAGCACTGCCAGGTCACTACTAACCCATGTCCCTCAGCACCACATCTCCATGGCTTGGAAACCCCTCCAGGGATGGAGACTCCACTTCCTTGGGCAGCCTGCTCCAGGGCTCGACAACCCTTTCGGGGAAGATATTTTTCCCAATATCCAACCCTGGTGCAACCTGAGGCTGTTTCCTCTTGTCCTACTGCTTGTTCCTTGGGAGATGAACAAAACACTACTGTAGATCAGTGACCATGTAGTCCTTCCAGGTGACAGCCTTACAACAATCCTGATTATGGATTACTCTGTGAAAAGGCAGCCAACTTTCCAGACTGGACTCTCGTTCTACCAGCCCCTGCAGCTGGTCAGTGCAGGAATTGCTCCGGTGTGATCACACACCCCTTGCAAAACATGTATCTGAAAAACAGTGATATGGCCCAAAGCACAAACTATCAGATCTTGCCTTAGATTTTTACTATGCAAATACCAACTATATTTTGTGCTAAGAGGCTATAAGCTTAAAAAAGCAATACAGCCAGTCAACGAGCAATCAACCAACCAAAGGACTTACTATCCACCTGAAGAAAATCCATTGCAAAAACCTTCAGAGAGTCAGTGTCACACCAACAAGCTTTTTCACACCCATACGTACACAACCAACCAATTGTTTTTCTTGTCTCCATAACCTATTTCAGACGAACAAAGAGTCCATCGCTTTTCCTTAGCTCCTGAACAGTCACTTCATACATGCCTGTATGGTTTTTTAAGGGTCTGTCATCAAGTGGGTCTTTGATGTGAAGAGACAGCGAATCTGGATAGAGCTGAAGGATGTTTTAAGTCCTTTCTCAGAGGCTCAATAGAATAATTGCACTGATGCTCTGTAGTGGTAATTAGGGGAGAAAATAGAGCCACCAGCCAGTTTCGGGGATTATTAGCAAGCTGTGCGCATACAAAACACACAGGCCCAGGAAAAATAAGCTGAGAGCTGAGTCCTGAAAGAGAGGGAACCTAGAACTGCTGGAGGCAAGTGCTCTGTTAATCCACAGCACTTGAAACTGCAAGAAAAAGGATAAACTCCAGTGACGAACAAGACTTAAGGGAAATAGAGACATCTCTAACTTGAACTCCGGCCAACCTCACCTGCAATGGTTCCAGGGATGGGGCAGCGACCACCTCTCTGGGCAACCTGGGCCAGGCTCTCACCACCCTCATTGCAAAAAATTTCTTCCTTTCTCTAGTATAAAACTCCCTCTTTTAGTTTAAAATTATATCCTATTGCAACGTTTTCTAGGAGGTCATGATTTCACCTCCTGGTTCCAACCATGACACTACATCATGTTTACAGTTGTTTTAATACTGTAAGCCAATTCTCCAGGCTATTTGGAATTCCTCTCCCCAAATCAAGAATCCCCTTTCCCTTCCCTTACTCACAGGTATTAAAGCTTTACATTTAAAAATTCTACTGAAGTTATTTTTCAATTGACAAACGATAGCCCTGGCAAAACCTCAGCACAAAGAGACCAGAAACATTATGGAACATGAAATTCAATTCCTTGTCACAGATAAAGAAATACACCGTGAAAACTCCTTTATTTTTCACACTTATGCAAAGTTTCTGCTAATCCAGGAATCGAGAATGGCACATGCAAAGTTGAAAGGGCAGTTTCAAGCGTGGATGTATCACTTTTGGAAACCTTCATGGAACAGAGCAAAATATAATCCACAGAGTCCTGTTATTTTACTTAGGCAGCACTACTAAAAGCTCTCGCTGAATGTGCAAAAGGCCTGAGGGTCTCTAGCTTTGTCCTGTCACAGTTCCAGCTCATCTACACTTCTTCAAGAAAGGCAAGTGAATTTTAATTGTCAGAAGCTAATTTTCTTCAGCTTTTCATTAGCAAGCACTTCAACAGAAATGAAAGCGATGGGTGGTATTTCAACACGTACGTAACACCAGTAATGTTAAAAATCTGTGTCACCTTCACAGCCCAGCTCCAGTCCTTCAGGTTCCTCACCATTATTATTATTACTTATTTATACTTGCAAAGACAGAGCTTGGCTGCTAAAGACTTACAAGAACATTAAGGGCAGTTTGATCATGTTTAACAATTAAACATTGCTAGTGAATGACAAATAATTTCAACAAAATCGACTAAGATCTCAGGCCCTCATTACTCTGTTTTTATTGTTGTTTTGATCAACTCTTTGAGAAAGCGCTCTTGCAAAATAAAAATAAATCAAGGACATACCCTTTATAACTGACCAGGAATGATCGATGGCCGAGTATAACCACCACGAGAACAGTTCTTCTACCAGTTTCAAGCAGGTATATGGTCAGTCAGCTTAAAGTAGCTTTCCACAGTACTGGGTGATGCCAAAATTTAAGTACAATTACATGACAGAGGTTAACCATTTCCTGCTTTGGTGTTCTTTCTGAGAACACCTGTACGGTCCACCAAGTAATAGAAGGAACCCTCGTGGCTTCTAGCGTGTTTACGATGCACAGTGCACGGCTGGAGAAACCATATGGTGTCAACCAGACAAAAGCTTCAGAGAAACATGACAAAGCTGTAGTCAGTGCCTGCCTTACCTCTGGTTAGTATTGCTCAGGGCATTCCGCCCCATCTTCTCTCTCCGAAGCCTGACAACTTGAACTGTGAAATACTTTTAAAGCTCCGAAGCTCCCATCACAGATTCAAATTTTAAAAAGGTATCTCTTTTACTAAGAATAAACAAAAAGTCTGAGAGTAAAGCTTTCTGACAGAGGACCTGGCTACACAATCAACAGCAACCCAGAAGTGCCTCCAGTTCCTTACAAGTGTCCATGAAGCTGCATTTGCAGGGACAACCTGGGACAATTTGTGGCACGTTCCCTACCTCAGGACCAGTTCAGGAGGGGGCTACAAGGATATTCAACCACTCAAGAAGGAAGTATTCTTTGTGAGGTCTCCCGTGTTTCCCCAAGTACTGTGCAATTTCTAGCCTTTGCAAGTACAGCCTTGCCTTGGGAACGACAGGAATTAGCAGGTAACACTGTTCTCGTTTCAGCAAACGCCTTCCTAATGCAATTGTCTTCAAAACCAAAACCATTCTGCCTTTTCCAGATACCAAAACCTCAAGTGAGCCTCTCCATCTGCAACACGTGTTACTTCTACCCTGAAAATCCTTTAGGGCTTTGCTTTTCTGGAATATACAAAGCAACATTAAAATATAGTGAAAGTTGCCAAAAGCCCCAACATTGGACTTTTAGACATCATTTGATTCTGTGTAAAATTCATTTAGCAAGTGCATGCTTCTTTTAAAAGGAGCAGCTGCAAGATTTCCAGCCTGCTGCCCAGCAGTGCTCTGAAACCACAAGGTTTGAAGGACAGCTTGCTTCATACAAATACAAGAGACTTTGGCTACATTTAATAAATCTGTATTTATAAAATATTAATGCAAAGTGAAATAAGGAGGCCCCAAAAGGATTCCAAGATGATTTTTCTCTTCATTTCAAACTGTCCCTGAACAATGACCAATCCTTAAAATGTACAGAAATTGTTCCAGATAAGCAACAAATATCTGCTGTCTGAAGCACCTTCTTTCTGTGGGTTTGAAAATGAACTGGAATGAGCTGGAATTCTGTTTTAAGATTTTGCCTATTTCTTCCTTCTTCTAGGCAGACACTGTTGGAATCATAGAATCCCTTTGGTTGGAAGAGACCTTCAAGATCATGGAGTCCAACCACTAACCCAGCACTGCCAGGTCACCACTAACCCATGTCCCTCAGCACCACATCTCCATGGCTTGGAAACCCCTCCAGGGATGGGGACTCCACCGCTGCCCTGGGCAGCCTGGGCCAGGGCTTGATCGTGAAGAGGGAAGTTTGTTGTTGTATTTTTCAGCATTCGCTTGTATCTTCTTGGGAAACCAAGAAGTGCAGTGGAAGACACAGAATGAACAGCTAATAAAGTTCTCTGAGCTCAGAAGAGATGCAGAGTTTTCAAAATGGGAGATGTTTTGAAGACTTTATTTTATCCATGCTTTTTCCTATGTCAGTAATCCAAAATATTTTAATATTTCTTGTTTATTGTCACATTTGCCCAGACTACATCATCCACTACATCCTATAAGGAAAAAACAAAGTATTACAAATCCTAGAACTGGATTCCAGTAACAACATTAAACCAAGTTACAGCTCTTTTTCTACCACGCCATCAAATCTCCCAAAGCTATAGCTTCCAGCAAGCACAAGAAATCAACATCAAGGGGTTTTTTTTTCCTCCTCTCATCATTCTTCAGCTTTCTATTCTCCTAGTCCCTTAGTTCAGCACCCTCACAGCTACTTGCCTATACTTTACTCCCAGTCTGAATTTGTGAAGTTTTAACTTCTAGCCCTTGATCCTTGCTATTCCTTTCATTACCAGATCAAAGAGCTCTTCACACTTAATCAAGTTACCTCCTTATGCTTAATCAAGTTAACCTCTTTGTTGTTTTTCAAATACATTAATCAATTTCTAAAAGAACCCCTTACATCCACCTCTCTTTCTTGCCCTCCAGTGTTTTTTGAGTTCACACACACCCCTTCCATGCTTTTTATTGAAAATTGAGTAAATGGAATTTTAAAGCAGCTCAGGAATCCTGCACCCAGGACACAATAAGGTTAAGCTCTTAAACTTACCAAACAAATTATGATCCCTGCTCCAAAGAGATCAAAGAGCAGACGTATGGATGTAGATACCAGGAAAAAAACACACGAGGACACCAGACAGACCAAGGTGTCTTGACTAACTGACCCAGAAGCCAACATCACACCAACTTTGAGGCCAACCAGTACCATGTGTAGAAAGTAATGCTGCAAAACCCGTGTCTCTGTCGCTCAGAGGTAAAAATGACACATCTTGCTCAAAAGGCGTTTGCAGCTCCGTTGATCGGATTTTCATAGATTACAGCAGATATTTTGTAGAGAATTCACAGTTTACCATAAGCATGAGGAGATTGAGACTTTTTAGAGCAAGGAGAGGTTAACTGCAAAGAAACTAGCAGCTCTCTAGAAACAGAGTTTTACTCTGTCTCTCGCAGGACTCTGCCAGCAAACAAAGAAAGGACTGCTTGATAAAATAAGATTCTGCTATCATACACAAGATAGAGTATAATTCAATCTATTCAGTAAGTTATTAGCTTTGCATCAAGAAAGACAAGCATATTTAACATCCCTATACTCAGGAATGGCTAATCTGCTAGTAATGTTTCCAAAGGAACCCTTAAAACTCAAGATAGATATAGATTATTTTAGCTATTTTTTTCCCCCTTCCCTGCTGCTGAAATTGCTTTCAGACGCTGCTTATCTTCTAGCCCTCACTCAAGATCTGCTTCGATTTTGCTGAGACGGGGAGTTATCTGATGCAATGATGGTTTGGGCAAGAGGATAAAAAGGTGAATGTGTAAGAATGAAGACAGAAAAATAAGACAAAGGATGTTAGAATTTATTTTTAATTATTTTATTATAGCCTGAAGCTATGACGAATGTTCAGGATGAAACAAAAAAATCGCTACCTTTCGCTAACTTCCTAACAAACATTTACTGACTTGCAAAATGCTTTGATCTCCAGAAAATGAAGTTGCAAGGAATGTAAGAACAGTAAAAATTCCACTATCTAATTTTATTTCCTATTTCTGGGTCTTTAATCTATTAAATTTAAAGAGAAGGAGGAGGAAGAGGAGGGTGAAAAGGCAATTAGCTTCAAGCAAGGGGAAAAAAAAAAATGTTAAAACATGACATTTGCTGTAGCAAAAAGAACATGAAACCAGGCTAGCCCTCAGGTCTGGAATGCTGCAGTGACCAACACGCTTTCAGGGATGGACCAGCAGAAACAAGCTACACCGCACACTCTGGATTGTGCAATGCAGGGGAAAAATTGTGCAAAGGCAAAAAAAGTGCTTCCTGACCCTTCCAGCAATCCGCTTAGTCCTTGAAGCATGAGATTTGATTACCTTCGTCTCAGCAGGCACAGCCATGAATATCACTGTACACCTTCTAAAGCCCAATGCGTTCTATTCGATAAAGAAACAATAATGCAAGAATTTCTAGACCACTTCAACTCTGCAACCCGGGCAATAATTGCAATGAGAAATCCATGGTGAGAACATGCACAAAGAGCATCAAAGGCTTTGGGTTACAGTGGAGTTTTGACCTTCTCAAGGGCATAATAATATGTTGGCACTTAGATCTTCTCTTTCGAGGAAAAAAATATCCTGTAAATTAATGAAATCCAGCAAAACCATGTGGCAATTAAATTCCCCATGACAGGAAAGCAAGAAAACCCAGTGAAGAAGTTGTTGGGCCCACAGAAGCTTTAGGGCAATCCTTACATCTGAGATGTGGCACATCCCCCTGCGGCCTGTCACAAAGTTTGAATGCAGATTTCTGCAAAAGCCTCCAAACATCACCCATCAAAACAATCAAATGTGAATGCTGGCAGCTGAACATCTGTGTCCTGCTCAAAAACATGCTGAAAAATACTTGAAGCCTGGAGTGCCTTAACTACAGCAGAACTTTCAGGCATGCAATGATGCTGGCTCACTAACATCTTTAGACTCCTGCTCCGTTGGTGGAACTGTCTTTCCTCAGTGCACGCAGCATTATTCTATCATTCCTCTCTTAGCTACAAGCATCTTCACCAGCTCCAACACAAAAAAAATTCAGTTGAACCTGTATGGAAATAAAGCAACAAGCCTGGGCAGCTGTACGGGTTCTGCGTACACCAGGTAACACACTCAAGCACCACTTTCCACCAGGAAGGAGAGGTTGAAGGGGTTCTGAGGGTAGGAAGAATGTCACCTGCTGAGCAGAGGTTCAGAGAGCTGGGCACAGATCAGAGAGGATTAGGGCTCCTAATGCAAAATGCTGAGCTCAATTTCTTCCTTATGACAAATAATAGGTTTTAATTAATTCTAACTCTCCCATTAAATTTATGAACTCCAGTTCTGGAAAGTCTGGTGGATCTTGGTTTTCATTTTGATATTTATCTGCAACGTTACTGCCTCCCAGCAAAGCCAGGAGTCTGTTAGGTGGGTATTCCTTCTCCCCGAGTATGCACATCATGTACCGAAACTTGAAGGAAGAAGAGGGAAGGAGGTTACCTTAGTTTTCATAGCTATTGAGGAGGAAATACGAATGGCCTTATCTTTTCTGCCCTTTGTAAACTTGTCAGTGTTCCAGGGATGTGGAGTGCCCAAGTGGGAAAAGGACTGACCACCGGGTAACAGTCTGATGTCAGCTCCAAGACAGCAAGAATGAGAAGCAAATCATCTTGTTGGCCAAGATAAACAAAGGAACATGGAGAAATCAGAACTCCCAGAGTGTTCATCTTGGCAAGTCCTCAGTAAAGCCTTTCTCTCCACTGCCTTTTAACAGCAACAGTAGCACAAGATTAGAAGATTTACAGTCAAATATCCTACTCTTTCCTCATTCAGAGATTTCATTGAAGCAGCTTGCGGACATGTTTCACTCTTAACTTCCATGTTACTTAAACACTACACCAACCTTTCTCTGAAGTTTTAGCTCGTCTACTCTGCAAGTCCACCTCTGTAAAGCAGTTACCATATGCTCAACTCACAGCTTGCACTCTAGCTTTCTTTACTTACACAAGATTTAAACATATGCTTAAACGCTTTGCCGAAGGAGAGATGCATTTCCAAGTTATGAGCGTTTTGGGACCAAAGTCAAAGAATTAAGAAGGCCAGGAACTGGATTTGTGAAAATATAAAAGCAGGAGAGGCGGCATGCCTTTAACACTTCCTTGCGAGTCCTTGCTGGGATGAATGCGTGTTTGAAAGGACCAAAAAGAAATGGTAAAATGTCTTCTTGTTGCCTGAAGGTGTTTAATCCAGTGGAGCGAGGGGAATATAATCAGCATTAAAGTGCTCTTCATAAATAATGGACAGTCTAGCAGCTTTTATCTACCCTGCACTTTAAGAAAGTTTCTTCTGCTGAATATTTCATGAGCAAAAGGTCATTTATTGTGGCTTTTAAATTATACAATTCAGAAACTGCTAGAAAAAAAAAGTTTTGTTCCAATGCAATAATGAGTTTTGAATTTCTAAAGAAACACAAGCAGCCTAAATACATATTTTGAAACCTATCACATACCAACTACCAGGGGCACCTTTGCCCTAAATTGTAACTACTGATTTTTAAGATGTCCAATCCTATTCAGCAACACAGTGTTTATTTTCAAGTGAATAATAAACCTGAAGGTACATTTTTCCGAAGATGTCAGCTCTGGTTTGCACTTCTCAACAAAATATACTGCTGATCACAGGCCGTTTCAGACGTGCATCTGTGACAGCCATCTCCAAGAAATCTGTTTTCTGAACCTTATTTTAAAGGTGTCTTTTTATTACAGCCTTTTAAAATGACAATTAAGAGTTCCACGTAAACAAAGCCATTAAGGAAAGTGAACAGGTGAATCGTCAAGATGAGTTAAGAGGTAACCTTAACTCCGTCCCCTGTGAATACAAGGCTACGTCGCGATCTCAGCGCCGCATCCAGAGACAGATGCTCTGTGGGTGTAGATTAGCATGACTTTACAGAAGTCAGTCGTGCTACATCTGGTTTCTATCAACAAAAGCACCAGCGCACTTCTCCTCAGCATCAAATCTCCTCTGTACAGCATCACAGGGCTATGGAAGCACACCACAGGAGCCTGCTTCACACCAGCCCCCCAGTGACTTGCAGCTTCGGTAACACCAAATAAGTGGCTTCAGGTCATTACTGGGTTATCTTCCTTAGCCACAGCTATCCTTGGGGAATTTTTCAGCTTTATTTCTAACCCCAACCTTCCAGACCATAGAACTACACTAATGAAAAACCCCCACCAAAACAAAACAACAAAAAAACCAAATTGAAAAACCTCAACAATTCACTTTCTTTCTAAAACTAAGATAGCAAATATCACTTCCATATTTTCTTCATAAGGTAACTGAGCCCCCACCACTAACTCTCTTATGTCGTTCAGTTTCCACTTTAAAAGACCAGATAATGAAAAAGTTAAAACATGAAAGGAGCTATCTGTGGGAGTTCAAAGCAGCTGGGACAACCGGTACCATGCATGGAAAATCATCTGCATACCAACTGGCCGCTGCACGTGGGCAACAAACGTGACTGTGGCAAAAAAGAGGTTTACGTGTTGAATGACTTCTCATGACATGCAAGGAAGGACTCTGAGACACTCGTCCAATCCCTAGATCAATCATCTTCCTTAGCAACGAGCAGCACAAGTCCCACTGAGTGATGGGATACACACAAAACCACCGTGTACAAAGTCACACTTTGGATTTCAGGTATTTTTTCCATGCGTTTGTAAAAATAAAATTGATCTTTAGCACCTAATTCAAATCGGCTTACAGCTTTGTTGGGATGATACGACCCTCCTACAGCTACCAGCAGAAAAATTCAGCCAGACCTATCATGCATGAGACACCTCCATGGCATCAGGAAGGTTATTTTAAGGGAGACACGTTGGCTGCAGTCTGAACCTTACACAACACATCGCCATTGGCGTGCACCTAAAATACCCGCTGAACTTTTTATTTCTAGGCATAGTGAACACGCTCCTTAATAACTCTGGTTTACTTAGGATGGTATTCAAAAGTAAACACCACCATCATTGATCCAGGCCTGTCAAATAGGGACTGTCAATTTGGAAGCTGAGAGAAACGCACAGGTTTTATCCTGGCTCGCTGCAAAGAGACAGATTTTTCCTGTGGTCAATAAATTCTCTCGAGGCGTTGCATTTAAAAGCCAAATCGTACCTTTAAAAGTGGGCTTTTGATGTCTGTGGCAGAGCTAGTATAGGAACACGAACTGATGATACCTACAGGCTTTCTTGCTGCCTTTCGCACTGCTCTTCTCTCATCGCAGTTCATGGACTTGGGTGTAAAGGCAAAAGGAAAATCTTTATTAGGGGAAAAATACAAAAGGAAGGAAATGAAGCGTCTCAGTTGTGTCCCCTGCTTGAGCAACGAGAAAACGAAGCTCGTGGCAGGGCTTGCCAAAACAGACGGCAGCTGGATCCAAAACATTACTGATGGGTAATGGAAGTTTATATACATGGACGGAGTTAAACACCAACACTCTTAGACTAACGAAGATACAGACACGCTCTTCTGTGTGATAGTATCTAACCATTTGTCATGGGCCTGTAATCGAAGCCAAAGACAGCTTGTTTACTCTGTATTACAATACAATATTTCATATTGCTTTTAGAGTAAATGATACATAGATCATCTGGTATTTAGATAGAGCTTGAGATGTCTAAGAGAAAACGGGATGTGTCAGTTTTGATGAGCAGTCCCACAAAGAGTGACTATGATACTTGTATCAAACCACCCTATGGACAAGCCTGTGGAATGGTAAGACCAGGAGGTCTCCTAGATCAAAATCACCTGATGGAAAATGAACTGACCCCTCTAGAAATGGTGCAACTGCTCTGCCTCATATAGAAGAGATTCAAAGACCAGATGCCCATTTCCCCTACTCCACCTTCATCCCCAGTGTTCCCACAAACTAGCAAGAGACCCAGAAAAATAGATGGAGTCATTTCGAGTGTCCATGTTCAACACGTAACCATGCTGAGAAATGATTGTCAGAAGAAAATTCTTGCATTGAAATAAACTTTAGATATCACTGAACTCACTCCGTGGTTCTTAGAGGTCAAACAAGCAGGTCAACTTACGTAGCTCTCCTACTTTCAATATTTCGCACAGCATCTTTGTCAGCTCAATGCTACTGCGGCCAAATGGGCACTCATGCTTGTCTTCTCGACTGCTGTTCTCCAGGACAATCTGAAGGAGGAATCAAAATGGAAAATAATCAGTTTGAAGAATCCACCGGTTCAAGTACTGTCCTTCACATCCAATATTTACAAGATATATCAGGCGGAATTTAGGAAATTATGTGGAGGCTCTGCTTTCCTAGACCTTAGACTTCCCCCCAGCTGAAGGACCAGCAACACGGAAGCAGTGCTGCTCCATGACCAGCTGGGAAGCGTTGCTGTTCTGCACCACTCCTGGCTTGGAGAAATGGCAGTTAGAAGCCAAAGAGAATGAAATAACTCATTTCAAAATTGCAGGCTGAAGGAAATTAGATACAATGATTTATAGACATGAACAGACCTAGAAGGAACTATAAAAAAAGTGGGACAGAAATTGTATAGTTGGATTCAGGTTCCAAAAAAAAAAATCCAGGTCTCAAAAATCAAACTGAAGTCCACATAGGAAGAAAATGTATGTACTTTATTACGGAAGAAACCTGTGCTTCTGTGCAAAACATTGCCTATGAATGGTGCAGAATTGACTCAAGGAGAGTCTTTGCATACTCTGTTGAGTGACACCGCAAAATAAATGGGAAAAAATAATTCCTTGCACATTTTTACACCCATTAAGTTGTGCCGTATCAGATACAGTCGGGATAAAGTTTTCCCTGGCACTTCTCAAGAACAAGAGATTTCACCGTACGTGAAAAAAATGAGTTATGAAAGCACTATAGATTTCACTGAAGCCTGAAATGAGAGCAAAATAGGGGTTGAAAAAAAAGAAATGGTCAAAACAGGTTCGCTCTAAGAACTGTCTTTGCACTGAGAAACTTTGCCACTTAAAAAAAAAGAAACAAAACGCATCCTAAACAGCTGCTGCATAGCCTGGGGATAGAGGAATAGAGGAAGAAAATTAATTTTAAAAGGTGAGACTTTTGCCAAGCATCAGAGAACCTCAGAGGCTCTCTAAATTTTCTTCACCAATAGGTGTTTAGACATTGCTCTCTGCTTTGTGTTCCTCCTGTCTCCTTAGCTCCCATCTTCATCATGGTTTTTGTTTGTTGCATTTTTCTTACGGAGTTTGGTTGCTTGGTTGCTTTAAATCTTTCAATTTTGACAGCAAAGAAAGCTTTGCAAAAGGCTCCAAGGCTGGAACTTCACCCAAAACCAGGAGGAGAGGACCACTGCAACGCTGGATGCCGGCAAAAGCTTTCCCTCCCTCCCCACATCTTAGTTGTGACTGCTTCATGCTCTATTATGTGCAGAAGCCTTCTCTGTGAAGCAGCTAAAAGTGGGAAGAGTGAAAACCCAAAAGCAGGTGGGAGTGTTACATGCTTCACACAGCAAAGCTTCTTCACCAAGCATCTGTTTCAGTCTCTAGCTGGTATTTTGCTCCCAACCCATCACCTGGGGATGTAAAAGGATGGTTGCTCTCTTTGGTATGAATAGATGAGCACTTGGGTTTGTTTTCCAGTGGTGGTGGATTCTTTTACGTCACCAAGGCTTCCCACAGAAGCTTAGAAAGTCATTAGGGATGTAATAAACTCTCAAGCCGCACCTTGACCACTGTGTCCAGTTTTGGTCACCACAGTACAAGAAGGACATTGAGGTGCTGGAGCGGGTACAGAGAAGGGCAACGAAGCTGGTGAAAGGGCTGGAGAGCATGCCCTATGAAGAGCGGCTGAGGGAACTGGGTTTGTTTAGTCTAGAGAAGAGGAGACTGAGAGGAGACCTCATTGCCCTCTACAACTACCTAAAAGGAGGTTGTAGCGAGGCTGGTGTTGGTCTCTTCTCCCAAATTAGTGGAGGACAAGGGGAAATGGCCTCAAGTTGCGTCAGGGAAGGTTTAGAAAGAAATTATTATTAGGAAGAAATTCTTCACTGAGAGGGTAGTTAGGCACTGGAATAGAATGCCCAGGGAGGTGGTGGAGTCACCATCCCTGGAGGTGTTTAAAGAACGAATAGATGCAGCGCTTGAGGATATGGTGTAGTGATTAGAGAGATGCTAGGAGAAAGGTTGGACTTGGTGACCCTGGAGGTCCTTTCCAACCATCATGATTCTGTGAGCCCTACAACTTTTTACTGGGTTTTCCCAACAGGATGGCATCAGAATCATCCTCACCGGTCTGCCCAGAGGAGTTATTTCACCTTCTACAAGTTTTGGTTTAAATCACACCTAACTGTTCCATGCCACCTCTGGACAACAGCTGTCCCAAAGCAAAGAAACACTCCAGTTTTTGCTGCAGCCAGTGCTGAAGGAACAGGCGACTGTGACTTTGCATTCTGGATGAGTCATCCTGCTTCAGTCTCTCCCATGGAGGACACTGCTACATTTCCATACCCAAACCGAGTCACACCAGCGCAATGCAAAGCTGTGGCTCGACACTTCCCCGCGACCGTTTCTCTTGGCTTATTATTATTGTGCTTTATCTCTCACGTAATAAAACATCGAATCTGCATAGCGGAGCAGGGGGCTGCTTTGACACAGATTTAGATACAGCAGAGAAACGCTGGTAATAAAATCAATGGAGAGGGAAAATGAAAGGGGGAAGGGGAAGGGAAGCACTCGGATCAACGTTCCTGCTCGCTTCTGGCAAATGCATTTTGTCAAGTTTCACATTAACCTGACATATTAACATTTCATGAGCGCATAAATATTTAATGGTGACGCCATATATGCATATAATGTAAGGCAGAATTACAGCAATCAATAAGAATGCCAGAGAAATAGTTAAGGCGCTGTGTATTGCTATACAGCAAATTAAATGGCAATTTGAGTAATCAATATGTAAAGCAGCCTGGAAACGATCCTCAGACACAATCTCTGCAAGCACCAGCTTTCAGCAATTGCTGTGCAAAATAAGGCAGCGCTGACATGTCACATTTCTCTAAGAAAGGAAGACGGAAAGCCTTGTACAACATCTAAATATCTGTAGGCAAATTTGGCAGGTACAGATCTTCTGTAATAAACAGCAATGGTAAAGAGGGAACGACAAAAAAAAATAAAATCTTATAAATACCCAAAGAGAAATCATTCCTAGTCTTGGCAACAGATTTACAACATTCATTATTCTATCTCTAATATTCTTTTCACGACTTTGCGACGCATCCTGTTCCAAAGTCAAATGCTATAAATACAGCCGATAAGGGCATGATTTTAATGTTAATTCCTTTATCACTCTGGTTACGGAGGAGAAATAAGCAAGGAATGGACATGTTTACTTCATAAAGAGGTGAAAAAAATACCAGGGAGAGAAACATAACACCCAGCTCTCGACTGAAAAAACTTTTGCATGTCTACAGAGCACAGGGCTGGCTTGATTCATGCTTCTATCAGAGCGGTTATTTTACCAAGAAAATGAAAGTAGCGAGGAAGGCAGGAAGCCCACACAACCTTCATTCAAATGGAAGTCTATCATTAATACTCATAAAGCGGCTGCACTCTCTTACCTTCCTCCTCCTCGCCCTCACAGACCCACAGCGAGTTGCAGACATTTCACAATCAGGAGGTAACGGTTAAAATTTGCTTGGGGGAAACAAACATTTAAAGGCAGAAAGCATGGACATTGCAAGAAAACGCTTGGCACCATAGAATCTTTTCTGGTTGGAAGAGACCTTCAAGATCATGGAGTCCAACCACTAACCCAGCACTGCCAGGTCACCACTAACCCATGTCCCTCAGCACCACATCTCCATGGCTTGGAAACCCCTCCAGGGATGGGGACTCCACCGCTGCCCTGGGCAGCCTCTTCCAGGGCTTGACAACCCTTTGTGGGGAAGAAATTATTCCTAATGTCCAACCTAAATCGGCCCTGGCACAACTTGTGGCCATTTCCTCTTGTCCAGATAGCTTATAGTTCAGGAGTACTAAATGCTGCAGATCATCTTCTCTGCCTCTATTTCCTTTGATCAATACTGCCCATTACCATGAGGCAAAGGAGAAAACCACCGTGATGTGTAACACTCAACAACATTTCTTTTTCTTTAGGGAAAACTGAAGAAATCCAGACAAAAATCTGAAGAAAAACAAAACAAAAGGGAAAGAAAATTACCAAGAGAGAGCAGCCAGGAAAAGTTTGTGTGATGAAAAGACATTAACCAGCACGACAAGAGAGATTTTTTTTAAAGTAGATTGTTCTTTTAAAAAAAAACAAACCACAACAGAAAATACAAACAAAAAAGCAACCAACCCACAAACAAATAAAACCCCACAGAACGGTTGCAGCTCACGAAAAGGGAAGAAAAAAGAGGAAATAAGTGAAAGAAGCACTAAATGAGAATAAATTGCTGTCACAAGAGGAATGAGATGAATTGACTAGCAGAAGAGGAAAAAGGCAGAGGTTTAAAAACGTTTTTAAAAATGCAAGGAGATGAAATTTTTAGGAAATCAGTGCTATCCATTTTCTTGACATTTCTCCAGATGAAACTCTGTAGCCTATTAAGGCAGGGGAATTTGACAGTATTTGTAGCACAATACAGATCTGTAAAGCGTTTACTATTTTAAAGTTACCTACTATAAATATTTATCCTCTCTTGTTTACAAACTCCTGCTGTAAACGGAAGAGAAACATTTCCCAATTACCAAACAAAACCAGAGGGGTCAGAAAGGGAAAGGAAGGCTTGATCGTGGCTTCCCAAGGTAGATGTTTCAGGCAGCATTGGTCGGCAGCTGAATTTCTTCTGGAATTTAGCCACATGAACTGCCTGAAGCACCCTGTTTCCTCTGAAGGCAAAGTCTTCTCAAGAGGTGGAAAGCAGCCCTTCAACATCCAGTTGTCCAATAAAGAATTTAGAGAGATACAGGGAAGTATATTCCTCCTCAGACTGCAAGATCTTTTGTGCTTGCCCTTGTCTTATAATCAGTGGTGCTCGGCATCACCCAAAGAAGGTCCACCTGCCTTTACAAGGTATCTACCAACAACATGGACAATAACCTCAAATAAATTCGAGTGTCATGTCATGCTAAGATCATAGAAGAAGAATGCAAAATCTCCAGTAGCACAATAAAAAAACCCAAACCAAAAGATTTTCTAACTTTACCGCAGTGTTCCTTTATGATCTTCCATTGAATTATTCATTGAGTCCATTTCTATCTCAGCAGCACAAAACAGACCCTCAGGTAGATGAAGTATTTTCCACCTTCGACTACCACAGGCTTAAAAACCTGCATCAGCTTCAAAAACAAAGCTTATACCTGCACCTAGGAGCTAATGATTGATAAAAGGCAAAGTTTTGAAGACAGGTATATCCAAAAGCTTCCTCATGAAAATCCAGAAGGATGAAACCCCCCAGAGAGGAATATCCTTCCTTCACCAGGAAGGGATACTGACTTAGCCAGTCCCTTAATCCTTCACATTAAAGATGAAACTGGCTCAGAGCAGGCTGCCCACAGCAACTGCAGATGTAATTCTCAGATTCCTTAGCCGACCTCAGAGCTTGGCAATGGAATAGAGATTCATGATGGTTAGGAAGTAAATATGGAAGTGAAAGGCAAGACCCACTAGAGCTGCATCGATACTTGTAATAAATCCCACAGCAGACAGTTCAACAAGCGTTGCTGCGCTATTAAAACAGAGAGGATTCCCCTGACCTATTTTGTAGCACTAGCTACAATAATCCTGTTTTAATAAAGGCCAAGTTTTGTAGAAGTCTGCTGTAGGTTAGTATCACGAGGTTCAAAGAGCTACTTAAAAAAACAGTCAGATACCTGAGTGGAAGGTAAGGACAATGAATGTAAAGACTGGCAAAGAGAAGAAAATAACATATTAAGGGGCTGGGAACCACCGGACTTAGGCAATTAGGACTCATGGAAAACTGCATTCCTTCTCCAGGAAGACTCATGTAACAAAAGCTCAATTTCCTGTCTTCAGCAGAGCTGAAAGAAATTACATCCCTTTTCCTATCATTTCTGGGGGAAAAAAAAAAAAAATAATGGTATCGCAGATATCAAGCTCAGTGTTATTTCAGAAAATGCTGAAATTATAGGTTGGACTACTCATATCTGATCAGGCTGCAATGAGTAGGCATGAGGAGACTTTGTGAATTGGCGGAAGGATGAGTAGGCAGCCTCCTATACAACAACTGCAATGGTTAGAAAGTCTACGGCAGACAGTCTGAGCGTGACTCAACCCATTGAAGTTCTGAAAGGTCTCTGCAGGATGCCAGCAATCTTCCTGCCTGCATCACCGGCGCTCGCAAACAGCACCTGCTCCTCCACTCTGACTTCTGAGAGCTTCAAAAGGAGAACAACTCCCTCCTCAACCTCCCCCAACGCAGCAACTCAAGTAGCTGCTGGGGAAGAAGTGTCTCTGCATTGCAGTTCTGTGAATAACCGATTTTCCAGCTCAGCAGGTGCAGGGGAAAGGGGATTTTCTACTACTTACTCCAGCTCAATTCTTAATTTTCAGGTAATCAAAACTCTTGGCACAGTCCAAACATTGTTTTGATTGGGATAATTTTAACGATTTTTAAACTTTGTTCTAAATACAAGAACAGAAAATTTAGGAGCATACCACTAAATATCTTACACATCCTTCACAAAACTGTCGCAGTCATGGTTCCATCATAAAACGTAGCAAGGGATTAATAAGCCCAGCTTTTCAGCATGGATTGCAGCACTGGTTTCCCACCTGGTAACAATATTTTATACTCAAAATTTTACATTCAACAGCTAACAAATATTTGCATGAAATAGGTAAAAATCAGCGGGAAGAGGGTTAAAGGTTCTCTTCTACAGATGAGGGAGCTGAGTTTCAGGCTACATTAAAACGGTCTCTTTCCAAGCAATGCTTCTTTTTCCCTATACATACAAAGAACCTACTAATCTAATAAATAGCAAAGAATTGGGCATAAACTTGGGTAGCCAGCTGGGCAGAATTCAAATACGTGAACAGCCAACGCTCAGACCCAGAGTTGCAGTTTCTGCCTGAAGCACCAATCCCTTGTGTTCAAGCAAAACAAAGAGATGCAGTATGTGTCCTCTCAAGGCAGAATCTCACCCCAAAGAAGCTGTGAGACCTGCTAAAATACGGCTGGTCATAAGGGCAGAAGGAAAATATAGGCAAGACACCAACTTGTCCATCATCAAAAGCAAACTGATTAGAATGGGAAACGTGGACCCCACCAGAGACACCACAGAGGACTTCTGTGACTCAGCTGACTTACTGTGAAATACGAAAAGCTCTAAGTAAAATCCTCCACTCCCTCCTAGATGAAGGTTATCACTATTATTAGGTTTGAGAGCTTCACTTAAGCTCAGACCACTGCTGCAGGAAAACGTGAAATGAGAGAATATTCCAATAGTAGCGTGTGAGAAGCTAAAGTGTAATTGCTGTAAGTTCAGTTTACCCAATGGCAGACGCTTCTTCTGCCTGGAAACTCTGTTAAATTAGCCGAGATCCAAGATGAATGGATCTCACAACTGGAGCAGTAGCTTTGATTTTGCTGCCTGCTATCAAGAACATCTAAATGAGCATTGACTGCACATATAGGGGTCAAAACTGCAAAGCTCACGTTTCTATAGGAGCATCCCAGGCACAAACATGGCACATTTAAACACAGGACAACAACTATCGAATTTCTCTTCTTGAGTTACAAACAAAAGGAGTGCTTAATTTTGGTTCCTTTAGCTTGTACTTCACACCAAATTAAGTATCATTACTTTGGGAGGTGTCCCTGCCCATGGCAGGGGTGTCGGAACTAGATGGTCTGATTTTACATCAGTATTAGCAATTGCTGAAGTGCAGATGCACAAAAAAAACTCCAAATCATCCCTACAAAGGCATATGCACATAAAATACTTCAGTTTTGTGTATTTATACCTCTCTCCTTTGCATCTTGAAAAAAAAAAAAACGGATCTGAATAGTCTTGCACCACAAATTCAAAAAAAAAATAATTAAAAATCAATGACAAAGCACCACTAGAGATGTTCATAGCAATGGTGGCATAACAGTATGTCCATGGAAAAGTCTTTCCTCAGACTCTTTTTACACCCAGGGAAGTTTCAAAGGCACACTGCTGGTAAGAAAAATCTCAAGATGTCTGTACTGAATAAAGCCTTTTTAAACAGTAACTTGTAATTTTATTTTTAAAATTAGTAGAACGTGAAGCCAAAGTACTTTTGGAAAGGAGCAAATTGGAACTGAGGTGGGGGGGTGGGGTGGGGGCTTGTCTGCTCCAAAAGAACAAAACAAAAAAATTATCTGTCACAAAGCTTTATTCCAATCATTTTCTTCACTGTTAACTTTAATTATACACTCTGACTGTCCTATAATTATGTCGCTTGGGAAGCTGCCAATTATTTCCTGTGGAAAATTTTAAAATTTCTTGCAGAGATTCAACATTGCTTCCATCAACGCATTGCATGTACCATGCCACCACCTTTTAAAAGCAAAGCCTCTGATGGCAGCGATTGATTATTTAGGTGGAACATTAAAAAAATGCGGTACGTATCAGTCACTNAATTAAAAAAAAAATAAAATTAAAAATCAATGACAAAGCACCACTAGAGATGTTCATAGCAATGGTGGCATAACAGTATGTCCATGGAAAAGTCTTTCCTCAGACCCTTTTTACACCCAGGGAAGTTTCAAAGGCACACTGCTGGTAAGAAAAATCTCAAGATGTCTGTACTGAATAAAGCCTTTTTAAACAGTAACTTGTAATTTTATTTTTAAAATTAGTAGAACGTGAAGCCAAAGTACTTTTGGAAAGGAGCAAATTGGAACTGAGGTGGGGGGGTGGGGTGGGGGCTTGTCTGCTCCAAAAGAACAAAACAAAAAAATTATCTGTCACAAAGCTTTATTCCAATCATTTTCTTCACTGTTAACTTTAATTATACACTCTGACTGTCCTATAATTATGTCGCTTGGGAAGCTGCCAATTATTTCCTGTGGAAAATTTTAAAATTTCTTGCAGAGATTCAACATTGCTTCCATCAACGCATTGCATGTACCATGCCACCACCTTTTAAAAGCAAAGCCTCTGATGGCAGCGATTGATTATTTAGGTGGAACATTAAAAAAATGCGGTACGTATCAGTCACTGATAGCACCAGACAATTAAGAAACAAGAGGAAGAAAAGCTAACTCAACAGGAAAATAATTCAATAGGAAACTTTTTTAAAAATCCAGATGATAGCTAAAGACATCGCTCGCTCAAAGAAAACACGGGATTTTTTTTTCCCCTTTCACTAAACCTTTCTTCTGGAGGCTCCACTCATGTTGTATAGTAAACAAAAAGCTGAGATTCAAAACCAATTAACTCAAAGTTTAAATAAAGAAAAACAAACATTGTGTTTACCTGGAGGAAGACAGCAAGTAAAGAACACACATTACTGTCATTTCAGGAATAAGTATCTAACAGGAAAAAGCTGAATGGGAGAAATGGATGGTGGGGAAACAGGTAAGAAAGAATCAAAACAGGGAAAAAAGGTCTGGTTATTTTTGTTTCCTCTGTCACCGTGTGACACTGGTGTTTTGACCTTGAAATGCCTTCTGCTTTCAAGATGGTTACGCACTGCCTTCATACCCATGTTCTTGCACACACAGCCATCGTGTTCACTCTTCCTACTAGTACTGTTGCTTGCTGTGGCTTTTGAAGCCCCACTGCTGCCCCCACTTCAGTTTCAGACACCCTTCCCACCTAACTAGCCTACTTATTAGGCAAATCATTTCTCTGCAGACCCGCTTATGAGAGGCAGAACAAGGAACGAAAAGGGAAGAGATTAGTTATTGCCCATCTTCTCTTCCAGCTCCTCCTTAACCATTTTTTTCAGTAATACAAGAGCATTCCTTACTAATGCCCACGCAGCTGTGGCACCTTAAGAAAGTCAGGTCAGACTGCTGTGATTCTGTGATGACTCAATGATCTTAAAGGTCTTTTCCAACCTCAACGATTCTATGATTAGTGCTGTCGATTAAAACGCAGCACTGCCAATAGACTTGGTGAAACCATCAGGACTTCCTGAGAGTGTCTTTGCTTAATATACCACATTACATCAGGAAATTACTTACATTACTTCCTATTTTCCAAGTTCACTTCAAACCAGCTCTGGTTCCCAGCCTCCACTTTTAATTACTGCATAGCACAGATATTATCTCATTTTGGGTCTTAGCAATTAACCCGTGGTACAGCAACCAACTGTATCGCAAAGGGTCAAATGGAAAATAATCTCTCCTCCTAGGAACCAAAACGTTTCCTAGTATCAACCATGGAATAAAAGAGAAGAGCTCCTGTCAAACTGTTCAGAAGGCAAGTATTATTTGTACAGCCAACAATTTCTTGTGGAAACTTAATCTTGACCACAGAGAGAGATTTGTTAGGGTGTAGTAGAAGAAATAGATCTGAACAACTAAGCAAGGTCAACAGGCTGTCCAAGTAGAGCAAACTGGTGCTGTGAGAGTTTTGGGAGTCAAAGGCCATGAAGAAAAGGTTAGATGTGAAATAAGGAACTCAAAATGAGAAGGAAACAGGCATGTCAGGGCTGACAGAAAACTACAGCACGCCAGCTAGTAAGTCAAGGAGATGAAAATATAGAAAGTAGGTGTCTTTTGCGATCAAAGCCTAGCAACGCTGTAGGAGTTGCACAACGCCACTGATCTCAGAAGTGTCCAGCACACTGTTAACATGACAAGGTAGACCACCCACAGATGAGCGAACCAGCATGGTTAGGCTAACATCTTCCCAAGGTGCATTAACAGTTCCCAAAGCAGGCTTGGGCTAACGATTTAACCTGAGCGTGCCCCAGTACGGCCCCTTCTGCCCAGAGAGGTGGTGGAGTCTCCATCTCTGGAGACATTCAAAACCTGTCTGGATGCCGTCCTGTGCAACCTGCCTTAGGTGACTCTGCTCTGGCAGGGGGGCTGGACTAGATGATCTCCAGAGGTCCCTTCCATCCCCTATTCTGTGATTTCTAGCGTATGTATCCTCTCTCTCAGGCAGGAAATACACGAGGCAGTCAGACACTAACAGGAACCACACAAGAATAAAACCAGGCACCTCAAAATAAGAGCAAAAATTAGCAGTAATGCAGCAGCAAAAACACTGTTTATTACTGCTGAGCCAGCAACAAAGTCCTGTCTAAAGGGCAGCTAATTACACGCTACACTGAACTCAATTAAGACAACACTTGCAACATGAAAATGAAAAATAAGAAAAAAAATTAAGAGATGTCAATGAAGGCTCTATTTGGACAGAATTTCTGCCGCCTTCAAATTCTTTCAGACTTCTTTATAACACAACTGTCTCTTTTGGCAGCACTGGCTACCCCTACTAAGTACATTCTCTAAAGTTACAATTTTCAAAAGAAGCCCATGAAGTAGCACGGTCCAACATCTTACAAAATTCAACGAAAAGCAGGAACAAATTCTTTTTATACACAAAACCGCAGTTCAGCATAGTTTATCCAGCGCTCATTGCCCAGGGTGTGACCTAGCCCTTAATTCCAGGGCGAGATAGATGTTGCTTTCTTTGGTTTCAGCAAAGGTCAGGGAAAGTTCTCCTCAGAGGCAGGTATTATTCAGCTTTAAGCCTCTTCTTGTAAGAATGCAACACATAACATGCTTTAACTACCCTCGAAATAACAACTGTAGGAAGTGGAATGGGCAGGAACAGGTTGTGCAGATCAATCATGATGCTTTTTGATCTGTTTTTCTCCAAGCATTACCTCGCCTATAGCAGTACTTTTAGTGGGAGTAGCTTAACTTTCAGGCCACTGCCAACTCAGTCACTTATCAAGGAATTTGCTCACCAACAGCCTCCTTGCCACAGAAAACCCTGACATTTTGTGGTAGACTTAGAGCAGGGCAGAGAATTCTGTGCGATTACTCATTTGTGAGATTACATCCATCATCACCTGAAAAATCATCACCATCGTGCACCTGAAAAAGGCATAAGCTCGTCTCCCTTCTTCTCTGCAGGCCTAAGCAACAAGTAGTATTTGCCAAACGTAATATCTATAATATTTGACTCCATAATCACAGACTAGACACCTCTACAGCTTTCTCCCAAAGCTTTTACAGACTCATGCCGTGTTTTAGTGTTTGCTTTCCTAGACTTTGTTTTTAATGGTATCAGGATTCTGAACCTCCTCTTCAAAGTCAACAGTAAACAGGACAAAAGACTACAAACAGGCAATGGCACAGACCTCAAAGATGAGAAGAAGCCTTACCCGTATATAAGCATCCTGGTGATGTTTAGCGAAGTACAGCATGTTGTCCAGGGCTAGCATTCCTGGAGGGGTCTGCGTAAAATCCATTGCTGGGTTTACATGATTCTGTAAAAACATAACAAGATCACTCACTTAGCAACTTTACAAAAGCTATCACCTCAGTGATGTGCAGCATGTGAGCAGGCTGTGCCAGAAAGCCCAGCAACACAGCTCTTTTTGCTGAGCAGAAAGCTCTTAACAAGGAAATGGTCCATGCCTCGAAGCCAAATCCCAGAACCATGGAATGGTAAGGGCTGGAAGGGACCTCTGGAGATCATCTCATCCAACCCCCCTGCTAAAGCAGGGTCACCCAGAGCAGGGTGCCCAGGATCACGTACAGGTGGGTTTGGAATCTCTCCAGACAAGACTCCACAACCTCTCTGGGCAGCCTGGGCCAGAGTTCTGGTCTCCAAGTCTTTCATGGCAGACAGACTCCTCGGTGGTTCTACAGACTAAAAGTACCGTATTCATGAAAACCCAGATATGTAAGCAAACAGCCACCAAAACACCTATTTATACAGCTGCTATGGAATTATTTCAAATAAAGCATGATAATGAGAAAATATTTGAAAGCTATATTAAGTCTACTAGAGCTTGTGGACTCCTGAACACCAGCCTCAGACAAAAGTGTATGAAATTAAACAGATTCACCTTGTGGAACTCGGGTAATTTTTTTGTTACATTCTGTGTCTATGAATCTCAGTCATGGACTTAATTAATGAACACACCAAATATAACCAGAACTTGTTGGCTTTCACATGCACCTATGGATTTAAAATGTTTAGTTTCACACACTACATGAAAAACTACATTTGCACAAAATATTCATCAACCCAGTCGAGCTTTTGATTGCATGGAATTAAATGTATATTTGAGTAAGTTTAATGCAGTTCATGGTTTAGACATGTGCATCTGTCTGGCTACAGACAGGCTCAGAAACATCACAGAAGCTGCTCAGAAAAATAAAGACCCAGGAGTGTGTCTCCATCAAAAAATGACTATCGTCTGCTATGCTCTTTTATCAGCACCACCTTTGCAGTATCTCCAGCTCCACTCATCATTCTGACACAGAAAGATTTCCCTAGTCGCTCTGCGATGGCATCTCTATTCTGCAAGACCCAGCTGACAGACTTTAAAAGTACATTTACTAGCAGAAAACTGATGAGCAAAGATCAGCGCAGATTTCTCCTTCCATCAGTCCGTTTCTGCTGTGTGCTCAGGGTCTGATCCACCCACCTCACTGACAAAAGCACGAGTTTTACTACTCTTCTTCCTGTTCAAGTCTGCCAGGCCATAAAGTTGTAGAAATGCTAGATTCCATTCGCTTCATAGAATCACAGACTGGTTTGGGTTGGAAGGGACCTTCAAAGTCATCTCATGCAACCTCCCTGCAGAGATCAGGGACATCTGCAACTAGAGCAGGTTGCTCAGAGCCCCGGCCAACCTCACCTGCAATGGTGCCAGGGATGGGGCAGAGACCACCTCTCTGGGCAACCTGGGCCAGGGTCTCACCCCCCTCAGTGTAAAGAATTTCTTCTATGCAGTCTGAATCTCCCCTCTTCTAGCTTAAAACCATCACCCCTTCTCCTGTCACAACAGATCCTGCTAAAAAGTCTGTCCCCATCTTTCTGATAGGCCCCCATTAAGTACTGGAAGGCACCAAGAAGGTCTCCCTCTCACCCATCTTACCTTTAGATGCATGATAGGTTGGTTTTAGCCAATATGTCAGAGTCAATAGCCAATTTCATGTCAAGAACTCATAGTCCCATGAAAGATTAGAAATATTAGAAGGTAAAAATTATATATATTAAGATGGCTGATGCAACTTTAAAAGCAGAAAAAAGGTTTTGGGCTGAAGATGGCGTGCACAACCTGTTCATTTTACACCTCTGGCTTAGGAGAACTGGTGTACAAGCAAAGCACTAATTTTGCAATAGAGAATCAAGAGGATGTCTGGAATCCTAGATTACATATGGAAATATCTATGCAGTAACTATTTCCAAAGGGCAGTAGTCCAGGGCAAGAAAACAAAGGCTTACCAATAAAAAGGTGTTTTCCAAAAGCTCATCACCTTATAGTTTGTTTGTTTTTAAACATTCATCTGTTCACCTGAACAAAGAAAAAAGCCCCCATGGCTAACTCCCCATCCCAACCTTCCCCCTTCCACGTGATACATTTGTCAGTCAGAACATTTAAAATTAGTACAAGACTGCTTGTCACACATCACAAGCCCAATAGACTTCAGTTTCTCCTCAGGGAGGAGAAAACTTCCCTTCCTACAATTTTCAAGCATTCCAGAAAGGGCATTTTAAGAGGGGCCGAGTCTGGCAGGAACACAAATGCCCTCCACCCAGCCCACCCCAAACTCAGCATGAGTTTCTTCTATTCGTTTGAAACCACTCCATTTTGGGTAGGGAACACCACAAAGCCTTGCCAGGAGGTGCATTTCCTTGGGAAAGCTGTTGGGAAGCTGTTAACAAGCAACCATATAGCATCAGTTTTACAACGCCTTTTGCAATTAGAACTTCAGCACAGGACTGCACAGGCAGAGTATACCTGGATAAATACCTGACAAGCAGAGAGAGTATCAAGACCCATCTGCCTTTCTCCAGCTATTGAAATACTCATTTCACTGGTATTTACAAAGTTGAAATAAAAGCAGGACACTGAAATAAAAAGGCTGATATATTGATGCTTGAATAGTTCCTTCCTTCATCCTATTCTGCATCTCATATCGCACTGACATGACAACAACAGGCAGCGAGGGCATGAGAAATCTCACCACATTTAGTAAGGATGACTCATTTTGTCTCTTACCATCACTACGAGTTCAGTGTTCAATCAGAAAAGCCACCTCTCCATCACTTACTACTTTTTCTCCAAGTCAAGCCTCTAAACCCAGCGATTTTCAGTAGTTTCTTTCAAAATCTCCTGTCACTTTGGATGCCAGGATTAACTAGGGCTTGATCTTCAGCTCTGTTAAGTCAAATAACTGGAGATATGTCAGCTGATAATAGCTGAGGATCCACAAGACAGTTCTCGTGTGTGTGAGACAACACATTATCCTCAATTATTCTTCAAATTCAAAAGGAATGCCAGCCGCTTTGTTCCTTTCCTTATTCCTCCCTCCCCCTAAAATCATCCTTTTCTTAACATGTTGAATGTTTGTGCCTGCAATATTAACTTATTGAGAGTGGGTTTAGAAAGGAGATACAAAGCTGAATTATCTAAAATGATGTAGTGAACAATTCAGAAGTGTGCACACACGCCTACCCACAACATAATTTATTAAACATATGGAATGCGACGCTTCAGGCATCACCTGCATCTGTTCAGCAGAAAGTCTATTGCATTTTATTCTTTATGAAAAGCCAAGAGGAAGAAATATAAATGAAACTGATTTATCACCTCAGATTTTTGAGATAATTTTGGATTTTTTTCCACTAGCCTGATATCTAAGCATCTTTCAGCTTCCGTGTCTGAGCAGTATTTCACAGCTTACTCTTTTATACACGTTATCAAAAGCATCAAGAATTTGTTAGCCAGCTTAGTAAGGCACTGTGGAAATGAAAAAGTCATTCCTTTGGATAAGACGTAAATCCAAAATAATGCCTGCTTATGCCACTAAAAAATAAAAATTCATAAGATCACAGCAATTCCAGATAAATTCCTGCGCAGGAACGTTCTTCAGGCACCCCAGCATCCTCCTGCAGTCCTAGCTGAGTAAAGCTTTCTTCTCTGTCCTGAATGGCTTCACTGTTTTAATTTTATGCTTCCAAGGCACTCTCTGAGGGACGTATAGATTTCAGTCCTAAGAACGTGACCTCGCACCAATATACTCCATCACAGCAATTGTGTACTTAGCATCTGAGATAGCTGCTAATGGAATAAGTTGCTGCCTCTTCCTTCTATTACTCCTAACAACAGTATCTTCCACGTGAACGCGCTGAAGCACAGAAACCATTTATTTCCCTGCATTCCAAGCCTGTTAAGGTACAGGCTTCGACAGATATCGACAGCTTATCCCGGATTTTGCATCAGTGCTATGTGCAGCTATGGAAATCAGTTGCCAAGTCAGGCTGCTTTGTGCGGAAAGCTGCTTGTGGTAGGGGCTAGACCCGGTAATTGCTGCTCTACACGAAGAGCAAACTCCTGTTTTCCCAGCCCCCAAAGCAGCTCAGGTGAAACGCTACTCTGGACATCTTGCTTTTGTAGGTTTGTATGACAAAAAACACGACTCGAAGTTCCCAGGGAGGAATTAGGACTGGAAAAGAATTGATAGGAGAACTTCGGAAGATCTGAAGAGGAAGAGTCCAATTGAAATGGTGTTGTTCTAAAATGAACCCTCTCAAAAGTAGTCATATTTTTTTCCTGCCGAAAAAGGAACAATCTGTCTACAAAGATAGTGCCAAGGACAGTAATCGCTTTCTCCCATCTTCAATTACTTGCACTTACTCATCTTCCTTTTAAATCTAAACTATGGTTCTGTGGGCTAGGGAGGAAGTCAGTCACCTGGGTCTACAGCACCTACGTGAAAACCTTCCCTAGATCACATGAGGACATCACAGGAGTACATACATGGATGTTTGTTCTCATGAACTCAAGACCAGGAGGGTGGAAACCTTTAAAGTGATGTTCACAGTGAATTATGAATTGATAAATTGGAAGGAATGAGCACACGACCTCACCATTTACCCCTCCCCTAAATAACCCTGGAGTTCTACATGCAAAATGTTCCCATCTGTTCATTTACACAAGAATTACAAGTATGAAAAAATCCTAAATTAAAAAAAACCCCCACATTCGTGAAGAGGTAGTCGGCTAGAATTCTTAATGAGGAAGTAATTTTGTCTATTTAACAGCACTATATTTAAGATGACGATGCACACAACTTCCACTGTTCAATTTAATGAGACGTAACAGTGACGTGGGAATTTTCAACCTCTATGTATTCAGTGAAAGCAAGAACTAACAAAAAGATCTGGTTTTCTCTCAATAACTCCTGAAATATGCAAATGTGCGTTTTTTCCTTCCAAAGCCTTTTTTTTTTTTAATTTCCAGCAGAACTCTATGATAGAATGAAACTGTATGTGGAGGATTCCTGAATTTAATAATGATAATAATAATAACAACAACAAGGAGAAGAAGAAGTAGTAATAAAAACACTGTCTACCTCAAGTCAGAAGTATTTAGAGCTCAGCAACTGCTGTACCTTTGAAAGAATATGCAGAAAAATCTTTTAAGATACTTTCAGCACAACTGATTTAAACCAGATCCCCACTACCCCACATCACATTCAACAAACTCCACTATATTTCTACAGGATATAATTGTCCTAATGACCTAAAAATTATCTTTGTATCCAATTATGGTCATTTTGCCTTTAACTAACATATTTCTGGCTTATTCCAGCTTTGTATTTCAGTAAATATTTGGTCATTTCTACCTGCTTAACTTGTTTGGTTTGGTTGGTTTTTTTTATGACAGCTTTGCAATACAGATTAGCAGACTGCAAATGTTATCCTTTGATAATAGAACTCGCTCAAATCCACGTAACATGTTAAGCAACAGCCTTTCTGGATCAAGTTTGACCTCAGAAATAGAAAACTGACCTTCTCAATAGCAAAGAAATCGTAAGCACAATCTGCACATTATTTGCCCTATAAAAGATTATAACAAATCATAACTTAACTACTGTATTCCCTTAATTCACTGAGCTACTACGTAATCTACCATAAAGCATCACAGAGCTCGACACAGGTCACCACCAGAAACTTGTCCCAGCCAGGAATGGATGCTACGGTGGGCAGAATTGCAGAAATCTGGCTATTACGGGGGCCTAACTAAATCAGCTAAAATCACCAGATGAAACATAATAGAGCAGGTCAGAAGACAAGCACTGAATATTTTCAGCCGTGAATCAATTAAAAGTTGGATGAGATGACCATTGAGGTCCCTCCCAACCTGGTATTCTATGATTCTATGAAATCGCATGTTGTAAACCAAGACAAGAAGCTCATGCATAATTTTTTATAATTTACACTTACCTATATTACAGCTTTACAGTTACATGGAGCTAATGCTTTGGATTCCAGATCTTAATTCCTATGAACTGACAATAGTTAGCCTACAAGAATCTAAAAATGAGTGCTATAGAGTGATTACATCTTGCCCAACGCATGACAACTATGAACCACCTTTCAGGTTTTATTTCAGCTAACAAGGACAAGCTTTAAAGTTGGATACATGTTTAGCACTTCACAGATTGTTGACTTCTTATTATTGAAGCAATGTTCTCTGGGCAAGTGAAGTTATCAAGCAGTAATAGGTCATGTACTCTCTCAGGGAGATTTAAAATGAATCAGTGGGACACGGTCATTTCAATTACATTTTTTCAGTGTGGGAAATTGCTACCAGATATCTTCTCGTATCCGCTAAGTTAAGAGAGAATTAAATAAGCAGTCAAACATCCATGTGCAGATCCAGGTAGAATGGGTCAAGAAAGTAAAAGCTGTATTAGTTTATTACTACTCCATACCCGAGATGACCAACTCATTTAACAGCCACGTCAGTGGACCCAGCTTTTGGGTAAAGTCAGGCTGCTTTAGATGAAACTGCTGCTGGACAAGCCATGAGCTAATCCAGATGCAAGAAATTAAGGACCATTCCCTGGAGACCTTCTAGAGGCTCCCCGAAAGGATGTGAGGCAGGTATCCCTCCAGCCAGGTCAGCTGGAGAGCATCCAAGGGATATAACTTTTCAGATAGCTCCAAAACCATGATGGAAGTTCATTACCCATGTCCTGACCAACAAGCCATTTCTGTGCTGTTTAAACTACAGCAGTGAAGAAGCACACCAGGATAAACTGGCACCGAGTATCCTCAACCTAAAAAGACCTTGGAATGTGTCAGGAGATCGACTGGTTTAATTTTACCAGTGTCACTAAAGCAGTTTGCCTTTTCTGCATCGCTAGGATCTAAGGCACGTATTCTCCTCCTGCCCAGCAGGATGATTATCAAGCTAGCAAGAAGATAGTCATGTGAGAAAACAGTGTGAGCACTGCTAGCAGGAACAGCAAGCCAAAAAAATTAATCCATCTAAACCTGAATATTGTCAATAAACACAGATGAAATGTTTGCAACTAGATGGAAGTCAGACACAGCAGAATCAAAACCTACCCGAGTAATTTTATCCCTGTGAATCCTATCAGATATGCAAATAAGTTAGACTTAGTGTTGCTACACCCAATTTTGGTATGAAAAGCCTTTTTTGAGTTAAGATTCTGTTGAGTAGGATACATCGTGACTTCCACTCATTATTTAAGCATAATGTACATTGGTGTACAAGCCTTAATGGTCCTGACTGATGGTTCAAAGGCTACTTAGCAAGCAGAAATTCAGAACCTTTCAACAGGTGTTTTGTATAGAAGTTAGGGAAATCATAGAATCTGTTTGGATGGAAAAGACCTTTAAGATCATCAAGCACAACCGTTCCCCCAGCACTGCCAGGGCACCACTAAACCATGTTCCTCAGCACCACAGCTCCATGGCTTTGAAACCCCTCCAGGGATGGGGACTCCACCACTGCCCTGGGCAGCCTGTTCCAAAGCTTGACAACCCTTGCAGGGAAGAAGTTTTTCCTAATGTCCAACCTAAATCTGCTCCGGCACAATTTGAGGCCATTTCCTCTTGTCTTATGGCTTGTTCCTCGGGAGAAGAGATCAACCCCCACCTGTCTCCAAACTCCTTTCAGGGAGTTGTTGAGAGCAAGGTGGTTTCCTCTGAACCTCCTTTTCTCCAGGCTCAACAACTCCAGGTCCCTCAGCTGCTCCTCACAAGACTTGTGCTCTAGACCCTTCATCAGCTTCATTGCTCTTCTTTCACCATGCTGATACAGAATAGCCAGCAAGTGTACATAAATATATATTTAAGCATATGGTCAAAACATGCGAGTTGTGTAGCCTATCAATAACAAAAAAGCGCAAAATCTCTAGACCTTATTATTAAGTAAAACGAAAGGTTCAAAACCATGTTCTGCCAAATCTTGGGCTGCTTCTAAGCATAAGAGTACTAGGAGAGCATCTTTTTCATTGTTTTAGTTACACTCCAGGCAGGACAAGGGGTGATCGTTTTCAACTAAAAAAGGGAAGATTTAGAGTAGCTATAAGGAAGAAATTATTTACATGGAGGGTGGTGAGAGCCTGGCCCAGGTTGCCCAGAGAGGTGGTCGCTGCCCCATCCCTGGAACCATTGCAGGTGAGGTTGGCCGGGGCTCTGAGCAACCTGCTCCAGTTGCAGATGTCCCTGCTTACCGCGGGGGGGTTGCACTAGATGGCCTTTAAAGGTCCCTTCCCACCCAAACCGTTCTAGGATTTTTCCTTTCCATGCAAGCCAGCTAAAATGGCTGCCATGTACGAAAGCAAAGGGCCGGCCTGTGTTTAGTTCAAATAGAGAGTAGAGAGATGTCAGCACTATGTCTGAGAAAACTCCACTTCAGAATGAATCAGCCATGTGAATCTCCTGGCTGCTTGGCAGCCAGATACCACAGCTGTCAACATTTAAAAAGCAGGGAAGCGAGCTGAAATGTCATCTGCGGCCAAGCACACAGACTCACCATCCTAGGTGGGAAAGCCTGCTGCCACCACAGAGCTCTGCAGTTCACACGCTGCCACCGCTTTTATTACCTGTGAGCAGGTCAACCTTCCAGTAACCACAGAGGACAAGCTGAAAAAGAACCTACAGTAAAGGAACTGTCAACATCTGTGATATTTTAGCTGCGTTTGGAGGTACATCCCTACATAGGGAAAGACTAGCTCAGCAGTGAAATCATTGTCAAAGATGGGCTTGGAAAAAAGGACCAAGCCCTCCTAAACCCTTTGAGTCCATACTTCTGTCTCAAGTCAACAACGGGCTGTGCCCATCCTACAGCATACCCTCATCTATCCTCGGTAGTGAGGTAATAACAAAAAAAAAGACAACAAATATTGGATCCCTTTATTAGGGAATTTCATTTCACTTGCCTTCCATTTTTCTTTGCCTCCCTCTACAGGAATGTGAAGCTCTTGTGACTAAGAGCCGTGCTCTGCAAAATGCAGATAAGTTCTGTGTGTCTGGGCACTGTTCTGCTCTGCCTCTGGTTTCCTCCAGACAGACATCAAAAAGAGGATGGAGCTGCACCAAAATCTAGGAAGACTTAAGAAAATTGTGGTATTTTTTAGAAGAACACGTACCGTTGCCACTCACGTAGGGGCTCTGTAAGAAGCTGACCACATCGAGCAATCGGAATATTCAGAACTCAGATACGAAGGTGGTTTTAATTTCGGGAAATAATTCAGTTATTCACAAACGAGTCGCTTTTCTTCCCCTTGTCTTTTAGTTGATTGACGGGCCTAAGTTAATGAAATAACCTATTTAAAGAGAACATAATTCTCCATAACTGAAGAAAATGTAAATATTTTGTGTGCTATGCTGTTTACCGTCCTTTAAATCTTCTAGCAGGCAAAAAACCAAACAATGAGAAATAAGAGGCGGGGCAACAGAGACATACATATGTTACTTAAATGTGTGTATCTGTTTGCATGCACGTATACACTGAAAAATTGCATAGGCTTAAAAAATCCCCAACTATTTGCAGTCATTAACGTTAAATTGAAACGACACCATTTCACAAAACTACCATCCCTTCAATATCGAGCAAGGGTTTCTGTGGAATCCACTATCCAAGCAAAGCCTTAGGAAATTGCTGAAGCCCACGCTACGAAAGAAAAGAGGTGTCACTACGTCTGACCAGTTTGGGGTGGCCTGTTTCTTCATCTTATACTTTCCGTATGCAAACTCCGAGGCACGTGGAGCACGTAATATCCAAAGATGTTCAAGGTCCACCTCTAAGAGAGGGGCTCTGAAAACAACCAGCAGTAAAAGAATCTTCTGTTAGGATGCACTTGAAACAAACTACTCGGCTCTACCACGTGCAAATGCACGGAGCTCGCCTGCCCCCACGAGTTTATAATGAGGATGCACATAGTAAGTGAGCAGCAAACAGGAAAATAATACAGTGAAATCACACAGACTATATAAAAATGTGTGCCAGAAATGTAACATTCCACTGCGCCTAATTTTAAATTATGTCTGTTAGTGGATTTTCTTCAAAAGCAGCGTACTTGCTCAAATCGCAAGGAGTTTAAGACTTAATTTTGTCATTTCACAATTTAGAATGTTGGAATGGGACAAAAATATAGAAAACCTTTTATCCTCCCCTCCACAAAGTAACAGAACTTATCCTGTCATTAAGAAATTCATTCAAAGGATAATTCCTCCATCCAATATCTATAATAGGCACAAAATGATCAAATTATTTTAAAAAAGGAAGAAGATTAGAACTATGAAACTGTGCTTATGAGGAAGACACAGGAACACTGAGACACAGGGATAAATTAAAAGAGGGAAGATTTAGACTAGATATAAGGAAGAAATTTTTTATGCTGAGGGTGATAAGCCATTGGCCCAGGTTGCCCAGAGAGATGGTCAATGCTCCATCCCTGGAAACATCCCAGGTGAGGTTGGCCAGGGCTCTGAGCAACCTGCTGTAGTTGCAGATGTCCCTGCTCACTGCAGGTGGGTTGGATGAGATGACCTTTAAAGGTCCCTTCCAACCCAAACCATTCTAGGACTTGAAGGAAAATACATCACCAGCAAGTGCCAGATAGAAAACTCTACTTCCAGAGTACTATATAACAAACTGTACCACATGACCCAAATTAAGCAACTTTTTGTTGTCCCCAGATGTACCATTTAGCCTAAACATCAAACATCTGCTGGCATTCAACCAGGAAATGGGAATTCACAGCCCAGAACAGTTATTTCTGCTATTTCTAAGGCTGAAACTATTCTGGACCCATACAAGTGAGCTGCTGAAGAACTTCTGGGAACAACCTGGATGTGCTGTGACACCAGTGCCCTCTGCTGTGCAGTACTGCAAATGAGCTAGCAGCTGTTTGAACTCAGGTCCAGCTGTCCTCCAAATATCAAGCCATAAAAACACAGTAAATCAAGGAATCGGGTGAACATTAAAAGAAAAACAATCCTGACAGACATTTGGTATTGCTGTAAAGAGAAGATTTGAGTATTCGCTTAGAAAACATTCTGTGACGCTACCACATGGAGCTGCATTCTGTAAAATAATCTAAAGTATCGAGGTAATAAAATTAAAATACTCCCCTGTTTTCCAACAAGTGAAATGGAGAATATTTTTGAAAGAAAATAAAATCTAAAATCCCTTTTCAGACTGAATTATCTTCACACAGATTCAATTTAACTCAAAATTAACAACTGGGCTTACTGATAGCTGCTCCTTCAAATACCAGTACAGACCAGTAAGCCCCTTAGTCACAACTTTTGTATCATCATCGGTTCATTTATATTTCCTTCCTTTTGCATTTTGTCCTCCTTTCTTTCTACTTCATGTATTTGTCTCACCTTTCTCATACAGGTTCCAGTACCTCTGAACTTGTGGTTGCTCTGCCAGAGATCCATCAGGCTGCAACGCTCACCAAAACATGATGGAAGCAAGATGTCAAAAGCAACTGGAAACTTGAGAAAAGCTTAAATTACAAGGAAAACTGCTTGTGCCGCCTCTGGTTCAGCTTGTCTGGCACTGTTCATTTTCAAACTCTTTTGCTACTGATATTTTACAACTATTTTAAGTGTCAGGACAGAGGCATGTCGGGTTCAAATGCCTTAGCATGTTTTGGCCAATTATTTGATCATTGTTAGAAATGGTTTATTAAGCACTGCAGCGCTCTCTTATTAAGTCAATTTTCACACAACTTTTTTGTCAAGAAACATCACCCGCTCATTCTATGCAAGAAAAACTTCTAGTTTAGTAAAAGACTCGTTCTTGTGTCAGTCGTGAAATCCCTCTTGAATGCAGGCCGTGTTGGCTGCATTATAAAAGCTCAGGGTGAATTGAATTTAAGAAGTCTCTTTGGAGCACGCACAGTTTTTTCTGAAGATGTTGCCTGTCCTCAGCATTCCCTGTCCCAATCCTTGAGGCTTATGAGTAAAAGCAAACCAGGAGTGGAGTAGAAAGACAAGTTAAGTAGAAGGGCACCCAGCAAGTCAGGCATTTGGGAGTGGGAAAGGTTAGAGGAAGATCAGGAGGTCAAGAGTCATAGGGCAGAGTCACAGACTAGTAGGAGTTGGAAGTGACTTCTGGGGATCATCTTGTCCAAGCCCCCTGCTCCAGCAGGGTCACCCAGAGCAGGGTGCCCAGGATCGTGTCCAGGTGGGTTTGGAATCTCTCCAGAGGAAACTCCACAGCCTCCCCAGGCAGCCTGGGCCAGGCTCTGGCACCCTCACAGCAAAGAAGTTTCTCCTCCTGATCAGATGGAACCTCCTGGGTTCCAGTTGGTGCCCGTTGCCCCTTGTCCTGTCACTGGGCACCACTGACAAGAGGGAAAAAAACCAAGACAGATGGGAAGGAGGACTATAATTATCAGCCTACGGCTGCACAGGAGAGAAAGATCATGACAGAAACGCAAAGTGTTAAGGAAGAGAAAAGCAGAGGCAGATAGGAGAACTACTGCACATGCACGTAACTAAATGTGACAAAGGGAATGAATCATGGCTTTAACAACTACCTTATTCCTGCCTTTTCCTAAAAAACATTCAACTTTGCTGCTCTTCTAGTACACAGTGGTGCTGCACTGCTGGCGCACAAAATATTAATAAAATACACAAGCGGTCCAAACATTTACATCAGTTTAGATGTTTTCATTGGCTTCAGATCAATATTACTTAAGGCCTTGGGCTGTTATTCCCAGTGACTCGCTCTTGTGACACAGCAACACAATTATACAGATAAATGTTAGTCTCTGAAAACAGGAGTGACAGAACTGGTCCTCAAGCTCTGTTTTGTCTCAAATACTTCCAAATAAGTGTTTATAAAAGCAAATACAGGCGAATGAGTCTCAGACTACGTCTCTTCACTTAAAAGCTGATCAAATACTGAAAGCAACAGTCACTATACAACTGCACACTCTCATAAAACCCAGAAATAAATAAGGTGAGCCTTCATCTTTCAGAATTTACCCTGAGGAATCAATCAGTAACAGCTTATTTCTAAAATACCTGCTGGAAAATTTTCAGCTTCAAAGCTGAAGACGGAACAGAGAGCTGAAATGGCGAAGAGCAACCTCTAATGGTCACAAGGGTAAAAATGAGAGAATAAATGCTATATACATTCCTGTCTTACCCCGCCGGTTCAACATTAAGGGAATTTCAGTGGCAAAGGCCAAACCATGTATTTTTTTTCTGGTTGCACAATCTGCAAATTTAATTCTGTTCAATAAAAGGCCACTCAAATCTATGAACCACATACTACAATGAAACATGAGAAGAAGAATCTCCTTCCTGGTGAAGTGCTATTAGATATGGTTTCTGCTCTGCTACATGGTGCTTAATTATTACCTATCACTAATTAAACAATGAAGGATTTTAGAGTGGGTCATTGTTACATAGAGAAACACGGCAACTAAACGACAGGTCGGGCACTTCTGTCTCAAGGCCCAGCAGCCTCAGCCCCTGCACATCTGAATAGCTCAGCAAAAGGAAACGTTCTCAAACTGTGGGTTTTTTTTCCAGCAACAAGTGATTTCACCGGTTTTGAAATAGTAGATAAGGAAGGAGAGGGTTGTGGGAGTAGAGAGAGTGGAGGAGGATGGAAAACTACAGATCGCTTTCAGCGGTACAGACAAGCTGTCATCTCTGCTGTTTATTTATGCATTAAGCCAACAATTAAATCTCACCAATTTTAAAAAGAATCAGATCTAGATTGGCACACACACAGAGTCACTCTAAAAATGTTCCCCTGCCACTGCCAAAGCCAACAACAGGATCTGAATGTACGGAAACGTTACTTGTATTAATAGTTGAAAAGCTTCCCCGAAGGGTAAACAAGGAACGACCTCCCCTGGCTGCAGAACATCACCAACGGAGGAATCGTGAGCAAACAAAAGAGCTGAAAATGACCATTCAAGATCTTCTGGATGAGTTTTTCAGCATTTTACACCAGTTCCAGACTTGAGTCCCCAAATCACACAGCTTTGGCTTCTTCTTCAGGGCTTTTCTCTCAGTCCTGCAACTCATAAGGTTGTAAGAGTTCACCCAGGCTTTGCTCTTTTAGGGGAAAAACAGATGACCGTCCTCAGGTCGTGCAATATATAATCCACAATAGGTTACAATAAATCAACAGTTTAAATTCATCTTTTTAGCAGAGCCTGTTGTGACAGAACAAGGGGCGATGGTTTTAAACTAAGAGGAAGATTTAGACTAGATAAGGAAGATATTTTTTACACTGAGGGTGGTGAGAGCCTGGCGCAGGTTGCCCAGAGAGGTGGTCGCTGCCCCATCCCTGGAACCATTGCAGGTGAGGTTGGCCGGGGCTCTGAGCAACCCGCTCTAGTTGCAGATGTCTCTGATCTCTTCAGGGGGGTTGGACGAGATGACCTTTAAATGTCCCTTCCCACCTAAACCATTCTATGATTTGAAGTTAAATTCTTCAAAACTAGGATTCAACTGTTTCACAGCCCAAAATACCAAGCAAAAAGTAATATCATATCTTTAGAAAAAAATGTAATCTAACTATAGCTGAGCTAATCAAGTCAGAACCCTCCACTTTATGTTAAAAAAAATTAAAAGGAAAGCATTTTATCTACAGGTCAGTTCGAGGTGAGGCTCATAGACTATTAGGGTTGCCCAACACTTCCCATCACTAGATAGTGTTCTCGGTCTTTAATAGCTTGGACAGCACTTCTCACGGCAACTGAAATTTTCCATGCTGAGGCAAATATTAATCTTTGGAACACGCAGCTAAACCCAGTCCATCCATTTCTGAAAATAAAATACAGGGAAAATGCAGTTTGGGCAAGTCTGACAACTTTCAGTGCAAAAGCTGGAAAAGAGAACTGGCTGACTGAGCAGGCTGCGTACTGCTGGTGGAACAAAGAGGGTGGGATGAAGAGGTGGAAAGTGGGATGCAAGGGACAACCTAGAGCAGAATCACATCACGAGGAGGGAGTGGGGTGGAAAAAGAGGAAATTCAGGGAGATTGAATGAATGAATGAGGTAATGAGGCCCAGCAATCAGACATGCTGGAAGGAGACAGATCCAACCAGAGATCAAAATGGAACAATTTTTAACCTTTTTTTAAGTTAACTCTAAGACACCTCCCACACCTTGCACAAGCCTCACCCTCTGCACTCATCCTGCATTGTCAGTCCTCAAGTCACTGCATAGGTAACTAAAATTACACAGTATTGTAGATGTCTCAGAAATGCAGAAAATGGCCTTAAGAGTTTAGCTGCTCTGAAAATATCTTTCCAGATAAGTCTTAGCTTCACATTTCACTTTTTTTTTTGCAGCTATGCTGTGCAATCTCTCTTATCTTCTCCCACTGATTAGGTATTTGCCTACAGAAGAAATTCTTGCCAGTGGTTCTAAATGAATACCATCACATTTTGTATCACTGAATATAATCATGTTCCTGTGTCTCTAATCCAAAAAGTCATCTGATTTGTGAATGACCTGGTGACTCCTTCACTGATGCCTCCCAAGCAATTCATCAGCAGATTTCAGCAGCGTACGTTCACCCTCTTATGCCACCACCACCACCATTTAGAAAGTCAAGCCCATGCTTGCCTTTTGAAGAACCTCCCACCATTTTCAATTTCCCTCTTAAGTAACACCTTTTATCAGGCAGTTCCTTACTGACTTTGTATCTCCTTACTAACTCAATTTTTATTTTGCTACACTGATATATTTCAGTGTGGCACAGCAGAATTATGAAATCCTTTTCCATGTTCACTCTTTGCACTCGTACAAACCATTTCTATTTTACTGAAGAAAAGTCAAACAAAAAAAACCCAGAAGCTCTACGCGCTGCAAAATTAAGAACTGTTCTAGGATGAGATTGTTTTGTTTTTCCAATTATTCAACCTATGTAATCTTCTTCGAATTCGGTCAGATCTGCCTCTGAACAAAAACATTCACTACAACTTCTCAAAGACAGTCAGTGATGTTAAAAAACTGTGATGAAAATATGTAGGATACGTTTGAGGTGTATCTATTATGGGAATTAAGTTTACCCGAATGCAAGAAAATTTTAAAAGCTTCACATACAATGAGCTTTACAAAACTAAACTGTTTAAACAGATCAGGAATTTTAGGACTGATTTCATCATTACCAATATGTGGCTTTATCTGTAAAATATCTCTAACATTGAGCTACGTTACTATTTGAAAGTTTACAACACTCTACTTCTACTACAAGAATCAACAGGGACAAGCATCTGTTGGGATTTCCCCACCAAAAGAGATTTTGAAAGAAAAAAAAAAAGTAATTCAGGCTATTTAATTGGCAGTTGACTCAGAAAATAATTCAATAGGATGGAATGTATCAGATCTCCCAACTGGGTCATCTTTTGTTGTATTCACCAGCAGCATTTTAACCAAATCTTGTCAAGACTGTCTCATCTGAAAATCTCTCTGCCCTTAATAAACTTCACACAGGTCATCACAACCATCTGGAGAAGTCTTGTGGTTTCTTTAACTGGATGTAGGTTTCTAACTATGTAGTTTTACAAATTATATTGTAAACTTCTGAAACCATGTCTGGACTTTGCTCTTGTTGACATTACATTTGCAGCGGGGCGAAGCTTTTTGATGTGGCTGAGAAAAATGAACAGATTCTTGCTTTTCCCATACAGAAAGAGAACAAGCAGTCCAGAGACAAGTTGATGGCTAGACGTGGTTTTACTCTCCCCCTCAGAAAGAACAATTAATCAGTTCAAGAAATTAGCATCCTGACCACCAACAGTAGTGGAACAAAGACAGCATTTGAAGGCAGCCTCCTATTTGGCTAACTGGAGTCCAGTCAGAGAGTAGAATAACCCTCCTCGCAGTTCACTATGGAGATTTTTATTATTTGCACATTGTCTCTTCACAGAATCATAGAATGTTTCAGGCTGGAAGGGACCTCCAGAGGTCATCCAGTCCAACCTCCCTACACAAGCAGGGACAGCTACCTAGGTCAGGTTACTCAGAGCCTCATCGAGCCTGACCTTGAATGACTCCAGGGATGGGGCCTCCACCACCTCTCTGGGCAGCCTGTTCCAGTGCTGCTCTGTTCATATTTTTAGCAGGATAACCCACCTCCCATTAGACCTCTTGCTAGGGTGCTCCTTTCACAGCTCACTTTCCCATATTTCGTCTTCTACCCCATTATGGCTTCCTCACATTTTCTTCATTGCTTTGATCCCAGCTCCCATTCCCTCCTAGACTTTGCTCCCCATTCCCCCGTGGAAGGTTATAATCGTTACATCGTTAACAGTGCTGCAGTTACCCTTGACAGCTGTTGGGAGTGTTTTCAGTAGGCTTCCCAATCAACAGCTCAAATGAGAGTAATGAAGATAATGGGTAAGTCCCTGCTGCACAGGCACAGCAAGAGAGTTCCTGCAAACTCAGACATATTTTGATTCACACTGAGTGCTCTCTTCACAACCCTATCCATTAAAACACGCTGCTGTTAATAATATCAGCTCTGCAGAATTGAAGTCTATCCCGTGGGACAAACAAAAGCATTGGAAGAACTAGTGCCAGCCTCACAACTAGCAATCTTTAGTCCTTCTTAAGCAGCAGAAAAACAGGATTGGAATTCAGATCTGTGCAAATTCAGACGAGTTCAGCTTCTGTTGGGTGCTCCGTCAAATGCTCAGAGTTTCCCACCCAAGAACAGATTCGCAGAGGTGCTAGATACTTATGTGCCAGCGATGGCTGTGAGATCTGAGAGTCTTCAACACCTCATAAAACTAGAGTGAGATATCCAAAAGGGATCAGCCTGAATTAGAGAAGGATTGATTTTCATTTGACCTCCCTGATGCTTCCGTATGCCACCACCTTGGTACGTACAGCCCCACCATGATGGCTGCACACCCCATCATTCCCTCTGTCACCAGTTCTTTCTTTGCTACCAGTTGCTTTTCTTCTCCCTGTGACAGTGACCCTCATCTCTGCTCTCATTCAGCACAAGCTGGAGGCTCTACATCCAGCCTACTTGTCTCTAAGCCAGGGCCTGCATTTTCTTTTAGTTTTGGCCTTGAGAACACAAAGTCCTCTGCTCATCTCACCGTAGGAGCTGCCAGTCTCAGAAGCTGGGATAGCAATGGTCTTCTATCACACGGGAACTGAGAACAGATTCATAGTCAACAAGAAAAACCCCCACACTGAGCTTCAAAAGCTTCTTCAAAGCACTAGTTTTACTATCATGCTTACAATCCCAAAACACCGAGTTCCTCCCTTTCCTGTCTATTTACTTACGAATCCTCACAGATACAACAGCACTGATAACAGTAATTTTTCCTCAGTCATAAGTAATGAAAACAACTCTCAGATCCCAGAAAGCCTCCTCCGAAAACCACTGGGAACTGGGCAATGCAGAGCCCTATGCTACGGAGCTGAGCGGGGCTCCCAAAGTGCACAGGGAGCTTCAGAGCTCACACCAAGAGTGGTTAAAACCACCCTGTCTCTAACTGTGGCCACTGGGCTATATTCAGGGTATATTCGCCAGGCCAAAAGCAAATGAATCACGTCAGATACGAAGCCTACAATTTCACCTAAGGGAGAGAAAATTACATACTAACCTAAACAATTACTCGAGATACTGACTGCAGCACATGCGTGCACGCCGTTTCCAGAAGGGAGAAAATATACATTATTTATTAATATAAATGCGTGCAACAGTTAAGCCAGACTGTGCTCTGCTCCCCAACGCAGTTTCAGGCAAAACCAGAGCTCCAAATGGTCTGTTCAGTCTCAGTAAGATTCTGCATTTCCTACTCTCAGATGAAAGGATTTCAAGCAACCAGAATGCAAGGCCCTGCAAGTAAACACCGTGAAGTCCTACCTTGGATTTACCGTGCTGATGAGTCCCCATTATGACTAACAGAGCACAATGACTTTACAGGTCTGCCACAGATCCGTTAGACAATGTGTGTTCATCCAAGGTATCATTAAAAGTTAAGATTTTCTTTATGGCATGTCACGCAAAACTACGTGCTTCAGCCTCAGGTAGGGATTTCTTCCAATTAACCCTAACTTTTGCCAAAGCAACCACTTGAGGTTAACAGGATTTGCAAGAAAAAAAACACCCCAGTAAATAAAATAAGCTATTCCCTCGCAGGAAATAGCCAGAAAACCAAGTAAGAGAAGTGACTGATTCCAAGACGCGCTACAACAGATGCACCCGCCCACTTGCAGTGTATCACCACACCAAAATACTCACAATAAATCCAAGTTTTTTATAGTCTCGAGTGTACATAGATTTGCGTTTCTCAATACTGCCGCTGCTGTTGTTAGGTTCAGATTCTGCATCAAATGCAATTCTTCGGAGTTCAAATATGATATCCCGTTGAGCCTACGTTAAAACAAGGTTTAAAAAGTTTGGTTAAAATAACTTAACCTCTCACTTTAATAATCAATACCATAAAAGCTGTTTTAAAATACTGTATTCCCTCTGCTGCCCAACTTTTCTGTGGCTAAATTCCCTACTTCATACTCTGAGCGACAGCCAGCAAGGATGACTTTGTGGTTCCTATTTTCCAAAGTCCTCACGTGTGGGGTTCACAGGCACGTGGAAGCGTTGACTTCCAGAAGCTGGACCCATATTAGCCAGCCCACTAATTGCACGCTTAATTTTAACCACAGGCATGAAGCCGCACAAGCCAGGAGGTCACGCACACTTCGAATTAAGGTGGTACTTCAGCATTTTGCTGGCTGAAATCAAAATGGCTCAGCCAGCCCTTTGCATTCCTTTTGGTAACCGTTCGTTTTTGCTAGCACGGGAATGGGCAAGAGAAGATTTACTGCAGTTACATATCACTGGGAGTGTCTCAAGACAGTGATAACCACCCTATCATCAACACTAACAACATTGTTAGTCACTCTGGAGACGTGCACCAGTTAACTGCGTGTACCTTCCTGAGAGTCAAACTTCCTTGCCTCAAACTTAAGAAACAGCAAGGGTAAAATCCTACAGCGTGATGTTACTCATGTCCACAGTCATCCTGCTCTCCCACCTTCACTTCTCCAAATTATCAGCAAGTCTTAACAGAATTCCTTCTTAAGAAGGAAATCAGGTTCCTCTTTGTACAGGGCCTAAAAAAGGGCCACAAAAGACAGAGAAACAAAACGCATCTTCTCTATGGCTTATTCGCTTTATATTTCAACTTGAAGCTCTTTGAGAAGTGTCTCTTTTTGCACAATCGAGCAGTAAACAAATGAACTACCACCATATAGGTTCCCCATAACAAAAATGTGTCTTATTGCAACACCAGTCAACTTGAACTCCAGCACAGCAGGTAGTTTTTATTTAACCATTCCTTCTAGCTCTGCAGAAGGACTTTTTGGAAGCATGATACATCTCTGTTGCTTCTAAGTACACAGAAGAAACAAATGCTGGACTGCTGCTTGGAGTTTCAGCTCGGGGTGACACCAAATTCAGTTCATGGAACTACATGTCAGGGAGAAAGGCCTGGTCATTTTAAGGAAGGCAATAGCCAGTACACCTTCTAACAACCAGAAAACATAACCCAATTTTACAGACAGAGAGAGAAAATGAATGAAGTAAGCACTCCTAGCAGTGTTTTCTCCTCCATAAAGAGCTCCAGGCCCAGCAATGAGCAGCTGCCCTCTTCCTTTTTTGACCAGATCATGCCAGGTGCTTACCTGATCCTGTGGATCCATTTTTGTCATCATTCTGTCTTCCAGAAGGTTAAAGGTAAGTACTTGCAGAACATAAAGCTGGTGTGCCATTTCGTTATTGATGGCCCTCTGTGCCCTGATAACGTGCTGCAAAAAAAGAGACAGAAAAATCAGAAAAATCACATTGGGTGTTTCCATTTCTGTGCTTGCTGTGCAATAGTGTGTGTTTACTCCAGAAAAAAAAAAAGAAAAATCAAAACACGGCTAATGCTACTGATTGAGGTACTACAGTAGATTTAAGGGACAGGACTTTACAATAATAATGCACCGAAGCTTCCTCCTTCCAGCCACTAGATAGAGCCTGTGCATATGTTGAGAAGTGGCATAAAAAAAAAATTAAAATCAGTACTGAGAAATCACTTCAAAGAAAAATTAACTCCATACCAAGAGCATCAGAGTTCTGTATTAAAAAAAAAAAAAGGGTATATTAAGAAAATATTTAAGAGATTAGCTGCCTGAGCAGGAAAGTATTCAGGCTGTAAATACAACCAGCAAATATGGTGATAGAACCGGGCTGCTGCTGCAGGAGTCAACCTCACACCACCATCCTACCCCTACCAGACAACCTTGTTCTGTACGAGGAAGACTGCTTAGAAATACGTTAGTGTACAATGCCTCATACGCGCAGAATTATTCCATTCAGAAAGCAGATACCAAACCGAAGGACAATTTAAAAATCCCCCAAAACATCGATTGGTTCTACAGGGGAAACAGACCCAGGCCACTCAAAACAGCAGAGCAGGAATAAGGAAAGAGTCATCAAATAGAGCAACTGATCTTGTTCAGTTCCAGGGAATTAAAAGACTCTGTCAGCCAAAAGGCACTGGAGCATTTTACAATAATAAATGAACGCCTAAATATTATCCATTATACTGAACTTCTTAGGAACACAGGCAGGGTAAAAATACGCCTTCTGAAAGCCCTGCACGGCTTGTTCAGCTGTCATCAGCTCTACACCTTAACACTGAGGACTTGCTAAAAATTCCCCTCACCTCTGCAATGAAGTTTACATTCTCCATAGGAAGAAAATGCTGGAGGTGTTATTCTTTCATTCAGTATTTTTATGAAGAACTGGGAAAATACCCTTTCTGATAATCAGTTTTGAACCTACTCAACAACTACACCTTTAGCTAGTATATTACAGGCTTTAAACATATCAAAATACAAATGCAACCAAAATATGTTAAGATAAAAATCTATAAACACCGGAACTGCAGCGACCTTTTCTCTCTGCTAGTGAAAAATAACTTTGCAAATTACATACTTACAGTTAAGATGATAGAGCGGAGCTGTTTTTGTGCCAGAATGTTTGCCATTTCCTGATTTAATTAAAAAAAAAATTAATTAAGAATTAACCAGAAGCGAGCATACCTATGAGAACGCTGACTTTAAAGAGTTTTAGTCATAAGTTCCTGCAGTTCTACTTATAAAGGAAACAAAGCAGCATATCAGCTATGATTGTATGTGTTATTTTGAGTCACAAACAGATTATTCTATGAGAAAAGGGGCAAAGAATGAAAAGTATGTCACAAGCTGAGGACTTTGGTGATCCAAAGCCAGCAATGAAAGACTTCAGAGATCTCTGTGGATTAAATTAAATATTTACACACACTTGTTCAAGCACAACCTTCCCCACACAAACAACACACAAGGAAGCATGGAATGGAAGCCAGCCAGGACTTGAAAACAAGATGTCAAGCACCACACTTATTTACATTAATATTTTGGCTGTTTTCAAGTGAAGCGCTCCAACTTCCACTCAATACACCAGCCTACAACTCAGTACTGTTTCATCATGGCAAATAATACTTCTCCCCTGCATTTTGGTAGCAACGTTGACATTGGTCCGCTATTGTCTTAAATTTTCTTTCTAGACCTGTCTTAAATCACCATCAAGGAGAATATGCTTTTACTGTCACTCTTAAGGAATTTATTTAGGTTATATGTAAGGAAGATTCTTCACTCTGAGGGTGCTGAGACACTGGCACAGGTTGCCCAGGGAAGCTGTGGATGCTCCATCCCTGGAGGTGTTCAAGGCCAGGTTGGATGGGGCCTTGAGCAACCTGGTCTAGTGGGAGGTGTCCCTGCCCATGGCAGGGGGTTGGAACTAGATGATCTTTAAGATCCCTTCCAGCCTGAACCGCTCTATGATTCTATAAATCTTAACCACACTTAGCAGTGCATAACCTGTTTTTAAATTCCATGGTCTTCTGCATCAATACAGCAATATAGATGTGTGTGGACATGTGCTTAGCATACGCATGTAATTATTTTTTAAATTCTTGTTTTCAAAGGTACTATTTAAGGATTTAGACAACATATTGCACGCTGCTATTTAGACACTATTTGTATGTACACAGTGGGGTAACGCTGGGAATTAGTAGATCATTGGTTGAAAACAGAGCTCGTGTATCACAGCCTGACTTAACACAGCACAAGTCACATCAACGCTGGCACACACTTAAGGACGTTCTTAGGATGCACGGTGATGCTGGGCTGTTGGCACCATACCAAAAATATTGTTCACATTCAGCAGAAATTAATTTTAAAAAAAAAAAAGCCTGCTGATCTTTGTGAGAGTTGAAGAGTAATATAGATGATATCCTGGTTATCTTTATGTAACAAACAAGGAACTAGAAAGTAGGAAAACTGAGAGTACTGCACAAAACATACAAAAACTGGATTGCTGAAACGTGGCTGCAGAAAGAAATGTAAATAAAGCAAGCGTGAGGCTTGCAAAAAGGAAATAATTCCAAGTGTGAGCCAGGAAGCAGTCATGGATGCCAACTGTTTTCTTTCTGCCAGATAAAGGGCTCTGCAACGGAACACGGAAGCGATAAGAAAGGAAGACACCAAAGACAGGAGTAACTCAGCTTTAGTTTTTAAGCATTTTCTGGCTGGGCAGGTTTGAACTGCAGGTCACAGCAAAGGAATGAATGATACAGATGCTTCCACCTCTTCTGGAAATGCGCAACCGAGCTGCAGGGGGAGTGCCAGGCACATGAGATGCTTCACCTTGCAGGGAACAGATGGGCTGGTTCTGTCAAAGTATATCCACTGCCAAAGGACGGACGGGTAAAGAATATAAGGAAGTCTTTTCTGCACTCAAGTCAAAAAAAAAAAGGGAATTCTTTTATTCAGCTTTTCGGAGAGAATTATCAAGTTGTCACTACTTCCTTATACCTGCAATTTAAAAAGCTGTTATTGAGATATTGGTTTTTGTCGCTAAACCAAAAATTGATAGGAGCAGCGAGCATTCAGAAAACCAATTACTGCATCCAAATCAACTTTGTCTCCAAGAAGGCTGTACAGCTATTAGCAGCTGACGAGCTGCCTCTTCTAAAATAACCACTGTAGTAACAGATGAGAAAAAGAATTCCGTGACAAAATTTGCCATCTCATTTCCCATAGCAACATGTCTCTGCAAAAATGCAGACAATTGCCAAAAAAAAAAAAGCAGCGTTTCAAACATTCCCAGTGTCATTTCAATGCTTAAACCCTCAGCTCTTTTTGGATAATTTTTTTTGTTTGCTTTTTTTTGTTGTTGCTTTTTTTTTTTTAAATAAACTAGGTTTCTCAAGATGATTTGGTCCTTGACAATAGCAGAGGAAAAAGAGCAACCAGAGAGTCCTCATTAAAAAAGAAAAACCTTGAACCTCTTGGCTTTTTGCATTACAGAAATACAAAAAAAAGAAAAAGAAGTGAGAGTAAGGAATTCAGATACCAGCATCAGCTTAAATCCTATCCTTAATTGCAGTGCAGTTTTACCACAGATTTGTGGTAAAATTAAAAGGAAGTTTTTATTCCGGGTTTTTTTTCCATTAGGTGCCTTCTTTCCTTAACTAAAGACTGTATCGGAGGAAAAAGGATTGGGGGAAAAAAGGTGCTTTTTTTTTTTTCATTAAACCACAGTTTTACTTTCCTTTGTTTACTGTTTTAAAAATATTTTTGAATCAAAAAAGAATAACTACCCTTTAGGGCTCTGATGGATGTTTAAACAACCTCCAGCACTTAAAAATGTAAATAAATGTAAGGAAAGTCCTTGTTAGAGCTGATCAGCAGCTCCGAGTGAACTTGTTCTAGGCACTAACAGCATGTCACCACAAGAACGATCATCGCTGTTCCTGGTGACAGAAATGTTAACTAAATACATGACTACATCTGTTTTGACACAGGCTAATGACTTCATAAACATGGACAGAACTTCTCTATTTCACAAGACATCGCATTCCATCCTCATTTAACAGCAACTACCAATCCTGAATTATTTCCTTTTGAGGCTTCTGACCTCTGGCACTAAAGTTAACTTAAAATAGCACGCTATAGAAGTCATGAAATGCAAGGCAAGATATTTCCATATTCAAAAGGAATGCATATTTTAATTAAAAAGTCAGGGGGGAGACAGTTTCCTTAAAAATAGCCTGGTTTTACAAGCTGTGCTGGCCAAGAGTCAGTACAATAAATACTACAGCCAGCCACAGTCAATATGGTTCATGTGAGGTTACAGGGAACTACAAAAGCACAGAAGAACGCTTAACTCCTACTAATATTCGTGCAAGTTGGAGGCAGCTCCATGAATATGAGCGATATAGAAGTGTGAAACGACACAACACATTTCAGATTGAATTAAAGTGCAAAAAAAGCGTGACTGGGACAACGGCAGATGTGAACAGGACACACTCTTCCTATGTAGATCCACAAGACCCAATGACTTACCTGTCTCTTGTCATCTGGTGCTTTAAGGAAAAGTGCATTTATTACCGCAATGGTATATGTCTGGATTTCTTGGTCTGTCCTGTTTGGAACAAAATTATAAACATGAGATAAGAACAGGAATACACAGGAGCTGTAGAAGCATCTTCCAGTTGCTTTACTGCAGCTAGGAGTGGAGGGACTGTTTGTGCTTAAATGTTAACCGTGTAAAAGTTAGATAATCCGTCAAAGTTGGCCATGACCAAGTTGTCCCTACCATTTAAAAGGGGCAAGATGTTCCAAGAGAAACTCTGCATTCAAGAAAGGTGGAACAAATCCCACCTTTGAAGTGCCGTTGACCCTCCACAGCAGGAGCCCTGACAATCAGCCGCTGCCAGATGCCCAACAGCTAGAGGTAGGAAGAAGAAATCTTCCCTAAAGGGTTCTGGAGATGAACTTGTTGGTATTAAAAGCTTTTCAGGTGAGGGGAAAATATCCCAGCTGGGAGGCAAGTGTCACTATACACAATCCACTACCCTATGCTACGAGAGGTGGGTCCCATCCACTTAATCATCGTTTAAGAAAAAGCCTCTCCCTTTTCAAATACACCTTCAGCAGAAGGTGACCAGTTTGTCTCACACACTTCCCAGAGGCTGGCAAGCAAAACAACCCCATCTACATGCTAATGGCATTAAGCATTTTATTACTATGGGATGCTCTTCTCTTCGTTCCGTGCTTCCAACAACACATGCAGCTTAGTGCAAAATAAAACAAAAGAAAGAAAAACAAAGAGCAACTCCAGAAAGCTGGTTACCAGCCATCCAGCCACTTATAGTGGATGCAGGAGTTGCACAGGAGGTTCCCAGTCTTTATACCACTTTTTTCCCCAAATGCTCTGCTCATTTGGGAAGACAAAAAGAAAATCCACTGTATCAGGTGGCAGCTGAAGACACTCACCCTTGCAGATGTGGGATTAGCTGCCCAATTGTGATCTCCTGTGCCACCTTCTGGTACAGGTCGTGGCTATTGAGCACCATCGATTCCAGGATTGCTAGCGACCGTTGCAATATAGAGATGTCCGAGGCGAATTTGTTCACATAGCTCGCTATCTACAAATTCAAACATGGAGAGAATTTACATTTTGTCAGGAAAACGGGGAAAGGGAAGAAAGGAAAATGTGGACGTGGCTCAGAAAGGCATTAGAATAAAAGCAGCCGTGTCCACATGCCAGGTGTCAGTGACTACCTGAAAGCAATCAACCAGGCACTGCAGATACCTTCAAAGGACACAGGACATGTTCTGCAGCTGGCACAAATCACCACAGACCTATGTCAATATTCATACCATCAAAATATATGCTTCAATATTACATTATGAACAAGATAAATCAATATTGGAGTACCAGAACAGTTATAATTTTTGTGAGGAAAGCTTTGGAAAGGACAAGGAGAATACTTCTCGTTCTCTCCAGTGCAGCCAGTTTTCTCTAAACAAGTATCTAGGCTCCAGGCAAATGTTTCAAAACAGACTTTTACATCTAGCTCTCTGACCAAAAACGGTCCAGGTAAACACACACTTATTTCTTCTCCCACCTTGCTGCTACCAACCACACAGAAAGCTCTCTCCTGGTTACAAATTAAAACCCTGTCGATGAGCATTTATCAGCGTAACTGGTTCCATAACTCTGCCTAGAGCCCAGCTTTGCTAAGTGTTGGTGCATTAATAACTTTCGCTTTTACTGCAAGCTGCCACAAACGAACAGCACGTTAATTAAAACCGGGTCTGACCTCTGCTTTTTTTGCAGTGTGGCAATGAGACTCATCTGCAGAGCCAGGCAGTAAATTCTCCTTGGGTTTTCCTTCAATGCACCAATACCAGCACAGTCAAGCTGAACGGTACCCGAGGAAGCCCAGACAGAAGAAATGTTGTGTGACCACCATCATTTGCTCTTTACAGCCAAGTAAGAGACAACAGTGGCCCTGTGTCAGGTTTGATGTGCTCCTTCCAGGACACTTCCAAGTTCATGTGCTTCTTCAGTACTTGTGCTACTAATGGGATTACACAGTTTCTGATGGTGGATGCTTGCTTAGACCTTGGCATCACTTTCCTTTTGGAGGAAAAATCATGGAATCATTTTGGTTGGAAGAGACCTTTAAGATCATCAGGTCCAACAGTTAACCCAGCACTGCCAGGTCACCACTAACCCATGTCCCTCAGCACCACATCTCCACAGCTTGGAAACCCCTCCAGGGATGGGGACTCCACCACTACCCTGGGCCACCCCTTGACAAACCTTTCTGTGAAAGGAAGTTATGCCGTATGCTTGGAAAAGCTGCTTGTAAAATTCACAGTTAAATATTGTGGACATGTGGACAACAACACCGTTTTGCATTTGTGACATTTTGAGCAGTACTGAAGGAGCAAAACTCCCTTTCTGCAGCTTTAGTTGGAGATGACAAGGAAAAAGGGACAGATTTCTCTTCTTCTAATGTATTGCAGCAATACGGTTTGTTCTGCTACGTGGTTTGCATTAGCACAACAGGAACATGCTATGTCGAATGCAGCTCCATTTGGGGAATGCACATTGACTTCACAGAAAATAAAGACCCAATCCTACGCATGCAGAGAGAACAGGAGGAAAGAAGCAACTCAATTAGCCTTCTTCTGCTCTAGCCTTTCAATACCTGCTGCCTGCAAGGCCTGAGCCCAAGTACTATCTACATTAGTATATGAAGCACGTTGTGGTGTTTAGAGGAACAAGCTGTATCTCAGAAGCACTGTGCTACACCACCACCCTTAATGGTAATCCAGAACTTCCACTAATGGTAATCCACAGCTTCTCCTAATGGTGGTCCAGAACCTCTCCTAACGGTAAAGCCACAATGCCAACACCATAAGCACAGACCAACTCTGCGCTGCTCATACAATAAATCAAACGTACTTTGGACGCCTCAGTCATCAGACACCCATGGATCACTCGTGCAGCAGGAATATGAGGTGTCCAGACTGTGTTCCAACTTGTCAGGCCGCTGTCACCATCCTCTTTAGAAGCCCTGACATGTAGGAATTATTCTTGGTGCAGCACCTTCTGCCCGTGATGTTTCAAATGGCTGTTTAAATGCTTCCCTGGGATATAACATATCTATATCACGGGCCTACAGAAACATACAGATAACTAAAACATCGGTCTAGGACAGGCTGCCTTAGATATATTTATTCTTCTGATCCTGGACCGTAACGTCTTTGAATCATTAACACAACGCCAAGGTATGAAGCTGGCTTGTGTGTTTAAAAAGCAACGATGTATCACACTGAACATCCACACAAAAGGTTGGACTAGATGATCCTAGAGGTCTTTTCCAGCCTGAATGATTCTATGAAAACATCTGCTAGGGAGCTTGCACGTCAAGCTATGTATATCCATAACCACCTTGCTGAAGCATGAAGTCTGGCCAGAAATAATAGGCTTTCTACCCTGATAAATATATGGCATGCCAGTTCCAGAGGGAGCAAATTTAGATTAAAAAGAAAATCTATTACCATACTTGAAGTTCTGGATGTGGGGAAAGAAAAAAAAACGAACAAACCTTCTTGAGAAGAATCAACAGGAGTTCAAATTTATGTTATTTGCTGTTCTCAGCTTACTGAGCACCACGCGCAGGGAGGGCTTTCAGCATCCAAAAATAATTCTGCACTCATTTATCAAAAGTTCTGGTGATAAAAATAACGCGAGCTCACAGGAAGACAACCTCTCCTCCAGAAATAACCAACTTCTGCACATGAAGACTCGTTGCATGGGTGTATCTCATTAAGGGGAGAACTATTTGTTCAGCAAAATACCTGTAACCTCAATATCTGCCCAGTCTTACTGGGACATACATAGCCACAGAGTGAAGAAGCAGCTGGGTGACGAACTTCCAATCGATTTCAAGGGAAATTAGGAATCAGAATGTCTTTACATGCTCAGCCCCAGTGCTCTGCTGAAGCTGAAGCTAAACACGTTCCTGTGTGACCTTGCCTAGATGAACCTGCTTTGGCAGGGGGGTTGGACTAGATGATCTCCAGAGGTCTCTTCCATCCCCTGCCATTCTGTGATTCTGTGGCAGTAGACGAGAAACCTACAGCAAACTAAACTACATCACCTGAGTTTTCTCTCTGTTTCAGCATCATTTAAAACACAGGAGAGAATTTTAAAGTTAAAAAAAAACATAAATTACTAACTCAAACCAAACCGTGCCACCAAGATGACCCACGCAGGGAAAGAACAGTGAAGAAAACATCTCATTTGCTGAGCAGCACCGTGTTCATTAGTTATTTGCCTGGACCATGATGTCAGAAACGTACAGAAGAATCTGGCAAACTTCTGATCTCTGAAGCCCTAATGCAGAGTAAAATTTTAAAGTGTGCATCTCGTTTTCAAGGAAGGAACTAGAGTTGCACCTGACTGCAGAAAAACAACTGATAGTTGTGAGACACAGAGATATCTTCCCTGCTGCCACCGTCTTTCCCGCACAGGGCATTTTAGAAGGCAAAATAAACAGTTCATCAAGGTTGAGACTCTGCATCACACCGTTGTGAAACAGCAATTAAAAACATCTCTTGGAATTATTTACAGAACTATCTCAACCAATACCACAAACTATTTCTCCTCTTGCAGGAACTAAAGATGGGAGTACCAAAGTTGTGTAGTGTATTTTGATATCCAATAGCCATGACATCTTCTAAGAACTGGGCTTCCAAAGTCTTTAGGCAACTACAGAAGCTGGAAATAAACTTTACTGTCATAAGCAAGAGAATCTTGCATATCATAAGGGAGTTTTTTCAAATGATGCTATTTTCCCTTAAGATAAAGAGCAAAGCTCTCCTTGAAAGTGTCAATTCTTATTTGCAGCGGTTGGAATAGCAGCCTTAACGTACCTAAAAGAGAGGGAGACTGTATCCAACACCAAGCAGTTAGTCATTAGAAACCGTGAGAGGTTCTCCTTGAGGTGTCCTCCAGCTTCTACACTTTAAGGTAGAAAATTATTCACTTAAAAGGTTCAGATTAATTTCTCCCTGCTACAGTTTGACTTCCATTTAACATGAAAGGTGGCTTCAAAGGGCAGAAGCACTCGACTGCAAAGTTCCCCCTCAGCTAGCAGAAACTTATCAGCTCCCTTATCATCCTGTCAACCACTTGAGCAAGCCCATCAGCAGCCTCAAGTGGCCTGTCAAAAGCCAAGGTCAGAGAAGCAAGTGAGAACAAGGCTGCAGATTGCCACTGGAGAGACATGGTCCAAAGGTGCTCCTTGCCCTCAGATCCCCACTGAGGACTCTGCTGTTCTGGTCCCAACCGCGTGGCAGGTCAGGACACACTGGTGCCTCTTTCCTCTCCTCCTGTCATTCTTTGTCTTTCTGCATCTCTGCTAACTGGCCTATTCTCCTTTCTTGTCCTCCAGCTTCACTTGTGGCTTTCACTGGTACTTCATCAGAATGCCTTTGTTTTGTTTTTTTAAATTAGGTCATGGTCCAGGGACACCTTTGGAAGAGAGGAGCCACTAAGAGGGGTGCACACAACACTTTCTTCTGTAGTTACTACAGAACCCACAGGGCAAAAGACCTTGATGCGGGGAGACAATCATTTGGAGTCACTGACCACGTAGATTGATTTAAACTCGTTTTGGCAAGTTTCTTAGTAGGCTTCCCCAGCAAATAAGGCATTCTGGGCTTGACCTGGTACCTCATCAAGTCAGTCAAAAAACAGTTGTACCATTTTCTTTGCCATGAAAAGATAACAATAACCATCGTCTCATCTATCCAGACTGCAAGATGTGCAAAAAGAGTCCAAAAACCAAACCAATTATACTAATTTATCTTATAAATAGCCTCCATCATTTTTTAATGACCAAAACCGAGCTGCAATATCTAACGCTCTTTTCATAATTGATTCTTCCTTCATTTTTGGAAAAAAAATGTGAATTTGTATTTTCCTTTGGCAGCAGCAATTTTCTAACCAAATTTAAATTAAAAGTCTTTGCTCTGACACACCCGTTTACAATGAAGATATCTTTGCCATTATATTATATTTGCTATATTTGTTCCATTGCTGCGTCTGATACCATTTTAGTGAAGCAACTCTGATACCTTTTGAACTTGTGCAACGGCACTTTAACTTAGGTAAGTTCAATCCGGTTTAAAAACTATTTGCAAAAAATTATGGGGTTTTTCCCCACACATACACACGATGAACAGAAAGGGTTAAATCAGTAACAAAGACTTTTATGTGAAATCTGCTAAATCTCTGTACTTTAAGAGCACTCCCGTGTTTCTGCTGCTTTTCTGCATCTCCTGCGTGTAAGAGAAGAAAAAGACGTTGCAAGTCGTGGAAAGAGCTGTTTCAAAACCACAGATCTCAGCTGATTCAGGAGGGCCAGAGTTCAATGTGGTAAAACTCAGTAGATATCAGCTTAATTTCAATTTGTAGACTAACCCATTTCTCTTCCTCCCATACCCCCCGAAGAAATATTTCGGTGCTGTTTTTCTGGCTCAAGAAACGTGGTGTTACTCAGCTTAATTTATATTAGATCAAAATACTGATTTGTGCTTTAACTGTGTGGTTTCTGCACAGGGAGGTCACGCTGTAATTGAGCAATTTCTTGTGTCATAAGCCCAACACAGCGTTGAGCCCCATTGAAGTTGGGCCAGGTCCGGCAACTACAGATATTTATAGTTTGAAATAGCACTTTAATCCCATTTTCATTTATCTTTTTGAGCAATCACCTAAATAACATACCTGGGGGAAAAAAGAAAAAAAAAAAAAGCAAGCCACAACTCACCTCAAAAATTTAAACTGATAGAGAAGCGATAGTATTGATTACAAATTTACCTTTTTAATGAATGCCACAGAGAATGTATCCCACGATACAATCCCATGATCCATCAGCTCAACAAATGCAGTCAGTGTAAAGGACAACATATCTCCAAAGCTGCAAGAGACAGGAGTCATGACAACATTTACCAGTAATGCAGCGGGGCAATGACCGAGGGAATCGAGCAGCAGGAAGCTTTCAGAAAGGCAGGAAAATGAAGCCAATTACGGACTAAGAGGGAGCAGAAGAGCAAGAGAGGCCGTGCAACAGACAGTCTCCAAAACAATTTAGCATGGACATCAAGAACAGTCACCTGGAAGAAAGCAGTTTTGTAAGAGAAGAACTAATCCTCGAGAGAACGCCACATGCAACGCACAAGGAAATCAGACAGTCCAAATTAAACTTGTTATAAACTCAGAGTTTTAGGTCTGATGGAAGAAAAGAAGGGAGATTTTTCTTGGCAACTTGTGGAATGTAGCTCCTAATTGAGTGTCATATAGAAGGTGCCACATTTTGGTACTTCTGTTATCAAGCAGACCAGCAGAAAGTTCGTGGATTGTTTGTCCCTTCTCTTACAAGGAAGCAAATATATTTTTTTTAGTGCACCAAAAGAGATTTTTCTATTGAGCAGCAATTTTCCAATAGTTAATGCCTCGATTACTTTCTTTGAACCTGAAGATGCATCTCCTTTTGTCTACCGATGGGCAACAACATCAAGGGAATTGCAAAGTTGCCACAGTTTATCCAACCATGGATAAACCACCGTTTAGGCTTTGTGGGTCACTACACTGCATTTTATTTTAAATTCGAGCTTTGCCACGTCTTAGTATGAGCTCAACTAAATCCCAAAGGGGTTTAAACACCTCGTAAACGATATGCTCTTAACCTGACTCGCTGCACAGGAATTTTCCATGTTAAAAACCCAGCTTTTAAAGATTAGCTCCGTTTCTGTATATAGTCAGGGCACCCAACAGTCGGAGCCGTAACGATTTCACTGGAGCTGTTCCATGAGGTGACTCCTCAGCACAAGCAGCAGAGCACAGAGCCCGAAATGAAGCAGTGTTATTACCTTTCAGGGCTTGTCGAGGTTCTCTGCCACTAAGCCATTAAAAAGCATAAGCATACAATCAATCTACACAAGCCTGAATAGTCCCAGTGATTTTAATGCAACAGCTTGCCTCATAAAAATGTAAAATTTAAAAAAAGGGACTCGGTCAGATTGGAACAGCAAAGCTTAGTACGTTGAAAACCTGGGTCTAATATTATAAAGCCACAGGTAAGCAATGTAATTGGTAATCCCGTGATTTGCTCTCCTGATATAGCCTGCCCCAATCCAACACAACCAAGTGAACATCCGCTCGGACAGAAGATGTTTGCAGCAGTACGGAACAAATAAGGCAAAAACCCAGTTTACTGGATTTAGTATCTTCTGTCATTTTGGGATTTCTGATGGTGAGACGCAGCCTTCAGTGGGCCCTTCGTTTTAGAAAGGAGCTCTTATTCACCAAAACCCCACAGATGACCTCCACGAAAAAATAAATTTGACATTTTGTGAGTAAAAATAAAAAAATGACCCCAAACCACACCTTCCTCTTCCACAGTAAGAGTATCGGCAGTGGCTTTGATTATGAAAAAAATACACCAAAGAACAAAGAAAAAACGCAGTGTCTTTTGAAAAGCCACAGTAATTCTGCAAGGAATATTTTGTTCAGCAAATACATGATCTGGAATTTTTTGGTTTTGTTTGGGGGGAGCTGGGGAGATGGTTTTGTTTGCTCATTTTAATATTGCAAACCTTTTAGGAATTAAATTAAATTTAAAATGTCATCATTAGCATTCCAGATAACCAAGGATTTCAAAACAAGACAACAATAAGACTCTGCAGGAAATTTAATCAGCTCCGGTCCTGTCATTTTCTCTGATCCACTCCTTTTGCATGAAATGGTTATTTATGAAGCCACAAATAAAACAGCACCCTTAGGAAAGGCTTCCATCTAAAAAACTTGCACTAAATTCTTATGCATCTTCACGGCAGAATAATTCCACAAATACATGGAATTTAAGAAGCTCGACTATATTGAATCCAAATAAAAAGAAATAAAAATACAAAAAGATGGGGCATATAGGTTGAAAACTAGATTAAAATCTCTCTCCCAACATTAAGTAGATAATTCATCTTCCCTAGATTTTTCTCACACATTGTTAAAAAACTTCGTCAAACTGTTTAGTACATGAATACTCATCTATAAAGTGATTGTACATCAAAGCTAATCCCCACTAACAATGGGTACAGTTTAGAGGGATTACTTAAACTGTATTAAAGCTGTATATGGACATTCACCTTCAGAGCAGCAGCGGCTGGGATGTAAAGGAATTTAACTCACCTGAATTCAACAGTCTCATTTATTCTTCCCACCAAAACTACCGATTAATCCTGCCAATTAACCCAGCCTCCTCCACAGCTTTGGAGGGGAAACCGGGTTAACGGAGCTGAAAACACTGGGATTAATGTCTAAACCTGGTTTTAGTAGATATGACAATGATACTACCATGTGGGATCCAGGACGTGAAAGGACTTTCCAACTTCAAATCAACAGAACATCCCACCAGGTGTCACTCCAATGCTTCAAATAATTAACGGGAGTGAAGAGGTGCAACACTGGGACTAATCAAGCAGCAAGAAATACTCCAACCCTACGTGTTACCAGCCCCACACATACATAGCATGTCTTTTTAAAAATACAGAGCTCTACATATGCACCTGCACACACACGCATAGACAGACAGGCATTGCAAAAGTCAAAAGCCAGGCTTAAAGGATAAGCGTTAGGAATAGCACAGCTAGAGATGAAAGCTATCTCCAGGGTAACTAGAGCAAGATAAGGATTAAAGCATCTGGAGGGGGAAAGGAGTGGTGTTGATTCATCCTTATGTGGTTAAACACGAGTAGGTAGGCAGAAATAGACTTCCAAGCAATTTATTTCAAGACACACGCGCGCAGACGCACTCATAGTTATTAAGAGCGGCAGACAGAATAGATGCTAGAAATTTCAAGGGAATCAGAGCTTGTTCGGAAGTAGTAATCTTAAGAGTACACGTGGTAGGAGCTGTTTAACTGGAAATCTCAGTGTTTTAGTCATGCAAAAAAGCCCGAAAAATAATGGGGCTTCTTGCTTCATAAAAACTTTTTAGACTAATCTGCAGCACAAGGCACGAAGGTTCTGTAAATATCAAACCCTCGCTGCTCTGGCACAACGGCTTCACAGTTTGAAGGTAATTCCTGATGAAGGTGCTTTTTAATGTCTGTCAGCACAGCAAGAGGAGAGAAACGACCAGAAAGCTGCAGTGTGTAATTGCAATTTCATATCTCACTAACGCTGACGTTTTAATGATCTGTGCTCTCAGGAAAGCTACTTGTGCAATCCCTCCGGCACGCTTTCAGGGCTCTGGCTCTTAGCTGAGGACATCTCCCACTGATGAGGTCTCCCCATTCTCTGCTGACTCCTCTTTTCTAACCACCAGGGTGAGGATGGGCAAGCTGGTCATGAAGCACCTCCTCGCCCAGAGCAGTGCAAAAGCCTCTTAAAAGCAGTGAAATCTGTGGTCTGCAATGCCACGGGCTGTCCTAGCATGAGGTGTTCCAGTGTGGATGGAGAGCCACGCTCCGATCCACAGCCTGGGCACCCCAACCCCTCTGACAAACCTGCCTGAAGAATATGTCAACAGTCACGTTTCACATCTCTGGGTTTTGGGGAAATATCAGATGAAAGCCTGTTAATTTACATTCCTAAGGATTTTCTGCATTCTTACCTTAAGAAACTGTGGGGGGAAAAAAAAAACAACCACCATACATTTTGATACTAGCTTTCCTTCCCTAAAAATAAAAATGACAGGTATGTGCACGTGACCCTGACCACCACACCTACCCCTCACCTGCCTTCCTAGAATCATTTCTCCAAGCTAAACCAGCTTTTTATCATGTGTGCTAAACAACCCTCAGATGCAGACCTAGAGCTATGTCTAAGATTTTGAAAGATGCCTAAAGCAATGTGGATTTCTTATCGAATTTAATTTAATTAATGGGACTTCAGCACCCAAATCCCCTAGATGTTTTGGGGAAAAGAAAAAAAAACAACCAATGTCAATCCATGTTTAACACATATAAAAATGAACATTTTGTTGTTATTGAGAGACAAATATTCAGCTGTTCAAATGATTCTTTAAATCTAGATAATTAGGCTCAGCTGCCATCAGGTAACAAGAAAAATAAATCCAAGCTTTTATAAAGCTAGGTGGACTGTCTTAGGTTACAGATGACAAAATTTTCATAGGAGAACCTGGAAATTAACTGTTGCTTGTCTATTACAACCAGGATACAGCCACCAGCCCATTTGGACTAGAAGCCAAAGACAGCACATCTTTAAGCAAATTCTTTTTCGTGGGCGAGACAGAATCAAGGCTGATCTCTAACTGTGCAGAGGGAAGGCAGCAAAGATGCAGCTTTCACTGGGCAGGAAGCAACAAGACAGTAGCAGCCTCCCACCAGATGCAGGAGTTAAGGAAGCGGTTAAATTTAAGTCCCTTATCATTCAGCAAGGGTGCTCACAGCCCAATACTGGGCAGCTGAAAGGCCTGACATCATCGAGGTCAACATCAAAGAGTAAGAACAGCTTTTAAAGTTGGAGTTGTCAAGGATAAATGGCCATGAATAAATTTCAGCGGGGGAGCAGCATGGATCTAATCATCAGAGGACCAGAGCTCTGGAAAAGCCATGGGGGCAAGAACCTCGCTAAGCCTAAAAGGAAGAGGGATGATGCTTTGCAAGCACAGCGTGGACAAGTCCATTTTATTGCTCTGGCTCCTCTTCATTGCTTCTCCACTGCCTTGTTTCTTCAGGTAACCTTTCCAAGGGCGTAGCTGAGCCCCCATCAAATCAAACTAGGAGCAATTCATACCTGCTTGGTACTTGCTGAGTGGAGCTGAGTCTGTGGGGTAGCTGCCCCTATTTCTCTAGATGATTACAGAAAATGTATTTAACTGCTGCACTGCAAATGACACCGGTTTTTGGGCTATTTTAATTATTTTTTTTTTGCATCGTGCCAAGCACTGAAATATTCCTCTGTGGTACAGAAGGGGTCAGCCCTACAGACATTAAACCACTCGCTTTCCCAGACCTGAAATAGCTTTGTACCCCTGCTATTGGGGCTTCTCTAAGCTTGAAAATTAACTCTGATTAAAGAAAACACGCCGTGAATTTTAAACAGAACTGTAACTATTCTGGAATAAAACCAGGTGTGGAAACTCTTATTATGGAGTATGACTAAATTCACTTTGAGGTACATTAAGCATTTGTCTGCATGGGAAACTAAGCCCAGAGGGGCTATTACACACTGGTTCTTCATGAAGATGTGATTAGAATTACCTTTCCCTCTAATTCCCTATTTTTTAAATTCCCGGTTTATGCTCATTTCAAGGTAATTTCCTTAAATGGACCAGCTTTTGTTAAAAGATCCACCAATAACTAACCACACAAGAAAAGCATCACTCTCCAGCAGCGTGGTTTGACTACAGTGCAGTACTGCAAGGCAAAGGTCAATTAATAGAGTCGTTGCATGGGAAGTTGTTCTTTAAATTCCAAGTATTAGCCAACGCGATATAAAATCCCAAAACAAAATAGGAACTCCTAAAACTGAAAAGACAGAGGAAAAAAACCTCATCGTTTACAAGAACTTCCCTCAGTGGGGAAAGGTTATTAAAGACGGTTTCTCTGTGAAAATCAGTTTTTAATTAAGTCAGGCTAGCATGTGCATGTACCAGAGGTAAAATGAAATACTGGCACTTCATTAAATATGTCATCCTGTAAATCAAAAAGAACTTTTCTTTTTTTTTTATTAGCATTCGGTTTCTCTAAGTTTCTTTAGTTAGGAGGACGGCAGGTAAAAGCTGCAAAGTTTTAAAGTTTAGTTCATTATCTCAAACTCTAAGGGTTTCGGTTTTTTTTTTTTTAATAGTTTTTGTTTCACTGGACCTTATCCCACTAACATATGGGTGAAAAAGCATCAGGATGTTTGATAACTACACTCACAGACCACATGTCTTGACCAACGGCTCCGCTATCTCTTTTAGTACAAGTCCCAGATTCAAGAATTTATACTCTTTTAATTGTAGCATTTCATGTATTACTGGTGGAAATCAAAAATCTTAAACTGCATGCCTTGATATACATTGAAGCTACTGCTGGCAGGATTTAATTTTAAAGTTAGAATAAACTTGTGCCACAGACACTTTCTTTATCACTGTGTCCACTGATGTGTTGTATCTACACTGATCAATAGGAATCCTCTCAAAGAAATGCCTCAAAAATTAAACTGTGTAAAAAAAATCCATACAAATGAAAAAAATAATTAAAAATACATTAAAAAAAATATCAATACAACCATCAGATGCTAAAACCAGGGTGCAATGCAGCTATGAGTCAGTATTTTAGTACTCTCCTGACGACAGCCACAAAATTCAAGAAGAAAATTAAGCAGCCTACAGGATTAATAGAATTTGGAAGTGGAAAGATACTGAAGGAGTGGAACTGTTCTTCTGCAAAGAACTTCTTCCACAGCACTGAGGAAAAATCCAGCATCTAAATGCACAGGAGGTACCTTGTCTCGGCAGGGGTGATGCTGCCAAGAATTCTGAAAGCCTCATGCCATTTTAATCATCTTCCTCAGAATCTAAACTTTCCTATTACAGAACAAGTTACTTTGTATTAGGTTGAGAAAGCGAACGTAGAGGAAGGATTTAAGTTTCCTGCCAAATTTATTCTTACTGTCTAGCTGATTTATTAGGCAGTAATTTAAGAATAAATATTTCAGAACTTGCTTTACAGCAGGTTTGTGAAAATATGACTTAGCATGGATTCAGATGGGGGCTGCATTTCCTGCGTGATAAACTACATCAAGCTCTCAGTGACAGACGTAGGGTTAATTAATTAATTAAGTATTCTTTTGCTTCCTTGGGTTTTAGCTACACTTGAGATGTCAAATTTGCAATCAAGATAGTAGAGTATCTCTTGGGGTCCTAATTTATCAATGCCTATGAAGCCTGTGCTCAACTTGAAGAACACAGAAGAGTTCCATTCAAAATCACCAAAAATAGGCACGTTTCTGAGCTTGTTGATAGGAGGCTCTTCACTATATTCCAATTTTCCTTTATGCAGTTACCTGCGACAATTTGTATTACCTGGGACCAGCAAATAATAGGAATTCAAACTGGCAAAATGACTCTTATTTCATCTCAACATTACGATCGTCTACTATCAACCATGTAACCTAGCCAAATTTAAGAGGGGGATTGGGGAAGGCGGGGAAATTGTTTGCTCGAATTAAAGAGAAAAGCAAGCAAAAGCCTTGCTTCAGAAATAGCAGAAGCCCCTGCAGAAGCTACAGAAATGAAACACTCATTCCACAAGCAAAGCAAAAGAGGCTTCATCAGAAACTTTTGAAACAGGCATCAAAGAGCAGAAAACAGAGAAGGCTGAAGAGTTGCTGAATGGTTATGCACAGTTGTATTTGCAGATAAACATTAGCGCAAGAGCCTGAACTCGGTCATGCAAGAGAAGAGGCAGTGTGCAAGGTGATCATCTAATGGGGTTCTTACCAGGGCTTCATTATCTTCTGCAATTTCTGATATCGTCTGCAAAATTAAAACTTGCACGTGAGGAGACACACTTTAAAACATCCGTACTCTATTTACCGATGCAGACATCTCCCCCCCCGACACCCCCATACTCCATTCATAAATTGCAAAGGCAGACATACAATAAGAGGCAAGGAACTGCTAACAATTCGCTGTGAACAGAAACAGTTCCGTAACTGGTAAAGGGCATTCAAAATTCATCTCAAATATTTGTTCAGAATATTTGTGTTAACTTCGGTTAGGAAAAAAAAGCAGAAGAGGAAAGAGCGTTGATAGGGGAAAACTTATCAGATTCCTCTCAAACCCATTTCTCTTGACCATTGAAGCGTGTCTAGGCATCCTAAATTAGTTAAGTTTGTGTAAAAGTAATATTTGGTACAAAACTTTGGTACAAAAGTTTGCACATGAAGCATTTTCTGTCTCGTTGTTACGATGTGTAGCCAGTTGCCTGAAAAACTCATTTATTTGCTTCCAGTCTCCACCGCTAACAGTGATGTCAGAGTTGTCAGCATGATTGAAAGCTAGGACCATGGTTGTGCAGGTAGGGCCAACACAGACCAAAATCCTGACCTTCTGAAGTCACGGAGAAGTTTTCTGTTGACTTCAAAGGGAGGTAAAGAAATTACCCTGGGTTTTTAACCAGGGTTGCATTTACTCAACTCCAGACCATCCTGCACCAGCTCTGCAACACACAAACACATTCCAGCAGTCTTCTTCCAACAGAATGTGTAAGCTCACCCACAGCTCTTTTGCTCTTAAAATTCACACACCGATGGATATAGACCCAAGATGGTGGATGTGGCACTACAAGACATGGTCTAGGGGTTATGGAGATGTTCAAAGAAGGTTGGTCTAGATGATCCTAGAGGTCTTTTCCAACCTAAATGATTCTATGCTGAAACAACCCTCAAGAAAAAGAAAATGACCTGCTTAAAAATGTCACTTATTGATTCAGATTCTAAGAGGCCAACCTACACACCCGACCTTCAGTGTGACGCTCTTGCTTTCGTAGTGGCTTCCAAACACTTGGTTCCTAGCTGCAACATGAGGTTTAATGTACTCCATGATGTTTTTATTTACACGTTTTTTTATTTTTTCCCCCAAGATGTACACTGTTGTGTCTCATCAGTGAACCAGAAGCTATGGCATCATACTGCTATATTCAGGAAACTGGAAGCCAAGTATTAAGGGGGGAGGAAATTATAAGTGCATTTGAAAGCTGTAGCCCACTAATCACAATTTGCAAGTCATCCTCCTGCTAATAACTGGCTCCAGAACTGCTGATTATGCTACTAAGCAAGCTGAAGAAAAGAGACTATCAACGGTAAAAATGGCATCCAAGATAAACAACTTCTTTTTAAAACACCACTTAACAAAAAAAAAAAACCCCAAAACACACAAAAAGAAGAAAAATCCTTCTTCTACTTAACCCCTTCTGGTGTCTCCTAAATCTATTTCACAGTGAGTCTACATGCAGACCCTTCCAGAAGGACTGGTCGCAGGGAGGGCAGCTTTTGGGCTGGCTTGTGTAGCCATCAGGGGAGAAAACAGAGAGTCCATCGCAGGAGCGGTGGTTTGAAATCCCCCATCGCTAGCTGTGAGCTGCAATACCATGAATCCGAGCACAGATTGGGCTACAGCTCAAATTAAAAGTGACGATTTTGTTCTTGGATTTCATGGCTTCAGTTCTTCCATGCTACAACAGCTATATGTGTAGCCAAAGGTAATGAGCAAGCAAAAAGCATCTGGATGATCAGACTGCTTTAAAAAGGCGAGAAAATGACCCTCAACATGCTTTTAGGAGCAGAAAAGTTCAAAGCATTTCCCACAGCAGGAGATCCCAACTTCAGGAGAAGGTCATTTCTGCGCTTCTGCTAACAGAATGCTGCGGCAGGCTCTGCGAAACCCTAACAAGAACCACCACCACAAATGGGCTTCCTCACCTCCCAAATGCACGTGGATCCAAGCAACCTTGACAGCATCCTTCTGAGCCCAGTTTTTAAAACAGCTGCTTTTCATCCAGGTGCCAGCTTTGGCTAAGCAGCGAGTAAACCTGCAATTGGTGCTACGTCTGTCTGACATCAAAGAGGAACAAGTGTGGTGTTTGCAAACTGGTAGCACTTCAAAGGTAGCACTTCAGTTTTGCCAGAGATTTTTCACAACAGGCTATCTCATCAGGTACATTTTCTCCACGACTGAGCCCCGGGGATTAAAGAACAAACATCTGAGTCCTAGAACAAAACATTTAGATGGCAACTCTCTCAGCATTTACAGAGCTCTTATCCTTCTGGAGTTAGCTGGCAATCGGTTAACTTGAGGCCAGAAGATGTGCAATGTAACAGAAAATATAAATTTAGAATAATATGGAGAAATAATTGATTCCTACAGGACTTTTCTGGTGGAGGAATACAAAGACCACAAATTCTGACTTGAGAGGAAAGATAACCATTGTACTAGGCCAAACAATATCTACTGATCTCTGTTGCTTTGGAAAGTGTGATAAGAGCAGCAATGCATCTAGGACATCAAACATTGCTGCAACACGAGACAGGATGATTATAAACAGACTTTTACCACTGGACAAGTGGAGGCTGTTCTCAAAAGGAGTACATGCTATTTTCATCCCATAATCGAACCAAAAACCTAATATAGAATGGCCTGGCATGAGCAGGAGTTCCTCTAGTATTCACCCATGGACCATGCTAAAGTTTTGGGGTTGTTCAGCCTGGAGAAGGCTCTGGGGGAGACCTTCTTCCAAGCTTTCTAATATCTGAAGGGGGCCTACAAGAAAGCTGAGGAGGGACTTTTTACAAGGGCTTGAAGTGATAGGACAAGGGGTAATGGGTTCAAACTGGAAGAAGGGAGATTTAGATTAGATGTAAGAAAGACGTTCTTCACTGTGAGAGTGGTGAGACGCTGGAACAGGTTGCCCAGGGAGGCTGTAGATGCCCCAATGCAGGTTGGATGGGGCTTGGAGCAACCTGGTCTAGTGGGAGGTGTCCCTGCCACGGCAGGTGAGCTGGAACTAGATGACCTTTAAGGTCCCTTCCAACACAAACCATTCCATGATTCTAAGTTACCACTGGAGAAGGAGCCAAATCAATTCTTTCACAGTAAGTGAGCCTGGAAAGGAACAAGTACAGTCTGACACCTCCAACAACTTTCCCTTTATATATATATATATTTCCTTTTATATATAACACCATTGTATTTTATAATTTATTTTTTTTTAATAGTGTCACTTCTTCTAGAGGATTGACTTTGTGGTAGCAACCAGACAGTTCCGTCAAAATGCTTCCTGGGTGTGTTACTACAGGTGTGGCCAAATCCTCGATTGTACTTGCACAGATGGGAACAAAACCATGGGCAAAACACAAACGTTATGAGGGTAAATTAAATAACCTCTGTGAAAGGTTCAGATGCTACAGTGGCGAGACAAAACCAGACAGCAATTGTTGTACCGGGAGAAATCTCAAAGCAAATGCCAACATAATGCAAAGTACACATTAACGACAAGTTACAGATTTAGACATTTTGCTACCATAACACGTTCCCTGTTTGGCCTCAAAGGGACTTTGTGACACATTTCTAGCTGAATCCCAAGGAGCAGCAGTTCCCTCTGGACTTCCCCAAGCCACAGACAGACTTAATACTTGCTCAAATACTGCAGGTTATGTCATGAGCAGCTTCCAGCAGGAACCAGCTTAGCAAGGACCCGGCTGGATCAACTCCCTATCTGTTCATGTCCAGAAATAGCTGTATGAGGACCAAAGATAGCCCAAATCTGAACCCCAGCTGGGGTAACACCCAGGAAAGGGTTGCCTGCACTGAGGAGGACAACTAAAACATTGTCCCATTGTGGAAGCCAGGGTGGACCCACTGGAGTTAACGATGCCAAGAGCTACAGTGGTTGCACCACTTCATAGCAACCAACATTTTGGAGCCTGCACTGTTTAAATATGTGCAGAATAGGCCAAAAATACCACTGAGGACAAAGGCTTTGCATGCAGTACGGCCCCAGAGAGGGCCATTATTAGCCAAGGTGATGTTGACAAAAACTTCCTCCTCTACAGAAAAACTGACAGGACATGGCTGAGCGACCTGCTAACCACATTGTATCAGTATGTGGCTACTGATTTTCAGGTAAACTCAAAGATAGCCCATGTTCTGGACAACAGGTAGTGTTTTAAAATACAAGACAATACACAGGAGTGTGTGTTTCTGGCTTCTGTTTGTATCACGTTTGGCAAAAATATATAAATGAAGGCTGGGAAACACTCTGGGTAGGTTGAAATAAATTATTTCCAACCAATAATAATTATTTCCAAAATATATTACTGAAATAAATTTGAACTCAGTCTGCAAAGTGAGTATTAATTTATGCAGCAGCATTAACTGGCCGCTCCTCACGGCCACCACAACATCCCACAGCCACCCCAGTCCAAGAGAGAAAAACATCCTGGAAAGTTGCAGAAATGGAGATTTTTAAGCTCTTCTTATTTTTGCTGGTTCCTCACATACTACACTTTTGTTCGAAGTTAAGTAAGTAAGTTTTGCCCAGCTTGGTACTCCAAAGAACATTTGGAAATATAAATCCACTGCTGGAATTACTCTTTTTATCACGTTTTACAAGAGTGGCTGCCAAACAAAACCCAGTAAAACTGCCTCCTCTCCTCCTCCCCGTTCCTGTCAACAAGGTGTTGATATCACCACTTAGCAGGGGTCATTTAAATGCTAATATTCCTAAGCACAGGCAAAGAAAGAAGAACAATGCTGGAGAAAAGGCATTTAGGATGGGGGCAGCACAAGGAGCAGCAACTCTCCCCTTCTTCTCTCCAAAGATGTGATCTTTGATGGGTTCAATCTTCAGAGGAGGCTTTTATCTAAAACATACAGTGCACGCTATACAAGGAATTGTATTTGTGTATGCTGAGGGAGGGTGGAATCCAAGCCTGAAGACTGATGAGGAAGCAAACACAAAATGGAGCAAGCAGGAGAAAAATAAACCAATGAAAAAAGCCACCCCACAAAGAAAATCCATTCCACTTTCTTCATTTATGGGATCTGCACTGAAAGATGGAGCTGCAGCCCTTCCTCACTCTCTTGTCATTGCCCTCTCCACAGTGGTACAACAGGATCACCTGATGTTATATACTCTTGGATTTTTGCCTCACAGACAATAGGAACCCTCTCCCGACATTACAGAAGCACTAAGAAATGAAGACTGCATAAAACCCTCGTTGGACAAGAATTGATTTTGGCAGCGATGTCAGATTAAGTAATCTATGCTTCCAGGTGAAGCTTCGCAGGAATGGCTGAGCCTGTCTGACAGCCCAGTGCTGTCAAAAATACAAATTATTTTCCTCCCTCTGTTGGCTGCCTTATTTTCTGAGGGATTAGCAAACTGAACTGGATCACTCGGGAGTCAGATGAGCGCTGGAGCTGACCAAGAGATGGACAGGCTGCCCAGAGAGGTTGGGGAGTCTCCTCTCAAGAGATTCCAAACCCACCTGGACACAATCGTGGGCACCCTGCTCTGGGTGACCCTGCTTTAGCAGGGGGGTTGGACAAGATGATCTCCAGAGGTCCCTTCCAAGCCCCACAGTCCGTGATTCTGTATGATACATCCAGTAGCAAGGAAGGGCGGGAAAGGACCATATTTAGTGGCAAAGACCTACCAGCTCAGCATTGTTCCTATCTTCTGAACATTCATTTTCCATCTACCCAGTGAACTGTGCTTACACTGGAGCAACTCGGTGAGCTCAAACTGTGATCTGAACTGAGTTAAGGAATATTGTATTAAAAATAGCCTTTATTGTCACTTTTAATACCCTCCATCAGTTTTCCAGTCCAGCTTGCTACAAATCATATTGGTGTAACTCTTCAGATGAAGCAGGACAGGAACAAGTGGCTGTGAGCAAGGGCTGCTTAAGTGTTTTGACAGCACTACTGAAATACTCATCAGGCTGGGATGGAAAAAAACCATTAGCGGCTATGTGAGCAACTGTCCCAAAAAGTGTGCTAAAGTCAGAATAACTCCAATAGCAGTTTTCCACTGGGCTGGTATACTGTATTATCTCGGTAAGACAAGCCAAGAGCTAGGATTTCACCCAACAATGCAATTTGTCCTTAAAGCATGCACAAGTCCCGTCTTGGAGGCTTCCAGCTGTACAGCAGCCAACTCTGCAACTGCATGTGTTTAGTAGAAGACTCCTCTTAGTCGAGAATTCCAAAACATAACAAATACACAATTCTTTAGAAGTTTAGATGACCCTGATCTAGCCGCACTCACTCTTTCCAATAGGAAGATGACAAAATTCAACAGCCATCCCAATTTAAAGCAAGTTTTACTCTCCAAACTGTGTGCTTAAGCAATTAAAAATCCCTTAAAATTAAAATCTCAGCGCAGCCACATCGATGAAGCAGACCTCTGAAGAACAACCTTCTCAACAGCAGCAGAAATAACTCTGGTGACTGTCAAGACAGCCAGGCTTAGCACAGTCTCGGGTTTTTGGCAAAAAATGCGTGTTATTTCAGCCAGATGACAAGTGACACAGATCGTGATAATGCCAATCAAAAAAATACTGAAAATTCTGCACAGGCTCTCCTCCTTTTCCTCCCAGCCATGAGATTATTATTATTACTGATGGCAATAATAAATTTAGATTCCTTTTATTAACTCTTTGGTCTTTCCATATTTCTGGCCTGTAGCTTACATTTTTCTTTTCTTACTTTATAAAGGACTATGAAGGTTTTTTTCCTATTAAGGAAGGCTGAGAGTCTGTCCCAGGCACACAAATCTTCTGATACATAAAGGGGAAAAAAACCACCACATCTTTACCAGTCTTCTGCTACATCAGAAAAACTATCTATGCAGCCATGATCTTCTGAATTATTCATTCTGGGCTAGACTATGGGATACGGCTTTGAATGAGCAAACTCTATTATCTCAGATGGGGCAGAATCTGAATTGTTTAGGTTAGAAAAGACCTTTAAGATCATCAAGTCCAACCATTACCCCAGCACTAAACCATGACCCTCAGCACATCTTTTAAACCCCTTCAGGGATGGTGTCTCCTCCACTGCCCTGGGCAGCCTGTCCCAGGACTTGACAACCCTTTTGGGGAAGAAATTTTTCCTAATATCCCAACCTAAACCTCCCCTGGAGCAACTTGAGGCCATTTCCTCTTGTCCTATTGCTCGTTACTTGGGAGCAAGAAGACATGTTCGTTTCTTCCAGCTTGGTTCCTGGACACTCTTTTTCCATCAGTCATTATTTTACCTCATCCGTACCTCCCAGCAGACGGGTTGTACATTCAACTCCCCTTCACTACGCACAACCTGGGCTTCAGATGAAAAATGAGCATTAGAAGCACTATGGAAATCTCCTTCTGAAAAGGAGAATAACTGTGTGTGCACATCCACACCCCTCTTTGGTGATACAGAAGCAGAGTCTGAGAAGCGATTGGACATCCCAGACACTTATAAAATTGAATTAGCATTTACTTGTTCTTCATGACCTATCTTGTCTTGCAGTCTCTGCTCTAATTCATAGGTCACCTGAACCATAACAATAAACATAAACCCAGCTTTTCTTTGGTAATTCTTTGCTTTTCTTCCTTGTATTAATATGAAACTCAGCGCGTGCTCTGGAAGCAAGAATGAGCCTGAAGGGAAAAACCAGAGATGAACCATCTCAGTCAACAGGATGGAGATACACGTAGACAGTTTCTAAGACATGTTGCATCTCTGCTGATATAGATAGAGTCACATTGACAAGACACTCTTAGCTTCTTAGGGTGCGTGGGGTCCTACTCTCTGCCCACAAGCAACCCCTATGGCTTCATCCCAGCACACACCATGTCTACAGTTCATTTGCTCTAGGCAGCAGGCACTCAAGGAGATCTGGCCCAAATTAGGCTAGCTACACATAGTATTAAAACAATTTTTTAGAAACATAAGCAAAATATAAAAACCCTCTCATGATTCATTTTTCAAGCTGTGTTATCAGCAAGAAACTGGACAAGCTATTCTTTAATGAATTCTAATTTTCTTCAATGCTCAAGAACATAACATATGGAAAATCAACTAGGAAATACTATTAGTTCTTGTCAACTTTTTATATTAGTGCTACTTTTCACTACCAGCAAAATGAAGCAGAGGTAACTAGAAACCCAGGAATTTACATTCTCTTACTCTGGTCACTGTATTTTTGTAGTCATCAGCTTCACTGAAATAATGAGTAAGTAGCACAATAAATACAACCAACTGTCAATAAAGCACAGGCTTATTCCTCGGTGAAAGTTACTTAAAAAGCTGGAGTCTTGCTTTCCAGAGGCTGCCCAGTAAAACTTAATGACACACTCAAATTATAACTTAAAAGCTGCCCCTAACACAAGTTCCACGTGCAAAGAAAACCTCAGAGAAACCTTATGCTGAGCGTGACGATACTTTTAACTCTCTGGGCAGCCTGGGCCAGGCTCTGTCCCTCTCACAGCAAAGAAGTTCTTCCACCTGGTCAGATGGAACCTCCTGGGTTCCAGTTTGTGCCCATTGCCCCTTGTCCTGTTGCTGGGCGTCACTGACAGGAGTCTGGCCCCAACCTCATGACCCCTGGCATTTAGATATCAATAAACATTGATCAGATCCCCTCTCAGTCTTCTCTTCTCCAGGATAAACAGCTCCAGGGCTCTCAGCCTTTCCTCATCGGAGGAACGAGGCCATCTCAAAGGTGGGTAAGGTAACTCCACAGTGAAAATAGACCTTAGAGGTATCTTTACAAAATAATTGCTTTCTAAAAAAGGACCATCAAAAATGCTGCTACTGAGGAAAAACTGTCTGTTGGCTTTGTGCGCTGAAATAGCAGAGTGACAGACCCTGAAGTGAGAGGACAGGATCAATAGCTTGAAGTTGGATAAGAAAGGGCTGGAACACTTCTCCTGAAGAAAGGCTTTGGGGTTATTCAGCTTGGAGAAGAGAAGGCTTCAATGAGACCTCGTGGCCTTTCAGTACTTAAAGGGGAACAATAAGAAAGATGGAGACAATCGTTTTAGCAGGGCTTGTTGCAACAGGACAAGGGGTGGTGGTTTTAAACTAAAAGAAGGGAGATTGAGACTACAGAGAAGGAAGAAATTTTTTATACTGAGGGTGGTGAGAGCCTAGCCCAGGTTGCCCAGAGAGGTGGTAGAAGCCCCATCCCTGGCACCATTGCAGGTGAGGTTGGCCGGGGCTCTGAGCAACCTGCTCTCATTGCAGATGTCCCTGCTCACTGCAAGGGGGTTGGACAAAATGAGCTTTGAAGGCCTCTTCCAACCCAACCCATTCTATGATTCTATGAAAGGAAACCAGCAGCATCATGGCATGCTCATGCTACCGAGTCTGTGTATATTGGGATTTTCTCCTTTCATTAAATCTGAAGGTCTGTTGAACACGCACCTATCAGCCAGCGATGAACAATATAAAAGCAGAAGGGAATGTACAGCACAGATGTCCTCACTTTGCAACTCCCTTCGCAAAGCCAGACTTGGAAGAACCTGACCTGCAGACCCTGCCTCAGAAGCTGGAGGACATTTAGGTCACTGAGCACGAAAAGAACTGCAGTGAGGACTGAGAGTTCATCAACACGTGAAGCTGCTGGAAACTCTTACAGCGTGAGTCTTTGTTCAATACCCAAACCAGATAGCATTTCTCCCCAAGGGCAGAAACACCGATAAATGGATTAGACAGGTACATCGATCAACGCATCTTTGGCAATACATTACACCAGCTAAAAAGAAAGATCTGAAATGCCTCCAAACGCAAGCATTTAAGAAAAAAAAAAAAAATAAAAAAGGCAACAGACTCTGCTCATATGTCCAGCCTCCAAGCCTGCTGTGTGGTTTGAAAACTTATACCCTCAGCCAGGAATTCCTACTAGGGTGTAATTTGCTGAGCAGCCCTTTCAACAGTGGTGCTGGCTTAAGTAGTTTCCCTCCCAAATAGTTATTTTTAATCCAGACCAGTCTGCTACAGCTTGGGCCATCCCGCAGCAACGCAACAGCAGAACAAACACGTCTGAAGGGTGAGGAGGGCACTTGTTTTGGCCTTAATGCAGCTAAAAGTGCTTGTAAAAAACATCAATGCTCCCTGTCTGCTTCAACAGAAAATAAAGTGGTTTAGCTTAAATACCTCCCACAGTAAAGTTAAACCATTTAACTTAAATTCATGACAAAAACTACAGAGGCAGTGAGTCTTAATTTACTTCTCTTCTGTTCTTCATCAGCACACACAAGCCTGCACATTCAGTGTATTTTTTAATTAGTACAGGAACTGTGCGCATATGTTTACACCAACTTAAGCCTCTCTTTGGTTTTAAACTTAATTTGGTCCCTAAACAACAAAAAACTATATGACTATAAGTCAAGTTGACAAATTTCATAACTAGAAGCATTCTTCTTTTCAAGTGGCATAATATGTGCCACAGGCAACATCACTGCAAAAAATAAAGACCATTACCCCAGAATGCTGAAGATGAAGTCATGAGCTACTGGAAATCCAGTATACAGCTGGAGTTAGGCAACAGGGATTCCAAGTCCAATAAACCACTCACCACAGGTCAGGGATCAATGAGAGCGTGCTTTGACATGTCCCAACCTGAGGACTACTGGATTCTAAAAAGTACTTAAATTTTTCTGTGGAAAATCCCCAGTATATCTTGAGTGGGACAATCAGAGACAATTTGTGTTCCATTCCAAAACCCACTTGACACTTTTGCTTTGCCCCCTAACACCATTTAAGCCTCCACATTAAGCCAATAGACACTTACTCAGGCCTATGGTCCTGAATTTCAGCAACAGGGAAGATTGGTAAGATGTTCTGGTAAAGAATAAATGTATTTTCAGAGATCAGCTTTCAATTCCACTATCATTTGAAAAACCCCATCCAGAATTAAAACAAAAACAGTAATAAATTGAGGACTAGGTTTTGCTCCATGTGTTCTCAGTAACATGAAATTTAAACCACAGTTTTCAGATGACATCACTTAAATATCAGCCTTTAAATAGAGTATCAATGGTTTATCTGTATTCCAATGGCTAGAGGAAAAAAAACAAGGACCACAACCTCCCTAAAACTTTATGGCATGGAGGGTACTTGTGATTTCCTACTTTGCTCACTGCCAATTTCCACCAGCCCACTGTTAGGGGAAATGAAAATAATATTCTCATTGATCGTGTATACATTATCCTAGCAGCCCAGAACTCTTTGGATGTTTTATTTTATATAATCTCAGAAGTTGTATACAGAAATACTTCAGGCACTCAGAGAGTGGGCGCAAAAACACCCGATATGGGAGAAAGGTGAGAGTTTAAGTAGAATACTTACTCTGTGCCACTTTCAACCATTTGTGTTAGGAGGGAAATACCATCCAGGTTTATAAATTCCTGGGCAAACGTAATATCCCGCGAGTAGTTGGCTAAGTCTTTCAGTGCTTCTAACTTTGCATCCATACTAGAAGACTGGATCCTTTCATGGAGCTGCTGCGCGTTTTGAGCCTGAGAAACAAAACATAGAACACAAAATAAAAAAACAACCAAAAAAGAGCTCTTGTTATATAATAAATAAAAACTTAGGGCAAGGAGGAGCAATGGCCATGTTTAATATTAATTATACTTAACGCTTGTATGCTTAGAATGTAGCAAGTAGCTCACATATTAATTACTTTTATATAGATTACTTGTGTATTACCCCATTATTACCTATAATTCTTTGGATTGTTGCAGAACCAAGAGCTGAGCAATGGACAGATATCCCATTGTCTCAGGCAAGATGGAAGCATTGCAACAGACAGCCTTTGGCTTGAAGAGCTTATGTGTCACATCAATAAAAGTGCAGACGAAAATAAAAGAAATTCCGTCAGACAATCGCAGTATAGTAACGGCAGCACTTTTTTCCCCCCTCCTGTCAACGCTTACTCAGTTTACGCAGTTCTCCTGACCTTTAACAACGAAGACTGTTCTAATCAGGTTATAGCAGCAGAGACCAACTTTGGGCCTTCTGCTCCTTCCTCTCCCTCTTCCTTTTGTTCTCCATCAATTAAAAAACTCACGTACTCTCTCACAAGGACCATGAGAATAATTACTTCCCACATGATATTATATTATCACTCGTACGTCTTTATCCAAGTTCAATATCCACATCTATGAGGTTATCTGCCCATTAACGCTTCAAATGAGACAGCGAAATCCAAAACGAAGACTGATGATGAAAAGCTAAAGGGTTATTTAAATAACGCATATTAAATTGTCTCCCTCTTTGGCCGTACAAATATTTTAAAATACGTCTCACGTTTTCAGTGTGATGCTTTCACTTACCTGCACACAATGCCCAAAAGCTTCAGTTAATAGCTAGCCAGCCAATGCTATTCTGACAAAAATAATCCTCCTCCCTATCCCTGCAAGATTCAATTTCCTAAAATTCACTTTTACCTGCACCGAATGAAAGGTGAATGAGGAGCTGTGTCACTGGGAAACCAAATTAACGGTAAATTCTGCTGAGAGTTATTTTCCCTGAGATTATGCTTATTCTTTCTCAGCTGGAGAAGAAAAATAGAAGAAAGGGCTGTGCTGACAGACAATCCCTTTTCTGCTCAAGTAATGAATACACTCTTTACAGAGACGGTCATCTCTGCACAACAAGGTTCTGAGATACTAGATATTTTTAGTGCAAGTGAACATTTAAACCCAGGAAAAACCAGCATTGTGTTGTTACAGATACAGCTTCCTATCTACAGAACTTCGATTGCTTTGGCTGAAGAGACCTTTAAGATCACCAGGTTCAGCTGTTAACCCAGCACTGCCAGGGCACCACTAAACATGTCCCTCAGCACCACATCTCCATGGCTTGGAAACCCCTCCAGGGATGGGGACTCCACCACTGCCCTGCCCAGCCTGGCACAGCCCTTCACAGCCCTTTCAGGGAAGACATTTTTCCTAATGTCCTACCTAAACCTTCCATTCTGCTATAAAAGGCCAGCTTACATTTTAGTCTTCAGTATTGATATTTATCCCTGAACCAGCATCTATTTTCAAATTTTCTGACGTTTTTAAAAAGTTTTTTGTTAACTTTCCCTCAGAATGCTCCTGCCCCATCAGCAAAGCCTCCACACAACTGTCCTTCCCTTACATGAAACCAATTTTGCAAGACACAGCATCCAATAAACCTTGCTCCTTCTACTACCGAGAAGGAACTGATAATGGCAGAGTAGATTTCGATTAAACGGGTCAACAAATACTTGTCTCAGCAAGAGTCTCACTGGAGACACGGCCAAAAGTCATGTTGGCCGTTGCCGTCAGAAATACCCGACAGGTGAAAACTGCTTTAGCGAATACCACGCAGTTCTCGCAAGCCTTGTTGCCATAGCACTCATACGTGCTTATGGAATGTACAGCTCACTTACGACTGCATTAAAAAATGAAACCCAAATGAAATATGCTCCGAGTGCTTACCAGGGAGCTCTTTTAATGATTTACAATCCATCAGCGGACGGACAGGCAGCGCAGCTCATTAACGCAACAGCAGAGCTCGCTGCCATGGCTCTGCTCGCACGGAAATAGCATTCAGGTAAGAATAAATAAATATATAAAACCTGCCCAACTGAGAACCGTTAGGAGGGAATTCACAGAAACACAGCTGTTCCAGTAAATGAAAGAGAGCCTTAACTGCTCTCCTGTTTAGAAAGGAAGGGAGACAGGAGCTTGTAGATGGTCTGCTGTTGAAGTCCCAGCATCTCAAAAGGCTGTCAAGAGGCATAAGCTGCATATCTAGTCTTAAATGATTTGCTCCAAGGACAGCCAGAAAGGTTGCCCTTAGGGAGCAGCAGTGCTCAGAAGGAGCAGCTTGATGAGATTGTCAGCTTAAAAAGAAAACTAATGACCTAAATCCAAGATGTGACTTGCTTAGAGACTCAAATAGCCATTTGGAGGTTAGGAATCCCAAGATCATCCTAACAAGGGACTCTACTGATCAAATTTTCCTTTCTTTGCCACCAAATACTTTGGGCAAACTTTGAAAGCAACTTATTACCCAGACATCTGCAGGGTTTCTGTACAGAATACAAAATAGAGCAAGCAAGGACAAGGAGGGAGGGCAAAGATTCCAAATGCAACCGCTAGCAAACATAAATGGGCTATGGAAGAAATCTGGACCATTCATTTAAATTGCTGCTTTGCCATTATGACATCAGTTTGCTTCTTTTATCTTTTACAAAAAGGAAATAAAATATGAGTATTTTGGTCTTTCCTGCAGGTAGGTTGGTTGCATTACTCAACATTCTAGAAAAGGGGCATGTAGACCATTTTGTCACCAAATACAGCTTTGTATTAACCAAAGAGGTGAATTTATGTGGCTGACTTTAACACCATGGTGCTTTAAACTGCTGCTTGTTGCTGCTGCTTCCCCTACAACTGCATATACATCAGAAAGCAATGGAGAAGTCGATGCATTACATCATCACCATGCTACACAAACCAGGTTCAACAGACCCATCAAGGTTGACCCACCAAGGTAAGCAATGAGATTCCATTTTGATTACTAAAGATATTAATTACTAACATTTTTACATTAGCACTCAAGCACAATCTCTACATCTAAAGGCCTGTACAAATGTAATACATGGAGCAGTCCTGTGCAATCACTATACACCATAAAGGAAGGAGAAACAGAGTAACAGGGAAATGGTCCTGTCTAAAGTCACGTATTACATCAGTGATAAAAGCATCACAGATGCACAGAGATATGTATTATCTAAATATGCCTAAAATAAGTTAATGCAGTCAGCAGCCACTTAGCATTTAAAACAATCCTTTTTCCTGACTATTCAAAAGATGCTTTTGGAAACCTGAAAACATGAGATTAAACTCCTACCTAAACAACAAACTCACTCCACTTCCCAATCTCCCCCTTGTACTATGAGCAGACAAATACAGAAGTGGCTCATTGACTTCCATGGGGAGTGCTCCTGGTATAAGGTTCCATAACAACTAATTCAAAGAATCACAGACTGGTAGGGGTTGAAGGGACCTCTGGAGATCATATCATCCAACCCTTTTGCTAAAGCAGAGTCACCCAGAGCAGGGTGCCCAGGGTCGTGTCCAGGCGGGTTTGGAATCTCTCCAGAGAAGGAGACTCCACAACCTCTCTGGGCAGCCTGGGCCAGGCTCTGGCCCCCTCACAGTGAAGAAGTTTTTGCTCATGTTCAGATGCAACCTCCCGGGTTCCAGTTTGTGTCTGTTGCCCCTTGTCCTGTCGCTAGACACCAGTGACAAGAGTCTGACCCCATCCAATTGACCCACACCCTTGAGCTATTGATCAGATCCCCTCTCAGTCTTCTGTTCTCCAGGCTAAACAACCCTCTCAGCCTTTCTTCAACACAGAGATGCTCCAGTCCCTTAATTCACCATTACCTGATAACCACAATCATAGGCTAGACCTGCAAATATTTATGCATTTACTAAACTTGAAGAACTTTAAGACAGTTGAGCACACATTAAAGCAGGTGTAGATCCAAGATTACAGACTAGATCCCCAAATTTTTACTCAATGATAAAAGGATTCAGATACATGAGTAGACATAGGTTAAAAAAAAAACCCTCTACGCTTCTCTGTGTAGATGACACAAAAAAACCACGTTGCTCACATCTGTAAAAGCATGAGGGGACAACACAACGACTATTAATGAACACCCTTCTTTACGTAATTGCTCATGCTAGAAATGTTAAGACAGCTGCCTACAAACAACTTACGGGTCTGAGAACTCAGCCCATCTCCAACCAGGAGATCAAAGAAAAAAGATGCGACCCAAGCAAACGATCAGGCACCATAAATACCACGTTAGAAACGGCTACTAATTGACTCCGTGTTTAAGGTATAGAGTTCATGAGGGGGTATTTAAGTGCCCAAGAAGCTACTTTCAAATAAATAGTGCTCAATAATCAGTTCTCTTTGAAAACCATTAATTTTATTTTTTTTTTTTAAGGGGGGACTCTTTTTTCTCAGTTTAATTTTCTCGATATTTTTCTTTTCAAAATGATTAGATGTTTGAAGGAGGATTTGCAGGATCTGATGGAAGGGATCGTGCAGCTGCACACGCTCAAAGGCTGGACTCTGCTTGCTGCATTGCAGGACACAATTGTCCCTTCGGAACAGTCTCGGGAGCAATTGCAGCTCATCTATTTGTACATCTACCCACCATCCCCTGGAACACGGGTATCACCAAACAGACAACAGCAACCTGGCATTTCGACTGTCACAAATGTTCAAATACAAAGAAACGTTGCATAAGAAAACTTCTGATGAGTCCCTTTGGAAATGCAAATGGACAAAGGGGGAAAACGGGTCACGGCAAACTGAAAAAACCCACACAATGGCACAAAGAATTGTTAAGAAAGACGATAGGAGAGGTTGAAAATAAATAAGAAAGATGATATAGGAACGAAGATAATATGAGAGAAATTCAATCTGTACTCAAGTTACCTAGGAAACAGAGTGCCTGTGTGGCAAGTGGTTTACAGAGGGGAAAAAAAAATAGCATTGTTTAGAAAAAACAGCCTTTCAGAGAATGGCACAAACTTAGCAAACAGACCTACAGAAACAAAGCGACAGTTCAAATTCCCACCAGGCCTAAGGACCGGCGTTTGCGAAGTTTTAACTCAAAGAAGTTTAAAACAGACACATTGTAAATCTCGGAAGGCAAGCATTTATAATGGATTTAGCAGCACACCGTCGCTGCAGTTTTACCCTTGCAATGCTTTTCAGAAAAAGGTCCCTATATAAACACACCATCTAAATTTGCCATTAAAACAGAGAAACTATTTAACATTTAGATTTGAGGAGTTCGACTTCAAATGCTAATTTTAAAAAAGGCAACCCAAAAAATGCTGTCTCACTACTTGGAGATAAACCTTCATTTTTCCCCTCCCTCTTTTTAATTGTTAATCGTACCTGCTCTGGGTGCATGAGAAATATAAAATTTGAGGCTAATCACAACAGAACTCGATCATATCTCATCCTTCTCACCCAATTTTCGATGAGTCATGCCATGCAACTGTGAATGGGTATAGCCGGGCTACTGGCTGTCATGGTAATAAAAGTTGCACGAAAATTCAGAACTAGAAAAGCATTTTAAGTTCATGCAGCCTTCAGAACTGCTCAAAACAATACCTTTCAACTCTTCAAGGAAAAAAAAAAAGTTTCCTCAAAAGGCTTGGGATGTCCAGGACAGGTATTTTTTGGCCCACAATAAGCCAGGAAGAAAGCAGCTCAGGCCTCTCTGGAATTCCATGGACATAGCCCACACAGTGCAAAATCTGTACGTGGCTCCTCTTAATTTCTCTCGAGCTTCATTTCCTCCTTTACTATTTCCTCCACCTATTCGAAAAGCATTTTTTGTATGATTTCTTTTTTTCTGGGGAAAGGGGGACACAGTTTCAGCTTGATACTGATATAAGATAGAAAAGAGAAGAGAAGGAAAAAAACTTCAGACTCTTAATCTTTTCACAGGATGAGAAAAACCTTTCCCACCCAGCTCTAGCAGGTAGGAAAGCATCCTTCCCGTTTTGCAGGAGGATATATCATGCAGCCCGCTCTTCACATTATCTCCTCTAACTATGGTTGCTCTCATACAGAATTTCAGAAGAAAAATGGAAACAGATGGCCTGTTAGATTTTCAGGGTAAACAAGTGTTGTGTGGGTCACCAGTCTAAAAAACCACAGCTTGGAAGCCTTTAATCTTATCTATTTTGGGGACCTCTGTGATGACCGCTTTGACAGTACCTTAAAAGCAAAGATGCTATTGTAGGGTGGGAATGTGCAGAGTTGTATTTTACGTCTATTTAAAGAATACAAATACTCTCTAATCTGACAAAAACCTGGTCCTCCAAAACCTCCTTCCAAGCCACCTCTCTTGATTCTAGGAAAAAATTAACAAACGCTTCTTTTAAATGTCACAAAATTTGAAAACAAACACTGGTTCAGGGATAAATATCAATACTGAAGACTAGAAATTAGACTGGCCTTCTATCTTATAAGAGAATGGAAGGTTTAGGTTGAGTATCAGGAAAAACACCTTCACCAAAAGGGTTGTCAAGGCCTGGCCCAGGCTGCCCAGGGCAGTGGTAGAGTCCCCAACCCTGGAGGGATTTCAAAGTTGGGGAGATGTGGTACTGAGGGATGTGGTTTAGTGGTGACCTGGCAGTGCTGGGTTAACAGCTGAACTTGATGATCTTAAAGATCTTTTCCAACTAAAACAATTCTAGGATGGCTGAGTCACTCATAACTGCAGGCCAGTGCTAGACTGGTCCATAACTTGGTAGGCACCAGGTAATACCTCAACCTAAGGACCCCTCTCGTGGTTGACTGATCCTAAGGAAAATCACCAAAGAAACAGAACTAGCAGAAGAAAGTCTTACGCAAATCTCCACCTTCCTGCCCCCAGGGATTCACAGAAACTGTTATAAATCCAAAATCTGTCTTTTGTGTTTGTGGGTCATGTTTCCAATTGCACAAGTTATCACGAAGACAGACAGACACCCATTTCCATAGATCAGTCACAGCACAACCTCTCCTCAATTTTGCATGCTGCAACTGGTTACGGATTTTGAGACAGGGAAGGATTCCATGAGTCACCTCACACTGCCGCTCCATGCTGTGGTTACACTAAAGAAGGATGCAGTGCGTTTGGACCACATTGGTTCTTGATGAACCACAGATGTTGTTTTGATTTTTGGGAGATTCCAAGTCTGGCCAGTAGATAGCCCTTCTGGAGTGGAGTGTGTATCTGTCCTTAGGAAATCCCAAAGGTTAGGAGGAGCTGGTGCTGGGGCTGCCTGTTTCTAGGAAGTTCTACCAAATGGGGTTTACTCCACCAGCAAGTGGTTTCCCCATGTATCAGGTTGTTCTTGTGACATATGGCAAGAGACTGGAGTCACACAGACTCTGACAGAGCCATGATCTTAAGTTGTTTACTCTTAGGACTGTAAAGCTCTGTATATAAAAACCACTGAAAAGGATGAAGGAGGATAGGCCCTACTAGTTAAAAGTCCATCTAAAAAAAATGTATCAATCTCTGCACAGCTTCTATCTAGAAGTTTTCACATTTTATGGCACTAACTGGCCCCACTCTTCAGAGGTTCAGCAGAACCCAAAAGTTAAACCACCACAGCTCTGTCTTGGCTGCTCACATGAGCTGCAGTACAACGTGGCAGAGTTTGGCCATAAGAATGCTTTGAATCTGCAGAAGCTAGAACACCACCGGGAAGAGCTAAACCATTTTAACAGCACACTACGTTTGTCAGCAAGGGAATGGGATAGCTGCTGCCTCAGACATACATCTTCTGGGTCTAATAGTGGCTTTCAGCATGTGGCAACACTACTGCTCAACCCAGCAGGAAAACAGGTCGTTACAAAGCAACCAGAAACTCTGCCATGCTCTTTGAGGAGCTGGCAAGGAAATGGTGTTAAAAAAAAAAGAAAACAGTAAAATCTCAACAGTTGTTCCTCGCTCAATAGAAACCCAGAGAGCAGGAAAGCTCTGACCAGAGCTGCCCAGCAGAGCTCTCTGCGATTCAATGCTCAGCCCTTTCCTTGCCTCAGGGAGCAAGTAGAGTGAGGCTGCAAGGCCAGCAAGGAAGCAGAACTATCTTGGACATGAAAGCTGTTCCCAGTGGGAGAGAAGTGAGAGACAAAAATCACCCGGTTGTGCCAACTCTACCATCAAAGATCATTCAGAGATACCACCCCTGCCCCCATAACTCAAAAAAATAAAAAGAACACCACATACAGTCGTCTTGTGACCACACCATCGTCCTCCTTTGCAGGAGGGTTGTGGGATACAAGGTGACTAAAGCTTAAAAATACATACGTCCGTTCACAAGGATTTACTAATCAAACGTTCACTTTGAAGAGAGAGAAGAACAGTAACTCACTGGAGATGTCGTTAATCGAAGGATCGCTCCGTTTTTTATTTCATTACGATTCTGAAAGAGAAAAATCCAACAGGTTTTATTTAAGACTCGCATAAAAAGATGAAACATGCATTGAGCAGCCTGCCACGGGAATCCAGCAACAATACTTCCCTCTTTCACATGGCAGTTAACATCTATACAGTATTTTCCCCTCCGAGACACGCTAAGATCAACTTTAAGTGGCTGTTCACATGATATTTAACAAATCTGAACCCTCTCAAGAATGACTTCATGTTTTTTCAAAGTCTAGCTTCCACTGGCAACTTCTAAATATTTATTTGAAATACACTGTCCACGGTGTCTGGCTCGGGTATCGCGCTACATAGTTGAGGAGTTCGTAAGTTTGCTGAAACCTGTCATTAAACATCTGCAGGATTTAAAATTCATCCCACTGGCTCTCCACTTTCTATAACAAGAACATGCTGACTAAAACCACTGGAGGCAACCCGCTGAGCTCTGCCACCACGATTTGCGTTGCCCCTCCAAGGGGAAAAAAAAAAAAAAGCATCGCTGTTAGCAGTAAGGAAAGTTCAAACATGCCATAAATCATTCCCCTTACCGGGCTGGCAGAGAGAGGTGGCATTAAACATTTTCCTTTGGTTAAGCTCATGTGACGTGTTCAATTAAACTAAAGCTATGGGTCGATGAAAAAGCTGTCGTGGTGCAAGCTGTGGGGCACGCTTACAGCGTCCTCGCTGCGTTGTGGTCAGTGCCCCTGGGCATGGTCTTTCCCTGTGGTAAGCGCAGGGGAGCCAGTCCCTCCTTCAGCAAGAGACCTCCTGATCACCATAGGATAGGAGAACACAGAGCCTAGCACAAAGAACGTGCTAACAGATTGTACCGGTCTGAGCTACAGCAGAACCAGCTCAGTGATTTTACTCTTCAACTCAGTCTCTTCTAAGTGATGGCACTTTCTGAAGTTAACGGCAGATTTTCACAGACAGTCTCTGCTTCTAGCAGTGGTAATGCTCCATGTTTAGAGTTACTACCAAGGGTTGGGGTGTGCAGAAAGGCTCTTGCTTGTACTTGCTCCTGTGGAGACCAAGGTCACTGCTAAATCTTGTGTACTGCACTGGGCTGCTGCAAATCAAGAGGTGACACCTATGAGGAGGAGCTGCCAGGACAGGTGACCCTAAACTGACCAACAAGGCATTCCGTTCCATGTATGGCATATTCAGTAGAAAGCTGAGGGATCACAAGGGTTAAGCCTCCTTCTCTACGGTCAGCATCCAAAGAGGACTTCATTTGTTCTACCTTCTATCCAAATCCATGTGTTCCCAAATCCAGTTTCTGAATCCAGTTCCCATCTGCTGCCGAGTCCAGTCTGGGACTTCCCCAGTATCTGCTCCACAGCATCAGTGGTGACAGCGACATAACTGCCATCAGCGGGTTGGGTTCAATATTGGCTTTATATATATTTGTATATATTCCATTAGTTTTCCAATCCATAAGTCTCTCTCCCTTATTCCCATTCTCTTCCACTTTAGGAACGGGGAGGGGTTAATAGAGAGCATCTGTCATTCATCTGGAGGCCAGCCCAGCACTAGCCCTTGACAGAGGTACTGACCATGCGCAGCAGAGAGCACTGCCACAACTTCATTCATGGTTCAACAGCTTGTTCACAGGTCAATATCCTCATTTGTGAAAGGGATTGCAGGAAGCCCTACCAGCCTGAGAGAGAAGAGCTAATTTTGCTCTGAAGATCACATTGCAGGCCTTCTGCAGACTGGTGTTTAGCATAAAAAAAGTGTATTTCTTCTCAGCCAATTTTTCCAAAATTCATTTCCTCCTTTTTGCTCCCGGTTCTGATACATCTCAAACCCAAAATGCTAAAAACAGGATAAATCTTGCCTGAAAGCAGGTCAAGTAGTCCCAAAATAAAACTCCAGTACATTGTCTCTTTTCTGGGTATCCAGGTTGTCTGTGGGATCGGTTCTAGCTACCTACAAGATCGCTCTCCACCCACAAAGACTTCTTCACTCTAACTGAAATAACCGAAGTGCCAGACAACACAGGGGGTACAGAGCATCCCCAGGGAGCCCACTCAAGAAAAGGGCAAAAAAAGGGTGAGCAGATAAATACAGGGTGACTTCCCACAGCACTTATAGCACCAGGTTTTCTCCTCTTGCAGTCTAAGAGCACAAGACCCAGCTACATTTCATCATGTCGAAGGAATCTGCATGAAGTGGCAACAGTGCATTTGTGTGGCTGAATCTAAATCGGCAAAGAAACAAGCTCACTTTGCAAACAGTTGTGGTGGCTTGACCTGTTACCACCTCCTGGACTGGTGGAACTGAATAGAAGTCATGGCTTTAGGACAGACAGGCAGCGCAGGCTAAATCCACCTCCATCAGCAGCTTAGACTAAGCCACTGGATCATAGAATGGTTTGGGTTGGAAGGGACCTCAAAGATCATCTTGCTCCAACCCCCTCCCTTGGCAAGGACACCTCCCACTAGACCAGGTTCCTCAAGGCCCCATCCAACCTGGCCTTGAACACCTGCAGGGATGGAGCAAAGCTGCATTAAGCCAGAGCATGAGCAAGCACATGTACACACAGGGTTCCATCAGCTTTACCTGGAAGGCAGCAAATCCCAGCATGCAATAATATTAAAGCCAGGTAGGGAATCGGACAACACTTGAACAACTTAAACTGTACCAATCACACTCAGAAGCGAAAATTCACTGATATCCTTACGAAAATATTGGAGCCAAGTAAATACCTTGCTATTAAACATAAATAAGAGCACACATAGAGGCTTATTTTTTCCGCAGCATAACCTTACGCTTGAAGTCTCTCATGTTTCCTGCTCTAATTAACATGAATTAACAGATCAGATGTATAAAAGCGTTTGTTGTTTAACAAGTCACTTCATCTGGGCCACAATAAGCATCTCTGCAAAAACTTTGTCCACTGTAAACATGAATGTTGCGTGAGGATGCTACGCAATGGTCTCAGGAGGTTCGAGGAGTTTGCTCAGGAGCTGAGTCCTACCCCCTTTTCCACCTTGCACCAGTTCTGGCACTGCACAGACCTGTTTTGGGGTCAGTCTCACAATCTCACTAACCTGGCAGAAACTAGCCCCGGCAGGAAAGAGATTTTTCTGTCAGGTTAGTAGACAGAAATAAGCTCTGCAAGGGTTCAGCATCAGTGCAAACCCAAGAAAGGTGGTGGAACCACATCTCTGGGGAAAGGGTGGGGAGGGGAAAGAGAGCAGGGGAAGCATGAGGAGGAATTCTACCTCCTCTTTTTGGGAGCAGCAAGCTGTCAACCACAGCCTGAATCGCATTATTTCACAATTGCTTCAGGCTGAAACCACGCACAGTTTGTTCCTTTGCAGCAGTTTCATCACAAGCTGAAACCCTAACCCATAAAAAGTGGGGGCCAACCTGATACCCTCTCTACAGTGTCATGCATGTAGGATAAAAAATAAACCTCCAATTAAATAAGGCCGCTTACAGATTGCATAGATTAAATCTATAACCAACGTAGCAAGTGAAAAATATCTTGTTAAAAATACACAATTTCTCTATAATCAGAGGAATTTAAAAGCAAGTGGAAAAAGGGGAGCTGAAAACCTGGTTGAAGTTCAGATACCACGTAGGGATAAAGAAAAGAAATACTATTGTCCAGACTGAGCGTATGTCCGCAGGTTATATATAAAATAGCAGAGAAAACTGAACACACAGAGTACATAAAAGCATCCCTGGAAGTTTTCTTTGGGGTCTTCTTGTTTATTTATCAAGCCAAAAGACCAAAGCCTTTGGACTCAAAGTTGCAACGCTTGCCAGAGCCCACAGCACACGAAGCCCAAGGACCTTTGCCCTGAGCCAGGCACGATGAAAGCAAATACGTCTGCCCTATGCTGGAAATTCAACAAGAGATGGAGAGCTCATCTTCAACTCCTGATTTAGACAAAGCCTTACGGAAAACCACCCGTGCCTCCTCTCTGAACATTAAGCCTCCAACACAGCAGGCTAGCCAAAACTTGGAAAGGGTTAGCTGCTCCCCAATGAAAAAAATATCTAATTTTGTTTATCCATTCTAAATAATGACTGAAGCACCTACCAAGAAACTGTGTAAGTGTACAATTAAGCCGAGAGGATTTCCTACATGAACCGTGCGATGCGGTAGCCAGCGTGCCAGTTAATTTCAATTGCAACATTTACACACGGTTAATCTGCTTAGCATTAGGGAATAGCATCCTGGGGATTTCTTTTCCGGGATAACAGAACGTCATTACAGCAGCCAGGCTTTGGCAATCATATTCGTAAGCACCGCTACTACTGAGGACAGGGCTCACCACCAACTATGGGGGTGAACACAAGAATAAGACAAAAAACAAATGAACAAAAAACCTCCTACATTTCTGACCATACAAGAAGGACGCTGAGGTGCTAGAGCATGTCTCTACAACTAGAGAGCGAGGAGGTTGGAGCGAGGTGGAGGTTGGTCTCTCCTCCCAATGAACAAGCGATAGGACAAGAGGATATGGCCTCAAGTTGCACCAGGAGAGGTTTAGGTTGGACATTAGGAAAACTTTCTTATCCAAAAGGTTTGTCAAGGCCTGGAAGAGGCTGCCCAGGGCAGTGGTGGAGTTCCTATCCCTGAAGGGGTTTCCAAGCCATGGAGATGTGGTGCTGAGGGATGTGGTTTAGTGGTGCCCTGGAGTGGGTTAACGGTTGGACTCGATGGTCTTAAAGGTCTCTCCAGCCAAAATGATCCTATGGTCTGTTTCTCAACTGTACATCAGGTTTGCAGATATCCTTCATGTTGTTGATCTGTATGAGGAAACCTTATTCCTGGGCAGTGTGGGAATTAGGGAAACAGCACTATCCAAAATGCCCCTAAAAAAGCTCCTTAACACAAAAATAATTTGTTTTAAACATTACCTTGCACTAAGACAGCAGTTGTATTATGGATACAAATAAGCCCTGTTTGTAAAATTATATCTAGCAAGAGTTCACGCTCTGAAGACGATTGTATTCTAATTGGGTAAGTGGTACCTCCAACCATCCTACTGCTGAACAACACAACACCTTCCAAGTTAAGTTTTCAATTACACAGGCAAGTACTACCATGAAAACACACAAACAACGAAGCACAGCAGGAACTAGAGGGTATCTGGACAGTTCAGCTTCTGTTCACACCTTAGGACCCTCCAACTTCCAACTCTACCAGCCGCAGCGACATGAACCTACATTATCTGCCCCCAGATTCTGCTCCTTCTTAAAGCTCTGCCTTTACTGTGCCATAGGTTAATTTAACCAAAACACATGCAGGAGACCTGCAGCTGAAAAGCAGGCTTCAAGCATTAACATAGTCCACCAAACCATGCAGAGGGATGAAGGTACGTGAATTTACTTTCAAAAAAATCCTACCAAAACAGTCAAGCCATTTATTCACAGCTTTTCTGGACAGAACCTTCAGAAAACTTACCAAGCAAAATTAAAGTTTATTTTGCCGTGCGTCTGTCTTATCATTTTAATAATAATCTGTTGTACCCAGCAAAATGCCTGAAGATTCAGCTCACTGTAACTGGTTGGAATGGAATGTTTTCTTAACATATTTGAGGAAGACTTTGAAACATTGGTTCCCATGGTTATAGCTCGCTCAGCACTATACTTTAACCTTGACCAAACTGCTTCCTTCAGGCTTCTGCGTGCTGTTTACCCCTAGTCAAGGATTTCAAGTTATACCAGCAGTGCAGTTTCAGGTCATACCAAATCCAGCACAGCTCTGCAGCCCACAAGAGACTCAGTTCTGCACCTCTCCTCCTAGCATGTGGCCTCTCAACACTTTCCTGACATCGGATCCACCAACATGCAGCAGCTCAGTCAACCACCTAACCCTAGAAGACGTTGCCTCTTCCCATTGTTCACAAAAAGGAGGGAAAAAACCCATAAATTCTAGAGTCTTCTTTTGTCAGATCCATGACATGAACCAACTCACCATCCAGCAATAGTCACTAGGACAGAAGGGGAATGAAGCAGCGCAGGGTAAAAAATGTTTGACTACCTTTTCCTCCAGCAACCCACAGTAATACCAACTTGAATGCCACGGCAACCACATCCTAAGAAAAAGTCCATACTTCACATGACCGACTCATCTTCAGGTGAAGCGATCTGCAAGGAGAACACGATCAGGTACCACTTGCTCTGCAGAGCAGCCGTGGTATCACATCACATCATAGGCAGACATCCTTCCGACACATTAAAACAAGTTCCACACCAGTTATTTTTAACCTGGACCGGTTCCTCAATTCAAGCAGCCAGACAGACACACACAGACAGTTGTACCAGTAATACGGAAGGAATGGGCAGATTACAAGCAGCCCCATCATCCTCTGATGACTTGGACCATAAGAACTGCACCCTGCAAAAGAAACATCAGGAAATGATAGACTTTGCTGGGCTCATACTATTCTTGGTGAGATCGTGCGGGGAAATCAGAACACAGAACTAGTATGGACACACGCACACACAAGCCACCCAAACAAATAAGGATTGTGAGATTGAAGTCACTTCTTTGATGCAGTTCACCCAACACATTCACCTACAGCACCGAGGGGTCAGTGCAGGAGCAGGAGATCCTTGAGTAGAAGCTCCTCACGCAGACACTGCTGCTAAGGGAAAGAGCTGTAGCCCCGAGCCAAGACTGTGGTTCACAGCCGCTTTTGGCAAATCAAAGCGCAGCTTGCCACCACAAAGTAGTCCTGCTTTTCAGGCTCTTGCTCATTCCTACTCCTGTTTTCATGTGGCATAAACAGTTGTATAACTAGCTGATGAGTCAACCGGGGAAGTAAACCAGCTGAAAATCTTATCATCTGGGGTTTTGCCCAGTTTGTAAAGCAAAAGGCAAGAACAAGCACTTCTGTATGAGGAGGAAAGTGGGCCAGCTCATTTTGCAAGCACCGTGTTTGGAACCACACTGAGACTTGAAGGAAAAACCTGTGGGTGCTTGTGCTTCTCTAACAGGTACATCCTACTCCTTTGCCTGCGCCCTTCTGCTCAGACACAGAGGGGCTGTAGGTAAAACATCCCTTCTCCGCTTGTGGCCACAGTCAGAACTTGCCAACGAGTTCATTCCACACCAACCTAAGCCAGTTGCACAAGCAAATGAGGGGCACAACACCTCAAAGCTGTTAAAAGAACCAAGTTACAGTCTTTTTCCTACCCTTTACCTTCTTCCTTCTCTGCAGCCCATTCCTGGACACGATTCCTGCCTCATCCTCACATCAGATTGAGCAGACTTTTTATGAAGCAAATTTAATTAAGCGGCACAAAATTACCCTCTTTTGCCACCACCTCCAAAAATTGTCCAAAAAACTCCCAGCAGAAATGAAATGGCAAGATCTCACAGGGAAGGGGCGAAGAAATCAGAACCATTCCCTTTCAGCACTGACCTGGGACTTAGTAGTCCTAAAAACCAGGGCCGGTGGGCTAAGAGAAGGATGACCACTATTCTTGAGATCAGCCTCAACAAAGCAGGACTTGAAGTGATTTAGTATACAGATACTCAAGCTTTACTTCTGTTCACCGGAGAAATATCCTGGTGTCCACTAGTTTTTACTGGAGCCCACAGGGCAGCATTCCCAGCATCCATCAAGCAGGCAGGAGCACGGCCGCTCTGACTCCATGTGCTGCCCTTGTTGTTAGGAATTTCTGCAGGGCTGCACAGATGCTCCAAAACCGTAAGAAATTGGTAAATATGAAGGAAATATCACATGTCCTATGAGCAGCAGAGAAACAAAGTCAGGCATAGTTTGGTCCAGGTCAAATCTGGATTGGAACCTGCCATTTATGTAGCATTACTAATAAATACATGAGCAAGAGCAATGCAAAATGGCAAGTGAGAGGAACAGATCACTGAATATATTTCTCCAGTTCCCAGCCTTTGGGCTGCTTCTCATTCCCAGCTGCTTACCAAGCACCGGGTCCTTTAGTGAATCAGAAATCTTCACTACTGAGAATGTTTACTTCCAACTCACTCAAGTTCCAATTCATCAGTGAAAACAGATGAATACTGAAAACCTGAAAGAAAAAAAACCCTCCAAAAAACCCCAACCCTACAAGTGGCTCTTTTTTGTCCTGTCCTTTGCATACACTCCCACGCAGCGAGCCTGTAATGACATGGTGGAATTTCACATGAATATACAATTACAGGTTGTATTCAGCAAAAAACAAAACAAAAAAAAGAGGTCACAAGCAAAAGCACCTTTGAGAAAGAACAAACACCAGGGACTCTACCCAGGTTCCCAGCTCGGGGAAAGCAGGGGGTAGGAGGATGTCCCATCTGCAAGCATGGCAAAGAGCTGAGTAATGACAATGAAAGTAACGGGGGGGGGGACAGCTCTCTTTGCATAACAGCACTAAAAGTCTTCTGAAATTAACGGAGGGAACTTAAGTGTCTGCTCTCCTCCATGCAATAAGCACGTAAGAATGAAAGGGAAATGTGGGAGTTAGGAAAGAAGGGGAAAACCACACTGCAGAGGCATCGGATGTAAAAAAAAAGAATGTAATGAAATTTTGCCTGAATTACAAATGGGTGGCAGTCAATACACAGGTGAGTGAAATGTCCTTACATTTTAAAAAGCAAAATAAAACAGCACCAGCATCCTCGCTGTGCTGAACACACAGCTTGGAGCTGGCTCACAAAGCCCCTCAGCAAGAGTGAACTAGCCTTTTATTCCTGATAGCTGCTGAGGTGCGGGATTAAGAGCCAGCACGTTCTGCCTCCAGCCAGCTTGAACGCTGTTCTGACCCAGCTCCACACTCCTGCAAGGCCCCCTTGTCGATAAACACCGTGGTTCATCACACCTTCAGATGTCACCAAAGAAAGAAGCCACGTTAAGGCTGCGTTGTAACCTGGACAGCTGCAACGACCCAGCTGCTTCACCACCTTTTTGCTTTTAGAGACTGAGTTTGAGCGAACAATGATCCCCCCCAGTCACTGAGCCCACGGTGGGCAGTGTAGGCACAGAAACGGATCTAGAGCAGCCACACCTTCTCTGTGAGGCCAAGGATGAGCAGTGAGAAGGGACCGGGAACACCCACCACCACGCTGCACTCGGATGTCTGTCCCTGGATCCCCAGCACTGCCAGCAGAGAGAGGACCACAGACGACAGACATCCAAGCTGAAGTTTTCAGCCCAGAAACACACATAGCACAGAAAATTAGCCAGCTATTTCCCGCTCTTCATCTAGTATTCTCTGCGCTAAACCTGAGCTCATCGAGGTTATGGTGTTCCTGAGTTATTACACCTGATGTACACAAGCGTCTATTCAGGTACAACCCAGACAAACTGAAGCCAAGGTGACTTTTTTATTCTCTGTTATACAGCATCTAGCACAATGAGGTCCTGATTCAGAAGCCAAGCTTTCAGATGCTTGACCTACCAAAAAGAAATCCCCTTCCACGATAAATAAGGCTTTTTAAAAAAGACACGCTTATTAATATAATTAAAAATAAATTACGCTGCGATCAAAACACCAGCTGGGCTTGAGCTTAGGCACTATGCCTGCTTGGTTTTCTTGTTCACATAACCTCTTATTTCTCCTTTTTTATTAAAATACGTAATTAATAATTTCCACTGCACTTTCAGAGGCACAGTTATACCCCAACCAGAACCCCAGAGGCAGCAGTCCAAACTGCATCTGCTGTGATAAGCCCTATCTCTAGTAGGAACCCTGGTTGACTCCAGATTTGTTGAAAGACTGCCCTTAGACTGTCTGAAGGAATTATTGCTACTCCTGTAGAGGCATTTTTCCAAATAATACAGCCAGGAAAAAGAAAAAAAAGATAAAAATAGTAAGAGACAGAACTGCTGGGGCGTTGTTTTTATTTATATACGCTATAATCAGGAAATATAGGTCAGCTACAAAAGATAAAGAGTTCCTCATATGACAACCAAAACACAGATGCGCTGTTTGCCACCCAAAAACAAAACTAGAATTGCGAGCCATGTGTTGACAGTGCCACATTTGTAACATTTTCACTTCAAAGTTGCTTCCTACTTTGTACAAGAATTCATTAATCGCTTTCCTTTCTGGTAACTTCAAATACAGTGGTATTTTAGAAAGGCATCTCTGCCTGGAGGGTCATAAATCAGCAGTCACCGGGGCTCTGGAGAAACGTGACCTAAACGTTACATTTTCTGCAAATATACAAACTTCATCTTGGATGAAAATACTGACTGATTAGAAGCTGCCGCTGCCACGAAAGAGCTCTGCTCGTGTCCTAGAAAGAGGCAGATTAAAGCAACGCAGGCTTTAACAATTAGTGGTGTGGCTTCATTGAAGGTCATGTACTTGTCCTCATGCCTGGTGTTCTTCACGTTTTTATTCCAAAAGCAACAATATCCCGCTGCACACAAACGAGGGGAAGTACGTAGAAGGGGCGACGGCCTATACAAGCCTCTCTTTACAGTGATAAACAGTGAACAATACCTAATAAAAGTCACAGACATCTGAGTAATACTGGTGGCATTTAGAGCTCTCCTCTCTTATTTCTGTGACTCAGAGGCAGACACTCTGAGTATTTCCAGTAGGGAATAAACGAACTCAAAGTCCTCTCCACAGCACAATCCTAAATGTTCTAGAAGACCATCATTTTCCATCCTTATTGCAAGCTAAAGGCAGCCAAAAGCCAGCAGCCTTCCTTTCACGTGGAACAGAAAACACTCCTCTTCTCCAAAGCTGCGGGACCCTACCCACCAAAGGTGGAGGCAAAGCCTGGAAGGTTCCTCCAAGTGTATCAGGACAAATTCCTCCAACAAGCCCCAGTGTTTGCTCAATCCTGGCTTCTTGGAAATACTCACTGTACAGCCAGGGTTTAAATGCCAGTTCAATTGTGTCTGGCTTATTGGAAAATGTTGTGTCACAATTCAGGGCAATTAGCACAACAGTCTCGCTATTTAATTTGGGTGGAGGCAAAAGACGGCAGCCAATAATTACTTCAGCAGCTTTCCTTCTGGTGGCCTTTGAAGTGTCTGTCAACTGGAACTTGAAAAGAAAGGAGGAGAAAAAACACACGAGGGGGAAAAGGGGAGATCCTAAAACAAACTGTGACACATTGAGAAGGTCGTCAAACAGTTAAATGAAAAACTGAAACTGGTCTGCTAAAAAAATGAAGTAAAAAGGGGAAAAAAATCAGCACTATCTTATGAATAACTGCTCTATAGCTGCCTTGCTAAATTTAGTCTAAATGCTTAACTGTGCCCGAGTTCCTTCTATTCTCGGGTGGGGGTAAGAATGACAGCAAGAGAAAAGTTAGTTCATGCCTCAGCTGGGTTGAGCAGATCCTCAACAACTGTAAAAGGCAGAACACAACCAAAAGACCTCAAGAGGAAGCCAAACTGAACTGGTAACAAGGTGAGCAAGCGGCATCTATGCCGATGCGGCTAAACTCAGGTCTATTTAGCTCAACATCCACTGGGATTAGGGAATCTGCACGAGGACTCCAGTGGGTTTCGATAATGCCCTTTTCCCACTGCTTAGAAATTGTACCTCTGCAGCACTGCTGTGTACGCGCTGCCAAGGAAGTTCATTTTTTTAACACAATTTCAGTAATTTCAGCAATTCTATCAGCAATGCGAGGAATGAATGTACTACTTGGTCTCATTCAGATGAGCACATCCCATTTATTCAGACTAGACATTCCATTTTTATTACAGCTACAGCTATTTCGTTACTCCGCACTCAAACGCTTGCATCACTTCACTATTGCCACGCTATCTGGGGACTAAAAAAAAATAAAAAATAAACCAACATAACCCACAGAACTGGAAAGGGACAAGACAGCAGGAGGAAAGAAGAATCAAATACCAGTCACTGAAGCTTATTTCTACCTGATCAGCCAAAGAGGGAAGTGACATGCACTGAAGGGGTCTCCTCAGACTTCAAAGAGCCCGTCGTGTTTTACATATTTCAATTTCCTCTACACTGCTTGTCAGCAGAATACTAAACATCCAACAAATCCCAAAGCTGAAGGGCTGACTGCTCAAGTCTCAAGCTCAGACGTGAAAGCACTGGCACATCCAAACTTGTATTTGCCCCACCGAACAGAAGAAATTAGTGCAAAAATCATTAAACCAGGTCTCTCAGTACCTACCCTCTCACTGGCATCTCAGTATGGAAAATATTCTGTATTTTTATCTGTTTTTAAATATTGTGGCAAACATTTTGATAGGCTATGCAAGGATTGCGCGGACTGATTTACCTACCTTCTCCGTGATGTAGAAATTAGAACTATCAGCGTGCTGCAGCGCAAACTGATCGTGATTTGCAAGAGACCACCTTAGAAATACAAAAAGAAATCAATCACAAAACAAAATCTTAAAAACTCAAAAAGTAGCGTTCACAGAATCTTACTACGATCAAACAGGTGCCTGTTGTTCCCAAGTATTTCTCATGCTTTCTCATAGCTTTCAACGATGCATCTTAAAATCTAAGATAAAAGCATGCTTACAAACAACAAACCTCAGTACAAATACATCCTATAAATTAGACTTTTCCCTTTGTATATCTGAGACAAAGCCCTAAAACTTGACCATGGTCAAGAAAGAAATAGCATACATATTTTTCTCCCAAGGCAAAGATAAAAAGAAGGGGGAAAGAAAGAAGAGAAAATACTTTGTCACTACAGTGACGCTTCAGTGCTCCGAAAATAAGTTGATAATGATCCGATACTCATTCCAGATCTATAAAAAGTAGCAAGCAGAATTATTGCTTGCAGTAAGCATAGCACTAAAACAGAGCCCCCCAAAATTTAGAGTACCAGGATTTCATGCAAACTTTTACAATACCCAGAGCCCACCGTGTTAAGATGATATACTTCACTACATACAAAATACACCTTTTTAACTCAGCAGCAATGCCATGAATATAAACTCGCTTCTCCCGTGTGGCAGCGCTTGCTTAAAACTGCATTTTTGTCCTCAAATAGTAACATATTAAACCTAAAGCAAGATATTTCTCTCAGCCAATTATTAGTTGTTATTGCAAGATTTGTGATTAACGTGTCCTGTGAATGGTCACCTCATCTGGACCAGCTTTCGCTAGACCCAGGGCTCCAAACTCAAAGCCAGGGTCAGTGCTTTAGTTTCTTAAGCTCTGAACTGCAGGGACCACCAGCATAAAGCGAGCGGGTAAAATGCAGTAAAGTGTGCAGAAAGGCAACAAACAGGGTAAATCACAGCATCAGCGAATGGTTTGGACTGGAAGGGACAATGAGTCACCCACGTGATGGAGCTGCTTGCTTAGGAAGCTCATCTTCCAAGTAATCAATCCAAAACATGCTGCAAAGTCAAAATGTGAAGATAAGACAACTACAAGGCTTAAGAAATGAATGATTTGTCATACATAATATCTAGATTTTCTTCAGGTTGGTTTAATAACTCAAAAAATGGAGTATCTAGTATGTACTATATGGCAAAACTTACCCATCACAGACTTCTTTTATTATTGAGGACAGTGGCTTTTTCTGGTTGTGGAAAAAAAAAAAAGGAAAAAAAATGTTAGAACAGCCCTGAGCTCTTAAAATATGATTCCAAACCCACTGACTGCACAGAACAAACCGAGTTAGTTGTGTTTCATTTTTTTATTTAATATCACGCCCAACATTTTCTGCTGCTATGGTGTGATAACCTATCAAGCCACCATACGCGTGACGACATTATCAGTCCTTTTTGTCAACATTAGCCCATACGGCATCAACTCTGCTTCTCAACGGAGAAATCAAAGGGTCTTTTGTGTACGCTGCATCTCATTACCCAGCAGAAACAGAAGATTTAGATATCAACACGAGCTTTTTCCAGGAACGACGTCTGAAGCAAGACGACGTTCGATACTTTTAAACCTCCTTTTGTGCCTTTTGGATACGGTCGTACGATGACAGTAATCCCCTCGCTCAAGCTCACATATGCAGGTTCCCCACCCGATAAAACACCAGCTGGAAGGTGTTTTAAGATCTCAGACGTATCAGTTCTGCTTTATTCTCCACATCCGTGAGCACGAGCGTTTGGACTGACTGAAAACAGCTCTGTGGCTTTGGGTCCCAAAATAGAAGGAACAGTCTAGTTGGGTGATGTTGCAACGCTCTGATCATTGTTATAAGCACAGGGTGAGCGCACAAGTGCTTTTTAGAAAATTGCTGGCTAGAAGAAAATGCGTTTTTCTAGTCCCAAAATACAGATGAAGTTCCACGGCAAAAAGAAGCAGACCAAATTTCACCAGCTGGGTGGCTACTGAGCCTTTTTTCCTCCGGTATTGGGTGACAATGTCACACCCAAACCTGTTGCTTCATGAAAATCCCTCAGATCACCCCAAACCAGCGTAGGAGTCCCTCTCTTCTTACAATCCAACAATCTCAGCTTGCTGAATTCTTAAAAAGCAAACAAAAGGAACAAAATACACAAAACCCACCAGAGGACCACCCGTAAGCTGACACTGTTGTCAAAACAAGAACTGTGTTTATATACATCTATGTTTTTCTGTATCAAACATGTTTTAATGTTTATAGAAAACTGATCAGGCTCGAAGTTAACTCAGTAGCAGGGTGCCTTATGTGGAGGGAGAGTTATTTTCCCCTTGGATTTGTTTTCTGAACTGCACCACTGCACAGACAAAGCCAGAGACAGGACTCCCTGGTTAGGTCAGGATCAGGAAAGAATTTGTTATTTCAACAGGCAACTAAACCACTTTATAAACAGGCAAAAACATAACCCAAGACCATTTTAATCAAACATGAATGAAAGCATCTGCTGAAAGGATCCTGTCCCCGCTCGCCAGACCGTCTCAGGCCTTGGGGTTCACCCTTCCTCTTTTTCTGCCCATTACTATTTCCACAAGAACCACACTAGGGAAACTGGATCAAGCTAAAAACGGGCCCAGTAAAAAGAGGAAAGAGTTTCCATCTGGATCGCCTCACCGGACTTGCTAGGTGCCTAAATGACCAGCAAATGTGGGCACAGGGGAGCAAAGGCAAGAAAAGTCTCCTTCTCTGGAGAGATTCCAAACCTGCTTGGACGTGATCCCAGGCACCCTGCTCTGGGTGACCCTGCTTTAGCAGGGGGGTTGGATGAGATGATCCCCAGAGGTCCCTTCCAACCCTCACCAGTCTGTGATTCTGTGAAGTGTGGAACTGGTCCCTGCTGCAGCAGCCAACATGTTTTCTTCCCCACCATTTTCCAGCCTGCTCAGGTCCTGAGCCTGGATTACTCTGTCACTTCCGCACGGCTGCTTTCACCCACTGTCCTCCTCCCCAAGAGGTCTGTAGCTTCTCCAATCCCATGAAAGCAATCCATGTTTCCAGCTGCTCTATCCTTCCCAAAAAAAGCCAAACCCCCATTTTCCAGGTGGGATAGAGGGAGGAGCACAGGTTTGTCTGGAGCAGGATAACCCCAGTTTGCCACCCAGCATATGTGTGCCAGCTGAGGGGTCAGGGGCTGCCAAGCAGAGCAAAGAACTTCTGCAGGCTACCTCTGCTCTATCCTTGATGATACCATGGGTCCAGCTCCAGCATCTGCCTATTTTGATAGAATTTGTATCTGGGGTTTTAATTCCTTCTACTAAGTAATGGTATCAGGTAGTTGATTTCATACAAGGGAGAACAAGAAGAGTAACTGTCTCTCCTCCTCATTACTTCTCTTAGGAACTACAGTTTCCAACAGAAAACTGACAAAATGACACTTTAACAACCTAAAGTGGCAATAATGTATCCAACCTCCCCAGTGTCTGTAATTACTTTCCAAATCATTATTTTGGTACTTCTAAAGTCCTCCACACTATCAGCTTTTATGGCCTTGTCTCAAGGCTGCTAATCGCTCTTCCTCTTTTCCAATTCTACAACACCTTTGCATTATTATACAGAATCACAGAATTGTTTAGAGGTTGGACCTGATGATCTTGAAGGTCTCTTCCAACTGTTCCCCCAGGACTACCAGGGCACCACTAAACCATGTCCATCAGCACCACATCTCCACGGCTTAGAAACCCCTTCAGGATTGGGGACTCCACCACTGCCCTGGGCAGCCTGGGCCAGGCCTTGACAACCCTTTTGGAGGAGAAATTGGTCCTCATGTCCAACCTAAACCTCCCCTTGGGCAACCTGAGGCTGTTCCCTCTCATCCTATCCCTTGTTCCTCGGGAGAAGAGCCGACACCACCTGGCTCCAACCTCCTTTCAGGGAGTTGTGGAGAGCGAGAAGGTCTCCCCCGAGCCTCCTTTTCTCCAGGCTGAACAACTTCAGGTCCCTCAGCCGCTCCTCACAAGACTTGTGCTCTAGATCCTTCATCATTAACAAGATGACATTATTGGAAATTTAAAACTTCGACCCGAAAAAAAAAAAAAGAGCAAACCCCAACTAGAACCTGTAAAGGACAGTTAGAAAAACAGAATAGATCTACAATAAAAATAATTGCTAATAGAGCCAGCCTTTCACAGCACTGCTTTGTCCTCCTGTGGCCCTGTCGCTGCAGCACCGAAGTGACTCAGTACAGCTCGCTTATCAGCAACAGGAGGAAAAAAAATATGGAACTCTTCTGGGATACAGAGTTTGCAATTAGTCATTTGATAGCACTTTACAAATTAAGAAATGTAAAATAAATACCACAGCAATCCTGATAAGCTGCTGCTCCTAATCCTCCCTTGGGCTGCGCTCCCTCTACATATGAGTCTCTAGATAAAATTTCTTCCCCTTCCCTACCAAGCAGATAAATTGTCACCAGCCCAGGCACCCACAGCAGTACGTGGGATGTCACCGAAAGCTGGTGAGGGCTGCCACAACTCCCTCTGTGCCTTGGCTCTAGTGAGGTCTGGTTAAGTACAGTCTGTGAGAAGACCCCTGCAGGCAGTCAGCAGGTTCTCCTGCCACCCTGCCCATGCTTGGCCAGGCCAACAAAACCTTCACTTGCTCCAGGACTGACAGGCGGATGAGCAAGCAGCTCCAGCAGCCCCTTCCCAGCCAGCTCCAGCCACCTCCAGAATCACTTCACAGTCACAGAATCACAGAATGGTAGGGGCTAGAAGCAACCTCTGACGATCATCTCATCCAACCCCCCTGCAAAAGCAGGTCACACAGAAACACTTCCAGGTGGGTTTTGAAAGTCTCCAGAGAAGACGACTCCACAACCTCCCTGGGCAGCCTGGGCCAGGCTCTGTCCGGTGGCAGTCCTGAAGGCTGTAGAAGACATATCTTTGCTTAGGTAAAAGTGACAGGACACAACTTTCTGCTGCACGTAGAGGAACGTAGCAGTACTAGAAGACAGAAGTGAGCTATTACATTATTATGGCACATTTTTGTGCTAGTGCAATTTAGTTTTGGCGTTTTTTGCCTCTATGTCCTCCCCTTCACAAGTAAAACTGAAGTGTGCTTTCGCACATGCTGACATGGTCATTTAAAGCTCAAAGAAGATCAAGCTGTAGCTTTAATGGAGAAAAAACCCCACAGATCAAAGTAAATCTTATGCTCCCTATAGAAGAACACTCCTTCTGCAAGCACAAGCAGAACACATTGGTTCGTATAAAAATATTTTCCTAGGGTAGGTATTAAATTGATACCTGAAATCCAGTGCAAAACCATAATGGGACATTATGACCTTGTAACTTACTGATCTGCATCCACGGGGAGAATCTTGCCATTGACACCAAGCACAGGCAGCTCTAGAGCTGGTGTGAATTTGTACACTCAATAAAGCTTTCTCTCCAGGGACGGGTTAGTAGAGGTGTCTGAGATGCTGGTTAAGTGTAGTCCTGATGACATCATCATGCAGTAGCATCTAGTCACCACTTCTGTGCTCACCTGCATGTGCCTTGGGTCACATCTCCAAGTTTTGTGTGCTAAGATGCACACAGATCCCTAACTTGATCTTCTTGAGTACCTGTCCTTGCTACTTGTGCAGTATTTTGTAGCACTTCTAAAGTAACCTGGAGAACACAGACTGGGATTTCTCACCGATTTTTTTTCCTCACCAGTTTCATCCTTTCATGCCTACACCCTGGGTTCCCCACAGAGGTACCCAGTCACCAGGAAGCACTAAGCACAGGCATGCAGGAGTGTAGGCTTGGTGAGTCCAAGCCACCATTTTATTCCAGGAAAATCACGGAATGTCAAAAAGAAAGCTAAGAACATAGAATCATGGAATCAGAATGGTTTGGGTTGGAATGGACCTTAAAGATCATCTAGTTCCAATAACCTTGCCATGGACAGGGATACCTCCCACTAGAGCAGGTTGCTCCAAGCCCCATCCAACCTGGTCTTCAGCACATCCAGTGTTGGGGCACCTACAACCCCCCTGGGCAATCTGTGCCAGCGTCTCACCATCCTCAGAGTGAAGAACTTCTTCCTAATTTCTGATCTAAACCCACCTTCTTCCAGTTTGAAGCCATTACCCCTCATCCTATCACTACAAGCCCTCGTAAAAGGTCCCCCCCCAGCCTCCTCATCTTTCTTGTAGGCCCCCAACCACTGCAGACCAATTCCTAGGTCTAGTTCAAGCCACCAGTACACTAACCTGGGTTTAAAACACTTCCAAACCAAACAGCAAGTGTGCGTATGTGCATGCCTGAACTGTCAAAGGACAGGAGCTTAAATCTGTGTAGAAACCTGTGTTCTACATAGTTCAGATATACTTGGATTGTGCTATACCAGGGGATTGTAGATAAGTTTCTTTCAGGCCACAGCTGAGCATCTTTCCTTTTCAAATGCCTAGCAGAGATTAATTGCTTTTTCCTTTTCCAGGTGGCTTTTTTTGGACAATGGTTGGGTTATCACTTTCCCTGGCAGACACCTTCTAATCACAGAAGCAACAGGAAAACCCTTAACCTTTGCTGTCGTTAAAGCCTATCACACAAAAACAGCAGATGCAGCACATCTGTTAGTAGAAAACACTCAATATATTAAAAAAAAAGTTCTGTTGCTGATCAGTGCATCTGTCAAAAACCAGAATCTCAAGCCAGTAAATACACCGTTCTGTTTCTGATTAATGCCATCAGTCTACTAACACATCTTTCAGTGCAAAAGTCATTTTTATGGCTATTAAAAAGACAGAAAAAAACACCTCTTTTCACAGTCGGTGATGGCTTCATCTGGTCCTGTCATACACCGGGGGCTACAGAAACAGAAGCAGGACTGTCTGGTGGTAAACACCAGATGCCAGGACATCTGGGTCCCCGACTTACTACTTCGCTACTGGTTTCTCATTATGTAAGAGGCGAGGTCTTCTCCTGTCAGGGGGAGGTATCAGAGAGAGCTTTGGGCTTCAGCCTCCTCAAGCTGCTCTGAACCACTTTGGGAATTAACTGTCTCCATTGACTACAATGGGGCATTAGTGAGACCAGACTTGTTAATTAGGCATCAGGCATCTGTGGAAGATGGAGAAGAGGATTTCTCTAACTCCTGGGACACCAGAGGAAGTAGATACCTGAAGAATGGGGACACTCCAACGCTGCAGTGACAGAGACCACAAAACTCAGCCAAGGCCAGGCTTGGTTTTATGGTCTTTGGCAACACAAGGCAAAGCAGGAAACATACGCACCCTAAACCCTCCACAAGTGCAGCCTGCTGATGGGAAAGAGCTTTTACTGGCTCAGTTCACTTTTAAGGTGCAGTAGAAACCCTCTGCTATAAATAGAACAGTAGAGTGTCTTCCGCAGAGCACACAAGACCTGGGGAAACCCAGGGGTTCACCACCTCTTCCCCTTCACTCTGAGCTGCAGCTTCCTCAGTTGCTCCCTTCCCCAAAAACATCCTCATCCTTAAATCTGCGTTTCACCTGATCTAAATGTTGCCCTACACATCATACATTTAGGATGTTAATGACTGAACAACAAGAAAACAGTGAAACAATGTTATAAAAAAAAAACACTATAGAATTTAACAGAAACTTTACTTCACGTCTAGATTCCAAACAAGCCAGAATATTCCCCGTTTCCTAACCAACCAAACATTCCCTGTTTCCTCAAGTACTCTGTAAACAGAGACACCAAGAACTCCCAGTCAGGAGCAGTGGAGAGTTACAAAACACCTCGTGACCTGCAGCAGTGGATTGCGGCACGTTTGCGTGCGACATGCTCGCACGGCGTATTTACAATATGGGGAAAATACAAAGCAGGGCTTTAAGATGTGGCTCTTGACACAACCACTTTATTAGGTGGTTTGGGTTTTTTCGTATTTAGGTCTGAAAACTGAATGAAGAAACCCCAAACCCACAGCCCTGACTGACACACCGCTGGCCTACCAGGGTAGAAAAGTCTCTACGTGAAGGCACAAAAAGTTTATACCGTGGGTTTTTTAGTATTGCTCTCTTTTGTACTATAATCTTGGAGTTCTATAAAGAGAACGTAATTGAATCAAAGTGCGACTGTATTCTCCAGCTGGCCAGAATGTGAATGAAGTCCCTCGTAATTAATTCATTGGTGTGTAACTCATTACACGTTTCCTTTAAATACAGCTGAATTAACTTGCAAGAGATGAGATTCCTGCTGTTTCTTAAATCTGGTGGACGCAACAATCTCACAGTCGTGTCCAGCCTTTGTCTTGGTTGCAGGCAGCAAAATTCAGGCTCTGGTGGGGAGGTTCTGGCTAGCACTATGGGGCTAACAAAATCAGAGCCAGAAAACAAACCAAACAAAACCCCCCAAAAGCAGGGAGAGAATTAATAAAGCGTTTTGTCTCTTCCCTAACATAATAGTTTCTAAACATCCTTTATGTTGGAGATCAGCAACACTAGTGCACTCTTTCTGCAGGACCTCAAATGTCTCCTGGCTCTATTTCCACTTCTATTAAAAAAACTATTTAACTGTCCACCGCATTTAACTAACGTTTCCTAACACAGAAGACAGCACCGAGTAGAAAACATAAATAGCACCCATTAGACATTTTTTCCAACCCAAACCATTCTATGATTCTATGTTCACAAGGCATTATCTATGTATATATGTGTTAGTGTACTGAATTACATCAAATGCATTAAAACATCTGCATTATTCTTTCTAAGGTTATTTCTGCTGCAAATTTTTTTATTTTTTAAGAAAAAATCGAGACCTTTCATTAGTCCAACAAAGAAAATGGCACATTAAGTTAGTGGATATGATTTGCTTGTCATATTTCCTTAGCATACCAGATCTACTCATAATCCCTGATGGTACCAAAACCAAAAGGATTATAATAATGTTAAATATTTTCGCTACATTTCTATGCTGGTTAGTATCTGCTTTATGAACAATTTCATCTTTGGTCAGCTGAAGCAGGTAGAACAAGGAGCAATAAAACTCATTAAATTGTTAGCATCTGTTTAACACCTCAAAGTTGATTTTAAGCAAGCCCTGCCTTTAGCAAACTGCCTTAAGCTAGCCGAGCATTCTTCAGTCTTGTTGAAAAGGCAGCCACCTTTGGGCTCATTATTTTGGGGTAAATTTCCCATCAGCAGGGACCAAGGTGCTCCTCCAGAACAGCCGAGCTACAGCCACAGTAACCAGCCTCAAGCACTGGCTCCCTTCTCCGACCTGACAGGAAGGATCTGCCGCTCACAAATCCAGGCAGGGAACACCTTCAAGTCAGTGCAAGATTATTTTTTTTCCCCTCCATGAGCTGCTTCCAAGTCTTCTGTCTTCAAGAAACCAAGACCCTGTCAGCTGCTAAAGGCACTGACATTTCCCTGAACTACTTAAAACTCGATGTGCAAGAACACTGAAAAAAACTTCACAATATTCATACCAAAAAGCATCAGTAGCTCCAGCTACTGCAATACTACTACACTTTTTGGATGGGAGTTCATTTAATTTTGCAGGCTTGTAGGAAGGAGGCAAGAGCCTCTTCTCCTCTTTCATCCCCTCAGCACTAAAACCCTTGATTTTGAGGGAGCCAGAGTCTGGAGCCAAAACTAAGCGCAGGGAGCGACACATCATGAGACACCAACATCCCTTTTCTTCTCCACCACTTGAAGGACGCTGGTGCTCACTAATATTGCACACATTTAGACCGGTGATGCTCGGATTGTATCGGTATCCTGCTATTACCTGTGACAGCACTTGCAGAAACTACAGCTATTCTTAGTCCACAGGCACGGCAGAAACGATGTGACACTTTCCTTTCTCTAATTAAGCATTTCACCATCCCTTTTGAACTACAGTTCCCACCACACTTCAAGAAACACTTCACTCAATCAATTAACAGTCCCCAAGCGTCCAGATTGAGGACTGAAATCCAAAATGATTTGAAAGTTCCCTTAAAAATTAAAAAAAATATATCTTACAGGTTCCTTTTTAATATGCAGTAAAGTACAATGATACTTCTGAAGAAAAAAGACAAGGCATACACTGGCAGAAGAGCAGGCACAACTTAAAGACACTCTTAAAAGATAAACTTGCTGATTAATTCTAAACCTTATAGAGAGAAATTAATGTCAAGCAGCCCATGGTTCCTCTCGTGCTGCACTGCACTCTATTAGCATGAAATCATCATTTGACAGTGCTCCTTAAATTGTGCCCACTCTAGTGGAGTTGTGCTTTGGAAAGAAAACAGTTTTTATGGTTCTTTTTGGCCAATGTGAAGATTCACATCTGCTAATTTAATATATATTTAACGATCTCATAGATAAAAGTAAACCTGGGGGAAGAGACTGGTCAAGTTTAATTACAAACCTTTCCTTTCTGTAGGAACAGCGTTTACATCTAAATGAGGAAGCTCATCCCCGAGTTTAGAATATCAAAGAATCATAGATTGCTTTGGGTTGGAAGGAACCTTTCAAGGTCATCTAGCCCAGCCCCCCTGCAGGGAGCAGGGACATCTGCAACTAGAGCAGGTTGCTCGGAGCCCTGATCAGAAATCTGCTTCTAGTACAACTCGTGCGAACACACAAGAGTGGACTTGAATGGGATAAGCTAAAATAGTTATTCTCCCTAAATATCCATCTTGTGCCTCTCGTGGAAGCTGCTTCTCCTGCAGCAGGAGCAGTGAAGCTCTGAATCCACAGAACAAAGTATCCAGGTAACCTAAAACCGGTGCTGGCTTACCTAAAATAATTTGTGCTGTAAAAAAACCCCATCGCTTAGGAATGAATTCTACATAATGGGCACAAATTAAAGCGTGCAGATTTCCACTGGAACACAAGAAATAGCATCCCCTTATGAAATGGTGACTTCTGGGACAAATAAAGAGAAGACAGGATAGAGTAGCCAGCATCATGGTTCACCTCTACAGAGCTCATGCAGCCCTACTCATAACATCTTCCAGAATAACCAGCCAGAAGACTGGGAGAAGGAGGTAACAGGCAGTCAGCATCTACCATTCATTTCTCCCCCAGTCTGTTCCCCTAAAAAGTCCACAAGACGTCCCCAATGCAAATTCAAACACCAAATTATTTCCATTCCTCCCCTTACAAGACAGGAAGCTTCATAAAAAAGGAAGATCATTCCTACACCCAGCTCTTAAAGTCATGATTCAATCTTTCCACTAAAAATTAATTTTGACCATGGGACTACGGTGGGTTGACCCTGGCTGGACACCAGGTGCCCACCAAAGCCACCGTGTCACTCCTCCTCAACAGGACAGGGGAGAGAAAATGTAACAAGTCTCATGGGTCAAGATAAGGACAGGGAGCGATCACTCTCCTATCACAGTTACAGGCAAAACAAACTAGTTTCCACAAGTGAAGCCTATTATCAATCATGAACCATGGACTTCTCCAATGTGAAACCTTCCCACATGCTTCAGTTCTTCATTAACTGTTCCAGTGTGGGTCCCTTCCACTGGGCCACAAGTCCTGCCAGCAAACCTTCTCTAGTGTGGGGTCCTCTCTCTACGGTCCATGAGTCCTGTCAGGAACCTGCTCTAGCCTGGGCTTCCCACAGGGTCACAGCCTTCTTCAGGCATCCACCTGCTCTAGTAAGAGGTCCTCCATGGACTACAGGTGGATATGTGCTCCACGAGGACCAATACGGGCTACAGTGGCATCTCTGTTCTGCTGTCTGGAGCACCTCCTCCACCTCTTTCTTCACTGACCTTGGTGTCTGCAGAGTTGCTTCTCTCGTACGTACTCAGTCCTCTCTCCGGCTGCAGTTGCACAGGCTTTTTTTTGCCCTCTCTTCTTAAGTATGTTNCAATACGGGCTACAGTGGCATCTCTGTTCTGCTGTCTGGAGCACCTCCTCCACCTCTTTCTTCACTGACCTTGGTGTCTGCAGAGTTGCTTCTCTCGTACGTACTCAGTCCTCTCTCCGGCTGCAGTTGCACAGGCTTTTTTTTGCCCTCTCTTCTTAAGTATGTTCTCACAGTGATGTCACCACCATAGCCTTGGCCAGTGGCAGGTCCATCACGGAGCCAGCTAGCATTGCCTCTGTCAGACATGGGGCAACCTTCTAGCAGCTTCTCAAAGAAGCCACCCCTGTAGCCCCCTCCGCTATCAAAACCTTTCCAGCCAAACCCAATACAAGTACTAATATTGCCAGTAGGGATTTACACAGGGGAGGAAGAGTTGAGATCGTTATTTTTCTAATTTATAGTTGAGGAAAGTGATGGGAAATGGGCGGAAACCCCAAATTTAAAAAGAAAAACAAGTATCGTGGAAGGGAGTAACTGAGTTCAGTCAAGTCCATCTCTCAAGGAGAAAGCAGAAAAGTACATTAACTTGCCCATGCTTTAAAATCAGCTTTCCTGCATACAGGCAACAGCCAGTTGCTGGGTTTACTGCAATTTAATTAGTCCCTACCTGGTAAGGGAGAGAACAGTAAATAATATGCAGGTTTGCCCTCCTTGTTTAAAGCCACTTTCCAGGAAATAAAGCAGTTATAAAACACTGACGTCAAACAGTACCTTCTAACAAACGAGAAGGCAGGTTAGGCACAGAGGTTGGTTCTGAAAAGCACTTAATTATATATTAATTGCGCAGGCGAAGAACCCCTCGAACGCGGCGAGACTGATTTTGTATGAGTCAAGTTAAAACCTTTACTGCTGAAGCCAGGTTGACAAACCCACAGAGAGATCCTGGAAAGCATCGACTAGAAAACGCTCTGTGCCTCGTGAAGTCCAGGCTGTCAGAAGTCAGGCGCCTGAAGGAGAGGTTTTTAATGTAAGGTTTAATAATATTTGGTGGAAAAATCACTCCCGGGCTCTTTTCAGGCCCAACACCTTCCAGTACACCTCTATCAATCACTGTGGTCTCACAACAACATTTCCTCGTTTTGAAAATGTTTTATTCTCTTCATTGCTAAGCAAAATATGCATATACACAGCAGGTGAACTGGGGCACTGGGCAACTGAATAGAAAATAAATGCTACCGAGCATATACCATAAGCAACCTATAAAAAGAAAAAAATAATCCCAATTTTCCTCTCATCTCTTACATGGCATTTGTACTTCAATATTTGGAATAGCCTCAGTACCCCGAAAGATAAAGAATTTGTGTCATGCTACAGCGAGGCTTTTTTGTTGTTCTTTAAGTAATAATACATCGCTGTTCTTTTCAATACTGGCTTTCTTGCTGGTAAGGGATTGCAGAGGGAGGAAAATCGGTAAGGCGAAATTGTTAGGATTTTCTGAATGTATGTGAAATGGTGCTGGAATGAGCAGACCTCACGCGGGAGACAGGCACTTGCTGCAACGTCTGGTCAATGGGCAAGTCATTCTTCTGCCTTCCCTTTCCCTCCTCTCCCTTTACCATCTCCAACAGCTACTCATCTGAGGTATGAATCATCTCCTCCACTACAGCTCCCCAACTAAAACCGTGTTTCAAAGGAAAAAGACTGGGGGAAAGTTAGCATTAAGTGAACCAAAGGCAGGGCTGTGTGTTTAGAAGCGTGCACCACCCTGTATGTTTTCAGGGCTCACTTCCACATTGCTCCCGTCCCAAAGAACGTGTGTATGGGTATTAGGAAGGGATGCTTCTTTCCCATCATCATCTCTTGTCACCACACCTCTATTTCCCCATGTCAGAAAGGTGAGGGGGATGAGTCCCTCAAACTTCATTCCCCTCTTTCCCCCTGCATCAGGAGCAAGCTGTTGTTAGCCTTCTCTCTATCAACTGTATTTCCCTCTTCCTCCTCCTCCCCATAAAGTGGCATGAGAAAGCTTGCAGACAACTTGGCAGGCTCGGTTGAAGAGTTCTACCTGACATAAATCAGCATTGATTCCCCTTGTCCCCTCTAAACTTTACGTAATAAAGGTAAAAACAAGGTTCTAGGACAGCAAGCTAATATTTCAGAGGAGGTATGAAGGTTTTTGGCGAGTTACTTTAAGCCGTTTTGTAAATTAAGACCAATCCTTTTGGTATTATTTTACTGCTTCTTGTTCATTTTTGTCCCTGCTGTACGTGGTAGCAATGAGCACTAACGTGCGTCTTTCCCTGACCACAGTGTGCACAACATCTACCATTTGTTATATAAGAAGAGAAAAGCGCAACATTTTTCACTGCAGAAGGGAAGAGATTTCTACCTGTAGATATAAGCTCACTAAAAAATTAAATTCAACAAAAGAAAACAGAAGCTTGGCAGGTCTGGAAACCAAACTGCAAAGCGTTAACCACTTGGAAACTCCCCTTTCCTCCAAAGGGGCTTTCGGAGTGTCTAAAAATCATCCTGCTTTATCCCAGCTACACCCTAGTACCACGTTTCTCCTAGTTCACCTAGGAATTTCCCAGGCATATGCCAGTAAAGGGTTAACTACAAGTGAAACTGATTGCACTACAGAAAAATCTGGATCTCTTTGCAATAAAACATTCTTCAGTGTGAATTTAAATTTTCTCCTCTCCCATAGAACTTTAGAAGGTACTTGGTCCCCAGATGCACTGGGGTCTAAAGCACATTATGAAATGCTTTCCTCTGCTCTGAATACTATTTACAGACATAATAATTATTCTAAACAGGTAACATGCTGTATGGTTTCAAAATGTTATGGGTAAACTGTTAAATATTCAAGAGCTTGCTTTTAATATTAATACACGTGCCACAAAAAGAACCTCAGAGAAGTCCTGAGCATAAAACACAGCACTCGTATAACTTAATTTGGTTTGGTTCCCCCCACAACGTCCCCTCCCACCCCCCAAATTTCCTACAAAGAGTCTTTAATTCATCATTCTGAATTTGTTAACTTCCATACACTGCCTCCAATCAGTCCATGGGATCACCGCATTAGAAATAACCAGCTAAACAGGACAACCCCTGCTCTGGAGCAGCAAAGATCCCCCTGCTCTCAGTTGCACCACGACTCAAGTTCTGAAATCCGCGCTTGCTGCAGCCGCTCAGTATGATCCCCGCTCCAAACGACTGAAAAAAATCCCAAGACTTTCCACCCAGAGGTAACAACATCACCACGATGTTACAGCTGAACAAACTAAGGCACCAAAGTGTTAAGCGGGTCACGCAAGCAGAAAGCGCCTTGTTTAAGCAGCTGTTTCAAAAGGAAAAAGCAAATTTTAACAAAATACAGTTAAACACATCAAAACCACCATGCAGTAAGAGGAAGAGGGTTACACCCCTTCTAAAAACCACCTGGTACCGCACATGCGCTTGCAGAAACATACCTGGGCATCTAAGTAAACAGAAATGCCGAGACATACGTGCGCAGAGAAGAACTTATTTGCGCCCAGGGCCGGCCGAGCACTTACTTGATCTATTTCCATTAACTTGGGGAAGGCACCAGGCCATTCGATCGCCACCTTCACTATGTCAGCAGGAGGGGGCATTGCGACGCTGCTGTTCTTCGGAGCCAGTACGACTGGACACTAAATACTGCAGAGAGCCTCTCTCATTCACACCTGCAGGGAAGAAAAAAAAAAATTAAAAATAAAAAAAAATAATACAGCAGTTCAGACAGAACTCCAGCGCTGCTGATTCGGCTCCTGTGTTTTTGCCTGGCTGGGCAGGTGGATGAAAAATGTATATGGGTGTGTACGGGCTGGAGCTGAAGCGTGGCACGTATCACAGAAGCATGGCAAGGATTGCAGAAGCAAACCCAGGACACAACGCCGCGACGCGCTGCACGGCTCGGCTCGACAGCCTGTTAGAAAAATGGCTGAAGCACTGAAATGTACGGTGAATAACAGGCATGCATTAGATTTAAATAGAGAAACTATTTTTAAAAGGGTTATTAAATACGCTGGCGGGGAAAAGCGACAAAGTGGAGGAAGCTCCCGTTACAGTGTCACTCCTGGAGTCCCTGGGAACGCGATCGGATCGGATAAAGCTGGTGCTCCAGGAGAAGAGATTGCCCAGGAAGTTATGGCCAGGAAATACTGTTTCTTTTAACTATAGCAATGATCTTCTGGGTGTTCACAAATAGATCACTGCACTATAGCAACCGGGATGTCAGGAAGAAGGCAGAACACACAGCAGTTTCCACATATACATACACACACGTAGCCTCACCTAAAGGCTCCAGAGATACCCACGTATAAATATTTGCTCCTTTGTGGTAAATCTCAGGCACGTGAATGCTCAAGGATATAGTCTACATCAACAGTGATATAATCAGCTACAAAAAACGCCACAGTTCTGCAAGAATATGAATATCGGTAGGATCTCAAGTCAACTACAGCAGGCTGTGAATTTTAGGGAAGGAAAGGAAAAGGGGAAGAACCAAAACCTCAGGTTTTGCAGAATACAAGTTCTGTATCTCTTGGCTCAAAGTTTGTAACCTCGCAGTAACAACAAACGTTTTTCAAGCCGGTGTAGTGCCTTTGAGCTGGCAAACGAACCTTCAGTGGCTCTCCTGTTACCACTGAGCTGGGAGAAGGCTGCAGAAGTAGCAAAGCTCTGCAGTTCTCCGGCACGTCAACCCGGGCACCCTCCTGCAGACCAGGAGGATCCTGCTGGCTTTGCCAAGTCCTCCCTGCCGACCACGGTGTTTGCCGCGTGCTCTGATGAGACCCGGCAAAATGTCGTCACGTATGACAAAATGAGAAGCTGTAGAAACCCCCAGAGGTGCAGTCCCTCTTCTTCTTAGCAGAAAGGAGAAGGAAGTGAGGAAAGCACAGGCATGTGCTTCCACATACACCCTCTGAAAGGGCTACCGCAAGAGATGAGCTGACAGAATATACCAGACATCCAAAAGCCATAAACAGGTAGCGGAGGGGGGGGGAAGGTTCTGACCACCTTCAGTTGCTGCTTCAACTAACGCAGTCCAAGAAACCTTCTCCAATTGCAGCAGAAGCATGAGCTCCGGTGAGCCTGAACAAAACCATAAAACCACCCCTTTATCAAGAAACTTTGTACCTTTGTCTCATAATACTTGTAAGTGAGAGTTCATCCAGCCTTCACGTATATCATAGAATCATAGAACGGTTTGGGTTGGAATGGACCTTAAAGATCATCTCATTCCAACACCCCTGCCATGGGCAGGGATATCTCCCACTAGATGAGGTTGCACAAGGCCCCATCCAACCTGACCTTGAACACTTCCAGTATTGGTGCATCCACAACTTCTCTGGGCAACCTATGCCAGTGTCTCACCACCCTCAGAGAGAAGAACTTCTTAATTTCTAATCTGAATCTCCCCTCTTCCATTTTAAAACCATCACCCTTCACCCTATCACTACAAGCCCTTGTAAAAAGCCCCTCCCCAGCTTTCTTGCAGGCCTCCTTCAGATACTGAAAGGCTGTCTATGACTCTACCTTTCCTTTTTTCTTGTGTTCCTTCTGATCTTCTCTGAAGAGCCTCAGCCAGTCCTCCACGTTTGCAAGCCCTGCTACATTCTACACGGGGTTCTCAACACGTACCATAAAAGCGGTTTATTAACCTTAACACTCCAGCAATTTATTTCCAACAATGGCAGATCTGATGCCGACAGGATCACACACCACCACAAACTGAAGCTCAAAGGCAGTAAATAAGACAATGGACGGTCTATAAATAAGACCGGATTGCAGGAAGCGCCCTGGAAGACTAAACAACGTGATTAAGGAACACAGTGATACTGCCTACATTCAGTAGATGTTACAAAGGAATAAACACAATTAAAGCATGCAACTGCCTTGCTGGTCATTAAGAAGAGTCAGACATTCACTGTTGGTTGTTTTCTCCCTGCAGACCTTGAGCGGAAGCAAAGTTCCCACCATCTCTCCCCCAACACCTCACGCTCCCACCATTTGCACCTCCAACAAGCGCTCCCCTTCATGCAACACACCGACTCAACCAGCAAAAAAGGATTTTGTCGGTTTTTTTTTTACCACGTTCAAGTCAAACAGCTTCCCAGAGGTGGCACAACGTGGAGGAGGGAGGAGAAGTGAGGCTTGTTGGCAGCAACGAGCTGTTACTCCACCTCAACAGTCAAATGAAAACTGAGACCTCGGTGCCTTTTTGCTCCCACGCTCATGGTGACGGTGTTTCCCACCTCCTCAGCAGAACAGTCCTCCGGAGTCTCAGCCTAGTGATGTTTTGGTATTAAACCATCCAGAGCTGGCCGACCCAGGGCCTGACAGGCTTCTTCCCTGCGTTCCCTGGCTCAGCATCGCACCCCTGGCAGGAGGGATGCTGGAAGCCTCAGCCAGAGCCCGAGTTTACTGGCCACAAGACAAAAAGAGCAGCAGCAGCTCCTGCCAGACAAACTTGACTGAGGAGAGCTTCAGAGGAGTAAGCCCTTATTGTCAACGGTTTTATTTTCTCCCCCATCATTTCTTCTACGGTTTTCACGACAAAAAAAAAAAAATCAACTGTAGGCCACATAACTATAGGGAGAGAAGGGAGACCTACAAAAACCATAGAAATGACCTAACGCATGGGCAAACGCTGTTTTGACTGGGAAGACAGGGAAGCAACTGGAAGCACTGTCACTCATCACCACAAGAGGCAAAGGGATGGTAGCTCCCTAGCAGGTTCTCCAACTCCAAAGCTCACGATGGTTGCTGGAGGAAAAGCATTAATTTACGGCCACTGGCCATGACTACAAAGACAAAACAACATCACACAGCAATGAATTTGCAGAAGAACATCCACTCTCACATACAAACATGGGTATTAACCCTTATTTTGCTTTAGCGAGTTGGGGTCCGTCTTAAGGAGTCACGCAAGAAGAAAGCAAATGGTTCAAGGAAGAAGAGTCAAGGGAAGTTGACAGCAAGTTAATCAAATTCAGCTATGGAAAAAAAGCATTTGCATTCCAAAGCAAAGTGCAAGAGAAGCCTGCCACAGCATTCAGAAGACAATTTCAATGTGACTAGTTTTAATGCGGGTTAGCACTGATCTCCTACATAATTATAATTATTAATATACGTATGCTTATACAGTCATAAAACACAAAGCAAAGTGACAGATCTTTAACTAATACAAATGGGTGTAGCTCCGCTTCTCCCACCACCAGACAACCAACTCGGGGACATTAGTGTGGACTGAATGCTGAAAAGCACATATAAAATCATCAAGACAAATTTCTGATTCTCAGGGGACATCCTAGTCAAAGGTGCTTTTTTTTTCCTGGTTTATCATCTTATGAATCCAGTGCAGGATTCAAAAGATAATTTATTTTCATTCTACTCTGTGGCAATGCCAGACACGATTTTTTTTAGTCTGAAATAGATGTTTAGCTGTCATCGCAAAATTACAATCACCAAAAAAAAAAATATTTCTGCTATCTACAGTGCTGACAATTACAAATTACCTACTATTTATTCCAGCAGTACATAGCGTGTTAGACACTGCCCAGCAGAACAAGGAAGGCACAATCCCTGGCGTGAAACGCTTCCAATTTAGTAAGCAATTTTCATGATGTGAATGAAGAACTAAAACCGATTTCAACTTGCTTTTTGTTACGCCAGCAGCAGGCAAGCGGTGAAAAGGATTCAAACGTCGCTAAAGGGTCTAGTTACCGAGTTTTCTCAAGTGCAATTCCTTTTTCTCTCCCAGTGGGATCTGAGAAGCGCTGACACGTAAGAATAACTTTGCAAGTCATTTTTACGACGCTTGTTTTCAAGGCAGAATCTGAAGGCAACAGGATGCATGTGCGGGCGCGAGTGGATGAAGCAGAGGAGGGAGTCTGAGGAAGAGGAAGGCAACTTCCCATTATTTTCCCTAATGCACGCCTGCAGCTGTAACCTGGAGGAGGTTTAAGCGACTTCCATGCTCCTTACCACGCTACTTTATAATTTGAAAAATTTATAATTTGGAAAACCTCCCACAAGACATCCCTGCCACTTGAGAAGGCTTTCTGCCATCCACAGGGCTCTTCAGAACTGTGACAGATTAGCCCATTAAAGCGCAAATTCTGAGTTACTGTTGCTGCCACGCGCCCTGTACGTCTGCATTTCAACCGTGCTCTGCAGTGCTTCCAGTAGCCTAAGTCAGAGTAATAAGAAAACAAGTCGGAAATCAAAACTATGTTCGATTTAATGCAAAAATACATCAGCACAGACATGCAAGCTCTCGGTTTACCCACCTGGCTCTGAAGTATTAATTTAGCAGTATAACATGCTGCTTTCTCCCCTTCTACCTATGCACTGCATGTGGAAAACAGGATTTTATTCATGTATGAAATTAGTTCTCAGTACAAAACTTATTTTCTTTTGCTAAACTTGTTTTGCAATTTCCTTGGCACTCCTCATACAAGGATCTCAAAGTACTTTAAATAACTTATAAGCCATCAGAGCACATCTCTTAAGAAATAAACTCTATTCTTAGAGGGGGAAAAAAAAAATACGCAGGTTGTTAGTTGCGTGACTGGCAGGTCTAGTCGGATATGACAACAGCAGCCTACAACAGCTCATTTTGTCTTTTACAGACAAGAGGTGAGAATTCAAACTGCAGGTCAGGTCATCTCATGAGCAGTAAAAGAAGGTCAATGATTAAAAAGCAAACAAAGGAATGCCACGTGCATTTGAGAATTTCATAAAACGAGGGATGTGTTTCCCCTCCCTGGACAAAAAGAAGCGCTACAGGAATCACCTGGAGCTGGCACAGAACCCCTGGCATGCATTTTTGGTTTTTCCGTGGCATTTCTTCCAAGCAAAACAAGGCGAAGGGAAGGAAGAGCAATAAGGCAGGACATAGTGGGTGAGTCCTGGCCGGCCACGCAGGGACCTGCAGCAGGAGCAGAACACGGGTCCCTCTGCTCGGAACCTTATGTAAGTCACCGCTTCTTGTCAAACCTCATCAGCTTCCTCCGCTCAGCTCCCGCCGCCCCGGCGAACAGAAACCAAGTGGCAAGTTCAGCTGGGAGGTCCCTCAGCGACCAAGTCTGATTAACGATTTTAGAAAGATAATCCAATGCTGGATTAATAGCCCCCAAGAGAGTTATTTTTGGAGTTAAACTGCATGACTGAACAGCCGAGTCTAAGGAGCTGGAAACATGCTCTGCCATCTCTGCAAGAGAGAAAAACAGGGCAGAGAAGCCAGCAGGCTGGATATACACTTTGTGTACATAAAAAGGCTCTCATGCTGCCTTCTTCCCTTTTGTTACGTGTTCAGGGCTATTCACTCCCGAACCAGACAGGAGTCAAAGGCCCAGCGGACCCATAGCAATACAATCCACCAATGCTTTGCCACAAACGGAAGATAAAGGTCTTCAGGAGCTATGAGCTGTATTCTGGGAAGCGATGGAAAGGAGGAGGTCATCTCAAAGAGCAGACAACCCCTTCTGCAGCAGCCACTGATACCACAGGAAGACGTGCCCCTGCTCAACAGACTTCCATGGGTCACAGTGGCCCATCAGCTTTTCCACAGGAACGTTTCTTTGATGCTGAGTCCACCATCTGCTGAGCAATAACGCATCACTTGCCCAGGAATGCACCATTTAATATTATGATAAAACGGGGTTTGGAGCCTTCAGGTTTAAATACATCACTTCTCCCTCTCCAAAATATCTGGAAACCTAGTATTGAAGGAGACTTTAGGAATATTGGTGTGGAATGTAGAGAACAGGTCAGGTTTTGCCACTGGCGAAGCTGCCCAGGAAAGATGCTGAATTTTGGTGTGGTTATCGCCTGTCTCATTCTCACATACCCATAACCTTTCTTCACAATTTCAAGTATTTCACCTTTCCCACAGCCATCTTCTTGTTCCTCTCCTTAGGAAGCCTTTTATTTGGTTGAGGTTTCACTATCACCGACAGGTCCACTTTCCAAAAAGTACTCTTCAAAACTTTGAAGGGTGCTTGAAGAGAAAAGGTGGAAGGAAACACAACGGGCTGGATGTACTCAGAACAGAAGCAAGCAGGCTGTCTGCTCTTGCTTCTAAAGCACATACTGAAGCACATCAGATAAAATCAGGTACTCATTTAACCTGAACTCCCCTGCTTCTTGGAAGATCGCTCTCCTTCCACTAAGGAAGTTTTAGTTACAGGTCTATAATTCAGAAAAGAGAGGACTAAGAACTTTGTTTTTCTTATTCAAGGTACCTGAACCTTTGTGGCAATTTAATTAACACTCGTAGCACCCAGTCAGATAAAGATGCTCTGTTTACTGAAGATGTTAATATCTGAGCTCTTCAAACTAGAGATCAGAAAAGTATCAAACTCAAGGATTCAAAAGCTTATTCCAAGAAATAAAATACAAAAAAAACCAAACCAAAACAACTTACAATAGCAGCCATCAAAGAGGTAAAGCTTCACAAAAAAAGCTTGATTTTCTAGAGGTGCTGAGTATCTGCCTAGCATGTGGAATTTAACAACCATGGCAGGTATATCAAGTACAGAAACAAAATAAAACACTCTTCTGAATAAAACGTTAGAAACCACCTAAACTTTTCACAGTTTATCAGGGCTTGCCACTTTGTTTGGGGATGTTTCTCCTCATCGGGCTGGACTCCAGATGTTTCGAAACTGAAGCGAGCAGCAAAACATACCCTTTAAAATCCAGCTGAATATAATTTTCTTTTCCTGCCTCTCAGGGTAGTGTCACATAACCTGAGAGGTAGGGAGGGAAATTAATGGAAAAAAGATGAAGCCTCAATTTCTGTCAGCGATGCTGCTGTTCCTCAAGGGTTGTAAGGATAGAATGAAAGTTTTCAGCAATAAGAAAGCTCAAGGGGAGAAGAAAGGAAAAAAGGAAAGTGGTACTGTCAAATAACAACTAAAACAGAGCAATGCTAAACCGTTACACCACAAAAAAGATGGACGCAAACTCTTTGAGGGTGATTTTTAATGCTTAAACTAAGTACACTCCAAAGGAGCCCAAAGTAACTGGAAATGCAACAAGTTTATTGAAGACTGGTTGAAAACACAGTGAAGAGAAACAGAGAAAGTTCATCAGAAGCGCTGTGCCTCGGGAAAGCAAATTTTAATAGAATTAACTAAGAGTGAAGAAATAACAAAAGGTCACAGTCCTCTTTAGCACTAACGTGATCTGGGTATGGTACTTTAGACTTCACTGATATTTGGATAAACCAGGGGCTAGAAAGGACACACAAAAGAGCATCTTGAGTCAAGATGATAACACTTTATTGCTTCACATCAGCAGAGGCTGAATCAAGACAATGATGACTGGCTATATCCCAAAGGAGACAACAGACAGGAATATAAGCTCAAGGTTGGGAGAAACCCTCAATCTCCTGCTAGAAGCAAGATGAAGCAGCAGTGTGGAAAAAAAAAAAAAGATAATTTTTTGCCCTATCAATGCTTATGACACATACAGAGGAACTAATGGTACAGCCAGGAAGTCAGCAGTCAAATGGAGGAAGAGAGGGCAAAAGAGATGTGTGAACGCCGAAGGAAATAACCAAGTTAACTGTCAGCACAGACAGGATGTCAGAGGTTGAGACAAACTATTATTTTCTAGAGAAATCACTCTGCAAAGAAAAGTACTGTGGAAAAGAAAGGCACACTGATACCGCACAGCGAACAAGCAGAGTCTGATGCTCATCATAAGCAGAAGAAACAGCAAACGAATGACTAGATACCATCCATGAGACTAATGAGGATGAGAAAAGGTTTCAAGACACCTGCCTTTTGCTTCAGGCACTGACATTGATCTTCAAAGACAACAAAAACCGAGAGAAGAAGGGGAAAAAAACCCCACACGTCAGTAATCTTGCAACAGAAAGCTGCTCCATCTACAGCGGTGTTCCTACCAGCACTGTTTCTCTTACTGAAACCTGCGCATCAAAACAGCTAGCAGTGAAAAGACCCCACGTTTTCCTGACCTCTCTGCAGTCTCTGAATCCACCCAGCTCACTGTCAGTTCACACTCTCATTCACCAAGAACTATTTGCCCTTAACCCCTGAGGACTTCCCAGTGCTGGCTTTCTGAAGGACACGCAACAAAACAACACGATTGCACATGGGAAATACAGTGATGGCTATCCAGGAAAAAAACACAACAAAACCACCCAAAAAAAAGGCACAGTTAATATTAGAGAACTTGTCAGGAGCTAAAGCTTGTGGAATAACTCAAGCTGTTCTACATTAAAGAGACTGTAATTCTAGATCATGAAGAGCTTGCATACCTGAGCAATCCTCTCATTTATCCAGCCAGGTGAACTGTAAGATCACTGTAAGGTAAAATGCAAACAAAAAGATCCTGAAGAGCCCAAGAACAGGGCAAGCTCCAAGTCCATACCACCAGATTGCAGAGGGTATTTTGGAGGGATGCTAGAAACCTTTCAGAAGAAACTTGACTACAAGGTAACAGCAGTGCCAACGCTCTGCTCGCTCAGCCCATTTCCAGGAGAAATGTGTCCTGTGTAAAGCTTGGTAAACTCCATTAAATGTGACACTTGGTAACAGGAGATCTGGGTGTTTTATCAGGAGACTATCCCTTGCTCCTCTCCACATTGCAAAACCACGAGTAGCAGTGGTTTGAGCTGGAGGGTTGGACAAGATGAAGTCCAGCAGACCCTTCCAATCTCACAGACCATTCTGTGACTCCGAGTACACCGCTATAATGACTCCAAGCACTCTGAAGTCCCAGTCTGCCCATCTGTGCCTTTTCTGTGCTTAAATGTGCACACAATGAGCAAAAAGAGCTGCTTTTGTAGCAGGTTGCCTTCTATGCCAGACCAAGATTCTCCAACCACACTAAAACCATCCATTGGTTACAGCTTACAAACAACAATCTCCATAAATCTTCCCACCTTCCATCCAAGAGCACTCATTCAAAAAACGCCCCACCTGTCCATAATGTGAACTAAGATTTTAAATATCAGGATAAAACTTCACTTCTGACCAGAAAACTACCATAAATTGCTTGGGTTACAGTCTAATACATCACATTCAAGCACTCGGTACAATCTGTAGTCACCCCATACTTTTCCCGCACGCTTTATTCAACATTAAAATCCACATGGTCCAGGGTAAAAGCGATACAAACATCATCCTTCTACTGGTTTGAGTGATAAGCTACAGCAAGTCATGCCCTTTAAGTCACTGAAAAGCTTACCGTGTCTCCCTTTTAGCAGGGACAGCAGGACAAGGTGACGTGTTCACTCCAAAATTACAAGCCACAGGTGAACTTAAAACCCACCAAATGTCACTTATGCTATTAAGAAAAGAAAAAAGGCGGGGGGGAAGCCACCAATTCAGCCGCTGCAGTTAAAGCTGAAGAGAGGTGTTACGATTGTCTCCTGTTTTACTATCAGAAAAACAAGTGTAAATACTTCAACAAAGAGACCTGACTCATGAAAAAGACCAGCTAATTATTGTAACTTCATTGCTCAGGTAAAAACTTATACATTAAAAAAAAAGAAAATCACTTTTGTAGTATATATTGTCTGCTTATCCAAGCATCTTCTATCTCATAAATAACTAATTACAAAGGTTTTTTTACAACTCCCTGAACATCTACAGCTAATATTCGCTGCCATAAACCGATGACAGCACAGTTGTGATGCCCCATCTCCACGCTCCATTTGAAGCTCCTGCTCCAGCCTCTCTGGGAACACGCATAGCTACGCCAAGAATGAGCAAAACCGCTGTTTCCAAATTGGTTCATCAACCAACCGAGTGCTCAACCTTCCCAGCGCTGTCTGCACACTGGGGATGGAATTGCGCCCACCGCATGATTCTGCAAGATGCCTCGTGGCACTTCTCAGGAGCCAGAACATCAATTGTCACCGACTGCTGCTGCAACTCAATCAACTTTGACTGAGACACCCATTCAGAATGAACCAGCACTTTTTGGGTGATGTTCTTCTCCATTATCCTAAAAACAAACAGTGCCTTAAATATTTAATGCCCTCTTGATTCCACCCAGGAGTTATTGCCAAGTGTCTGCCCTGCTAAGAACTTACAAATGGTGACCAAAGGACAGGGGGAGGTTCAAAGGACACCCTGTCTTTGCTGCATCATCATGTTCATGCCTCTAACTTATTATATAGCAAAAAAAATGGATCCTCATAACTGGTTTTTGTTAAACACATTGTAATACATACATCATCCTGAGCCACCATCCTTAATGTTCTTCAGCAAAATGAAATCTTTCTACTCAAAAAACCTCAAGCTCCTGCCATTCAAAGTCCAGTTCTACAGCAGATCTGATGTCTCTGCCTTCCCAGTATCACCGCCTGGCCTCCTTCCTCCTCCCTGGTGCCAGCACTGGCCAGTTCAGAGAGATGGATTGTCTGAAAACTAACCCACAAAACAAACAAAAAAAGATGCATTTTCAGCCACATCAGCCCCTTGAACACGTTCACCACTCACCCAAGCATCTGGACCGCCATAAGGAATATAACCTACTCCTCTTAAACATGCCCTAGGCCCAAAAAAAAAAGAAAAAAGAGGATTTATTTCACCTGTGCAAAGCTCATGGCACATTGCTGAGACTCAATTCCATAGAGAACAATGTAAATTACTAAGTTCATTACAGTATGTTTCATTAACTCAGTAAGTTCCTTTATAATTGTAACAGACATTAAAAGATTAAATTATTTGGATAAAATCCAGGTACATTTTTAGCGCTCTGATGATTGCCAGAGTTCGTATCTTCAGCAATACAAAGTCCTATCCCTTCAAGCTCCCGGTGAGAGTAACCACCAATTATCCTTTCTGATTTCAGACTTTGGCATTCCCAAATTAAATTTTCCCATTGCATGTGGAGGTGAGGGATAGCAAATCACTGTCTGCTCAGTCTGACACAGTTACCAGTGTTTCGAAATAAAGCTGCCCACTGAAGTTGACCACTTTGAACCTCCTAGAGGGCCAACACGTGGCTGAAAGGCCCTTGGTGTGAAAAAGGCAACACGAAAACGAAGCACAGCAACTCTGCGGCACTTTTCATCTGCTGTCAGTAGCAATTTAGCATCAGTAGATCTCTAATGTTCAAGTAGGAAGAGTGATTTAGCTACTAATCTCTTTAAAACAGAATGGAGTCCTCTTTCTGCCCTTCAGCAAAGCACTTCTACCCTGCTATGAAGACTAAAACACGGATCTTCACAGCATGGAGACAACAGCAAACACAGAGACTTACCCACTCTCATTTTACACCATATTAAACAATATTTACAGGTCGTACACTGAAAGTAAAAGCATTTCCAAAAAGCTGCAGCGTGCATCACTACTAAAAGAACCTTCCATTTCCTCTCCTCTCCCCAACCCCCATCCCACAGTGCACTGATGCCATCTTCATGCTGCCTGCACAGAACCACAGCGCAGAACCATCAAAGATCTTCATCTGGAGTAAGGATTGTGACCAGGAAAGATGTCCTGTTTCCAAAGGTGCCAGACAACTCACCCTTTAACAAGGAGGTGGACTCCACAACTCTGAAGATAAGGACTTGAGTCCCACCTTAATTATAGTCCCCTACTCCCAACAGGGGATCTGCTGTTCCGTCATGGATTTGAGTTCCTTCTACCTTGCCTGGAAGATTACTCGTAGGTCTCACAGAGACGTGTTCTCCACAGCATGCAGCTCTCAATTGCTTCTTCTTGATCTGGGCATACAAAACTTAAGAGGACAGGGTACATCAGGAATGAAGGAAAAGATGGTTTTGATGGTTTTTTGAAGTTTTCTTCTCCTATGTGCCATTTTCCAAACCCTGGAGCAGATTCCTACACCTTTACCTATACCCACAACACCTTCACAAGCTCTCCCCTTGCGGTGTTAAAGAATTAGATGGATTCCAGCTACATCTCTTACCTTGCTGGTCTCACTCATGATGCCAACAATAGGACTAAGAAGAAAAAAAAAAAAATTGACACTAAACCCACTTAAGGCACTTGAAGGAAATTCTGAAGCCTAACAGGTAAATATGCTGCCTCCGTGCCCAGGACAAAGTCCCATTTAAACAAGATAGAAAAATGTATTCTCGCATTTGCAAAACAAACCTCTTGAGACACACAAGATTCTTATTTGACCTTGGTGTTGTTGAGAGAATAATCACTAGCAGCTAGCCTAAGATACAGCAGAGAAAAACAAACTAAAAAAAACCCCAAGCCACCTGCAAACAGACCTTACATCTACCAAGTTTTTTTTCCCCCCACGGCACTGATTAAAGAGAAGAACTTCCTACCACACGTAGTAATCACACTGCTTAAATGAACAGAAAGTCTGCTTCAAAGCCGAGGATGTTAAACTTGGAACCGAGAACACTTGTGTTTAATTTTCTTCTATTCAAAGGCTTTGTGTGTGGCCACGTACTTGCCCTTTGGTCCTCTGTGCCTCCAACCGCCGACTACAAAATGGGGCACCACGTTTCCTCAGAGAAATTGAGAGGCGTTTAGAGGCTACGGGGGGTTGTATCGAAATCAGGCTGACAGATTACCCAGAACAAGCAGCTGCCTTATTTATTCACGTGCTCTGACAAACTACTCACCCAGCTCTTCTTGCATTTTACCCTTCCCAGCTCTCAAGGTCCTGAAAGCAGAGACGGGCTGACTCATTTCTTGCTACCATCCTTAGTTTCAATACAACACCTGCCATCAAAAACCAGAGAAGTAGATGTGGAGGACGCAGCTTCAGAGTCTGCTAGAAACAGCCTGTGCTCTTCTTGGCGTTTCAGAGCATGCTGCTGCAGTTTCCCATCAGATGGGGCTTCTCACAAGAACCCCAGATATGGGCTTTGGGATGGGACAGAAAGGGATAAACCAGTTTGTGGCTGTATTTATTGGCCGACGTCTTCTAATTCTCTAACTATGCCAAATTAGAAGATGCATTACCAGCACAAAACGACAAATACATGTCGAGGTGGATTACAGACAGTAAAACAAATCAACAAGGGACGCTAATTTCCCAAGCAAAATAAAAGCATCATCATTATACTCATTTAAGCCGAGAGTACAGAGAACATGCTGTAGGGAGCAAGTCTGAATTCTCATTGCCAGTTTTCTTTACATATAAAGCTGGTTTTCCTTATGTTAAGAGTTCCCGAGGCAGGCACAAATGTCTGCAGAGCCAATCGAAATGCAAATACTCTTGAAACAGCCCAGTGAGCGACTACTACTCTTCTCTTCACCACGTTCTTCCTTCTACTCAGGCTTTCACCATTTAATACGACTGACTTAACCAAACACCACACGTTTTGGTTTGAGAGCCCTAAAAGTTCTCCACTTAAAAGATAACGTGTCATCTGGCTTTTTGGTTCAGTCATTCCTGGCAACCGCCTTATTTTCAGCACGCTCACGACAGGAAGAGACTGTCCTGTGACAGTCACCTCCTTCTGGCCCCAAATAATCTCTGTAGTTTTGCACAGTGAAATTAATGCATGGCTGCTGGCTATCCTACCCTCCTGCCTTTGTTTTTAGTCACTTAATGGCTGAAGTGGAAATACAGATGTTGAAAGAGACAGGCCCAAGACAGAAAACACTCACCCCTTTGCTTTGAAGACACCTAACGCGACAGCAAGATGAAAAATCCCGCGGCTATGAAGAATCCTGATTTTCTCAGGGTGAGACACTGAAAACATCTTGCACGGAACCATTTCGTCTCTTAACAAGATCAAACTGAACTATTCCCGGTAAATTGAGGAGCTGCCTGTTTTTAATAGTTCCTTTCTTGAATCCATCACTATTTCTCCTGCTTCTTTAACCAACCTCATTTAAGAGAGAAGAATCAGATCTTGAGAAGGAAGAAGGCAGCAAAGGAGTTCTGCATGCCACCAGCCAAGTTAACTACACAGCGTATTGCTCCTTTCTGCTCATAGAAAATCAAACCACAAAGGTCAGCAGTCTCTTCTAGAAGCTCAGAAGCTGAGCAACCTGCTTTACTGGGAGGTGCTCCTGCTCACGGCAGGGGGGTTGGAACAATCTTTAAGGTCCCTTCCAACCCAAATGATTCTATGATTCTAGGTAAAAAGCCTTGTCAAGCACGTTCTCCTTTTGAGGAGCTACACGTGTGATGTGTGCAGCATGGATATTAGCTTGGGTGTCCAAAGGAAGGGCTACACACCTTAGCTGTGTGGCTCCATCCCTCTAAAATTTCATTTTCAGGTTCGCAAAAATAGATTATATTTTTATAGAGATGACAAAGGTAGCAATGATGCCCACAAACGCTGCTTTCAAGACTTTTAGATTAAATGTCAACTAAAGCATGATTTGACCTGGATCTACTTTTAGATTTAATTATTGACTTATAATAAAGTCATTAAAAGTCACGGGAGGCAAACAATCATTTGTATTTCAGATACTACTTTTGCTTTGGTATGACTTTTAAGTGATGACAGCTTTAAGACCCACTAGAGTAAGCAGGGATTAGACTTTAATGTGCTCTTGCTTTTAGTATATAAAAGTTTCACATGATTAACTCTTAGAATAGCAGCTGTCAAGAGTTTTACTGTGTTCTTTTTAACAATGGTGAAGTTGGGAAACACTCGTTTGTTTATTTTTAAACAGGACATTGATTCATAGAAGAAATCTAAGCATAATACTCCCCTTCAGCCTAGTCAGTACAATTCCTCTCTCTCACCTTTGGCACTTTTCTGACAGTGTTTTATTTCCCTTTACACGACCTGTTCCCCAAGCCACCTTCCACTCCCTCAAAAGAGATTACATTCACAGACGCACACCGACCATTTTTCCCCAGGTAGATGTTTTGTACCAACTGCTGCACTTTTATCTCAGCCGAAGCACATCCCGGCTGAGGCGCAACAGGGACACTTCATCCCTCCCCAACCTCTCTCCGCGCTTTTAAGGCTTTTAAAGCACGGAAAAGCAAGACCTTCACCGGGAATTTGGGAATTTCAGAAGCGCACATTGATATTTCGTTCTTCCTGTTGGTTTTTTTTTAAGTGTCAGATTCACACAATCTATGCCCTGCAGAAGCCAATTACTGTAGCTTTCACCAAAGGTTAAAAGTTCAAAAGGAAAGCTGGTTTCTTCATTTAGCAGCTTCTTTCAACAATTCCGATAAAAGACGCCAAAGAGCGGGCGGATGTGTAGGTACGGCAGCACGGGAGACGAGGGGATGGGTCTCAAAGTTTTTAATGCTCTTATTTATGACTCCCTCTCTTCCATCAGCTTCTGACCTTACCCTCTTCAGGGGACACTGCCCCAAACACTACCAGCAGTGAGAAAAGAAACAGAAGAAACACGCATTTCCTTGCTGCCTTCCTCCAACACACAGAGAACAAACAGTCCCCAAAGGACAGTTTACCCTGAATCCCTTGGGAAAACGTGTCCTGGACACAAAACGCATAACCATGAAAATTATACCTCCTTCTGAAGCTCGTAGGCTTACTATGCCTTTCCTCAAAATCCCCTTCCTGCTGGCAGATGTAAATCAAGCCAGCAAACTTATTCTGTGAAGTCAAAACTTTACACGGCCACAAAAGGCTCGCTTCATTTTTTTTTTTTAAATATTAACTTTGCACATGAGCATAAGCACCAGAAGTAACACAGTGACTATTATCTTGCCTTGGTTTTTCTAATAAAAATACACTGTAACCACAAAAGGAAATGCTTAGGGATCAGTAATGAAGGGACTGATTCATATGCCCCCGAGAACAAGTGCTGAACAACGTACACTCAGTGAAATTCCAGCTTTATCCCTTACTAAAATAAAACCACGTGCCTGATCTTTAACCCGCTTTGATTTATTAATGTTTTTGCTTTTCGAGATTATGACAGTAAGGATGAACAGAGGAGTTAGAAGAAAACCATTCTTCATGAAAGACTTACACACCACATGTTAGAATAGCCATCAATCTTCCTTCCTCTCTCAAAAAGTGTGTTTATAGTTCTGAAGGACTAGATGGGAATTCCTGTTTGGAAATCTCAAAGGAGGCTGATGCAAACTATAAAATTCTACATCCCAAATATAACAGAGCCTCTGCTGCTGTACATCGACATCAGCTGGTCATCTGTCGATCCACTAAAATGCCAAATGCAGTTGAACAATAGTAAAGTATTAGCAAGAAAAAAGGAAGAAGCCTTCGAAAAGGTCAGAGATTTACCGATTCCGAGCTGTGTGGAAATAAATCCTCAAATCCAAGGAACGACCGTGTGCTTTACATCGCAGTATCATATGTTCCAGACACCTTCCCCACCAGAGTCCTTCACTGGAATGCAAGTCTGGCTTAAAGGCACAATGCAGAATGAGGTTTTATCCTGTCGGTTAAGTCCCATTCCAGAAGGTATTTGTTTTACGTTACAGAGTGTGTCACATTTTCCGCAGGGCATTCAGGAAACTCCTAGCACAAAAACAATGAACGGGATGTTGCAGGTCAGGATAGAGCTATGCTCGCTGAATGAGAACATTTGAGGAAGCAGGGAGGGACCTTGCGCAGTCTTTTATTACTTGGCATCTTCTTGGTTCCAGCCCCTACACTTTACAGAGCTCCTATTTCTGGGATAAGCAGCTTGCGTGTATCCCTTGCTTGGCCAGAGCTGCCCCTTGGTTTTATAAAAATTCAGTGTCCCAGCCAAGTTTATAGGACCCTGACAACCACGAGACGGCTGTGAGCGCTTCAGCCAGTCCACCCCAGTTTACTCTTCTGGATCATCTGTGCACCTAGCACTGGTGTGTCTGCCAGTCAACCCAAACACTGGACAACACACCTGCAGTTCCAGTTTTTTTGAACATTTCTGCTAATAAAACTGTCACAGCTCAGAAATAGTTCTGAGTTTGATCTATTACTACAGTCCTGCACCTGGAAATACCTGGAGCGCACCAGCCCACTTCTCAAGCTTGCGCAGATCCCTTTGGATGGCATCCCATTCCTCAGGCAGGTCAAGTGCATCACTCAGCTTGGTGTACTTCACAGAATCACAGAATGCACTGGGTTGGAGGGGACCTCCAAAGGTCACCTAGTCCGACCCCCCCTGCAGTGAGCAGGGACATCTGCAACTAGGTCAGGTTGCTCAGAGAAGAACTTGAAGAACAGTAAGCCCTTGAGCGCTGCTCTCGCTTAAAAGTGGTCACCTTCATTGTACAACAATGAAGGCTCAATAAGCATTTGCAGCAGCGTGCTCTTCTAGCTTCCCGACTTCAGAGCTGCTTTTATTCATCAGACTTTCCACGAGGTAATCCTAGAAGAGCAATTTTAATGCAATACTTTCAGCATCAAATTGAGAGGCCTAATCTGCGGCCACAGCTGTGGCCTGTTATCTGGACTTCATCACTCCAATTCAGCACAACACAAACTCCATAATTCTTCAAACTCCCACATACCCCCACACCACAACACAATTAATTTGCCTCTTCCAGCCTACGCCATTAAAATAATACTGGAACATACCACAATCTGAAAATAAACCAAATTCAGGCCCAGCTCTACTCAACTTCTTCATAATTTAAAGAAAACCCCTGCAACTCCAGCATTTAAGAACTTCCCTCAGAAGTTAATTTTATCCATACATTTATTTTTAAAGGTTGCCGATTAATCTGAAGCAGTAACTTCACATTAGCACCTAAACTGCACCGTTAAACTTTCTACAGGGACTTGGAAAAAATTCTTCTCCTACGGCCAAAATAAAAATAAAGCTACTGAAAGGTTTTCATGTTGACCTGGAAGGAAAAAAAAACAAATCGAACCACCAAAAAACCCACTAACTATTGCACTAGGAAGAATTTAAGATTAAATGGCAGTTTCCTAGACAATTCCATCTAAGAACTATCACCCTGCAAATCTGTGAGTAAGGGGTTCATTTGCTAATGCCCTCATTAGGTGAGCCAGGGCCACTAAAGCCTTTTCCTGATAACACGGTAATTGCCTGCTCATATCCAGAAAAAAGGTTTTCTTCCTTTCATTTGCAAAGAAAAAAAAAAAATCAATGACTTCTACAACTCTACTCAACAGTAAAACAACATTAATCAGATGGAGTAAACACTTCCTCATTACATCATGAAAAGAAACTTCAAAGGAAAGACTTTCGACTTGAAATGAATACGTTTTTAATCAAAACGGAAACTCGCTTTAAAGACACTGTGATTTTATTTGAACCTTTGTGCACTAAGCTCACTCAGCTCCATTCTCTCCTCTTGGAAGCAAGTACAGTTCATAGTAGTTCACTTACATGCCATATGGAGCATAGGATAAAACCTCTTTGATATTCCCCTTAGCAAGAAGATTAGCAGATCAGGCAGGAGTCTAAGAAGGAACACACCACTTCCAAAACAAATCTGCATTTCATAAAGTAATTACACATCCCGCGCGCGTGCCACAGACGTACTGCTCAAGAAGCTCAGTGATTTAAGAGTGACCTCAGAATACAAACGCTGCAATAGGAAATAGCCCAAATACGGCACGGGTCCCTTCAGGATTGGCACACTGCTTTACAAAGTCCTAAGGCATGCCCTCCAAGTCTGCTGGACCTCCATGAGTTTTCCTGAGGCTTAAACAGGTAGTAAATGTGACCTCAGCAATCTTCAAAATGGTCCTGGGAAGTTTTCCTAGAGGCCCTCTTAAAATGAACTGTGCAAGACAGAGTGCTTTTCAGACTTGGTCTTTCCCTTCACAGAATCAGACTGGTAGGGTTGGAATGGACCTCTGGAGACCATCTCATCCAACCCCCTTGCTAAAACAGGGTCACCCAGAGCAGGGTGCCCAGGATCATGTCTAGAGGGGTTTGGACTCTCCAGAGGAGACTCCACAACCTCTCTGGGCAGCCTGGGCCAGGCTCTGCCACCCTCACAGCAAAGAAGTTTTTCCTCCTGTTCAGACAGAACCTCCTGGGTTCCAGTTTGTGCCCGTTGCCCCTTGTCCTGTCACTAGGCACCACTGAAATGAGTCTGGCTCCATTCTCTTGACATCCACCCTCTAGACATTGCTCAGCATTGATAAGATCCCCTCTGAGTCTTCTCTTCCACAGGAGAACTTCCCTTGACCTGCTGGCCACACTCTTCTAAATGCACCCCAGGATACCATTGGCCTTCTTGGCCACAAGGGCACATTGCTGGCTCACGGGCAACTTGTTCACCAGCACTCCCAGGTCCTTCTCTGCAGAGACCCAGCAGGTCAAGCCCTAACCTGCACTGGTGCACCTCCCTTTCTGCTGTGACAGGTGTCTTCTAAAGGCACCTAATCCTGAAGTTTGCTACCCCCAGTACCTAAACACGAATCAAGAACTACCTTTCTCAGCCACCATTCTCTTCACCAAGGTCACTTTTAAATCTTGCTGCTAACAGAAAGATAGATAATTCTTTCATTAATTAGTCTTACACGGCAACTTAAAATGAACTACTCCTAAATGCACACTCCTATGCACCAGAGAAAACTCACATGGGTAACCAATTACAAAAAATAAAACCTAAAGAAAAACAACCAGTTATCACCGGAGAGTTAAAAAATAAAACAAAAATAAAACCACCAAAAAAACCCCAAAACAACCCCCACCAACAAACCGCCACCAGCCTTCCAGAAACAAGCCTCAGATCGTAGCTGTTATACATAGAAAATGAGATTCAGAGACAATAGTTTTATTGCGCAGGATAAAATACCTTGTTTTACAGACCATATGTTACTTGACTCACTCCTCAAAGACGACAGCCTCCTTCCTCCTTTTGCTTTATCATCATGCCCCTCACTCTGCAGATACCAACTATGCTTTTCTGACAGGCTCATACAGACCCAAGCAAGTTCAAAGCTTGTGTTCTCTAACTTGAATTCAGCTTTGAAGTCTCCTGCTTGTACTCCATGACAGAAAAGAGGGTTTTGAAACTTAGATTCATTTTTTTTTTACCTTCTCCAGCTACACCAATTAGACTAATGAGACTTAGCAGCCCCACAAACAAACATTTAACACAGTCATTTCGCTTCATGAGCTCAGGCTTTTAGAATAGCATCAAGAATCGTAGAATCATTGTGGTTAGAAGAGACCTTTAAGATCATCAGGTCCAACCATTCCCCCAGCACTGCCAGGTCACCACTAAACCACGTCCCTCAGCACCACATCTCCACGGCTTTGAAACCCCTCCAGGGATGGGGACTCCACCACTGCCCTGGGCAGCCTGGGCCAGCCCTTCACAACCCTTTTGAGGAAGAAATTTTTCCTACTATCTAATCTAAACTTCTCCTGGTGCAACTTGAGGCCATTTCCTCTTGTCTTATCACTTGTTCTTTGGGAGAAAAGACCAACCCCCACCTTGTTACAATCCCTTTCAGGGTGTTGTCGAGAGCAAGAAGGTCTCCCCTGAGCCTCCTTTTCTCCAGGCTCAACAACCCCAGGTCCCTCAGCTCCTCCTCACAAGACTTGTGCTCTAGACCCTGGATTGCTATTTGCAATAAAATCACAGGAGCTGGTTTCACTGCTAACTTTTAGTGACCTCAGTGTCCTTCATAAGGATGTTCCAGAACTTCCCAATTTATATATTATTGGCATAGACTATTAAGTATGCAAATATATGTCTTTGCCCACATACAAACAACTTCTGTGATTTGTCCACGGGCAGCGAACTCAACACTGCAGCAATTAAAGGGCCAATTTGCAAAAACATCCCAGTACTCCCCTCCACAAAATTATTGATCCAAGACCGGATCCAGACACAAATCGATGTAAGCTGTGAACCTGTGGGGCAGAGGTTCAGGACACATTATAGCTGAGGTAAAGAAGTCTCTTGGTTTGGTAGCCTATCTACATTTTGAGGAAGCATGAAGGACCTCACGCATCTTCCAGAGTCCTACCACATAGGAGGAATAAATCAACTGCCAAGCATACCATTTACTCGTATGCAACTTCGCATTGTGGCAGCCCCCAAAGCGTTCCTGCCCTGTTGGTCCAGGCACAGATTATCTGCAGAAACTCTGCTGATAAGAACTTCACCCCAAGGTCATGGCAGAAAGTCACTGTCAGAGCTTAAAGGAGAATATAAAAGTAAATTTCTTTGTTGTTGCTTTCCATGAGGAAAGGGTTTCACCATGTAATTCCCAAATTCCAGTGCTACAGCCATAAGAGCAGCTTCTTACCTACAGAGCAAGGAGCGCTGGATTCAAGAGAGATACTCAAGGAGGCCAACTAACTACTGAAATGTGCAAAGTCTTTATTTCTTTAAGATATTGCATAGATGCTGAAGATGACTAAGAATTTTATTCATGAAAAATCAACCTCAAATAACTTCAAAGAACATTCAGCGTGGGAGGTTCTCTTGCAAAAATTAAATAGCAATTGTGATGAAATAGTATCTTCTGCCGAGTTACCGAAGAATTTACATTTTGCTCATGCTCTTACCTAACTGTGTAGAGCCAGGAACCACACACAAGGGATACTAGCCAATTTATCACCTCAAAATGTAGAGTTGCCACAAAAAAGGGGGGGCAGAAGAGCAGGAATCAAAAGGAAGGTTAGTTTTAAAACCAATCCTAGGGCAAAATTCTTATTTCTAAGCTATGCAATAGACCTAACCTCCAGTTCACATCAGCCGCAGATCTGCACAGAGCCAATTTTAGCAGTATTTCAAAAAATGCTGGCTAAGTGCAGAGAAAGTTAGATCTACTTGTATTCAAACTAGTTATCACTGACTTACCTGTACCCACAGCTGATGCCTCACAATTTAAACCTCGGTGTCTCAGAAGTGCTGCCAGAAGATAACCAGAAAGCTATTAGCACAAATCAGTATTTGCCAAGTACGCTTTTTAGAATTTTTTCCTTCTCCCTCCTCTGTGCTGTATTCATAGGAATGTGGCTTTAGTGAGTAAAGTGATGAACTCCTCCTTTTCAGGTACACCACGGAGACGTTTCATGAACATCAGCAGGTCAACCACTGCTACTCTTCCAATACTGACATTGGAAATATGGCTCTAGTTTCCAGAGATGTTGATAACTTTTAGAAGTTAAAATAAATAAAAAAAAAAACCACCTTAAAAGAAAGCTTATACACACATTGCATGGATAAAATAAATGGTTTTTGAGGGGCTTCACATTACTACCAAATTTACTGCCTCATGGATTCAACCTCAGCCTGAGGGAATGTTACTTATCTCTTGCCATACTGCTGCAAATCCAAAAGGAAAAAGAAACCACAGCTATATCCCTGGTTTCTCTTTAAAAATGTATAAAAATCAATTCTCCTATTTAAAAGGGCTTTTTGCTTCGCATTAAAACAATACATTTGTTCAGTTGAAGAGATCAAACACTGTCTAACTCCACCAGTTTAGGACAATGCGCTATTATGCTTCCAAGTCACATGTAGCACATATCAAACGAGACGTCAGAGAAGCAAGGCATTTAAATGCATATTTGACATACTTTTTGCAAGACAGTATGTTTCACTTCTCAATGGGGCTGTGGGTGGGAGAGGAAAAGGTTCGTTTCTTCTGGATTCGAGCGTAAAGGCATCACTTGGCAATTCAAATCATCAGATGTTACAACTGCCCACCGCTGGCTGCTGCCACGTAGAGGGACAACCCGTGCCAGAGATCACCATCCTGCATATTGAGAGGGAGCGTTCACAATCACCATCTGTCTCCTCAGACAGCGGCGTTACACAGCCCTCACGCCGCAATGCCAACGTGAGTAATTTGTCACAAAACCTCCACGCCACTCATTCTTAGCTGCGCAGAACAATATTTACTATTCTCAAGTACCCTGTGTGACTGGAGTTATAGCGAGCCTTGGACAATGAAGAAAAAACAACGTCTGCTGAAAGGTCCAAAGTTGCTGCTGCTATTTTGCGAAGCAGCTTCTACAATGTTAGGTTCTGGTCAAAGCAAGGTTTCCCTCACATTTCTTGTCTCTGCTTCTGGAAGGGATGAAACCTCCCCGTATTTGCCATCTGTTGATTAACATGTGTAAACATCCCTCATCTAAGAGCCTGCAAATGACAGGAGACATTTTAGCTTACACAAATATACCAAGCCAGGTGCAGCAGATGTAGGTGCCTGAACTCTATGTTACATTAAAACCACAGTTTGTTTGCATCTGTCATGATTTTGCAAAAAAATAACCATATTCACGGGTAAAGTTCCTGTAATTCATTCATCTTCCCCAGCTCCACGCTCACCTTTACACTAATGAACAAAGCCAAACTTCAGATTTCTGTCTGGATGCTCATCAAACACCACCACGCAGATGTTATTTAGCACTTCTCACATGGAAGGCTCTTAGTCCCTTGGAGGATATCAAAAGCATTATGGACAATTTGCAAATGAGGGATGCGAGAACCAGAAGTATCGGTATGCGGAGAGATGGAGTTGGCCAATCGGAGAATGCAGGTGCACAAGAAATTCAAACTACAAGTTTATGCTGAAGTGGCTAATCTCATCTACTGCTCGTTTGAACAAGCTGCTGATTTTCCTACAGGAAAATAAAGTAAATGCCAAAAAACTTTACTAAAAGCAGCCTAGTAAGATTACATTAAACTTCTACAGGCATTTGAGTAAAATTTAAATACCTTTAATTTGATTTAATGTACTTAACTGAGAAGTAAAGAAACTAGAAATAAAGCCACTTAAACTCTGCTTAGAAGTCCTTGTATACTACCGTAATTTAATCCACTTCCAAAGAATATCTTAGTCCAGATGAATTTTTCCAAGTGTTCCTGTGTAGACAAACCCTCAGCATATGCTAAATGCAGAGGCAGCTTTCTCAAAGAAGATAAACCACCTTATGCTTAGCATAATAGATTGAGATTACTGATGGGTTGCTGGTGACCTACAAATTCACCTTATAACACACCAAAATTCCACTTACATACCCTCAAGTGCCAGAAAAACCCAAATATCCTTCATCTCAGGTTCAATGTTTCCCATCTACCGGAAATTAAATCTTTATTTTTGAGCTTGTAGCAAAACCCAGTTTCAAATACGCTCTCAATTGGATCTCTGTTTTAGTGTCACTTAAATCTAAAAGGAAGGTTTCACATACAACACCTAATATTTTATCTGCCATCACGAAGATCATTGGCTGCCTACAGACGGGTTGATGCAGTTTAATTTCATGTCAAAGTCTTAACTTCAGTCAAATGAAACGCACCTCCTTCACAGTCAGAGTTTTCCAGACTTTCTTAAGACTCAATGATGACCTGCAGGAGGTTTTTGGAGGGCATGAGGTCAGGTTGACTCTTCTGCATGCAAAGCCTCATCATGTGTAGAGAGGCCATGTGTAAAACCCTTCACCAAGTGGACCCAGTTCTCTCTGTACGAAGCAGACGTCAGCTTACAAACTTGTTTGTAAAACACAGGACTCTGGTTTGCAGTTCTGACCATTTGGCACTGTGCAACCACAGTGGAGATGTTCTTCTGCCTAAACTCATCGTCCCACGAGAGCCACAGAAACTGTTCTGTAGGTCACGGGCAACCACCCCACCTAACCCACCCACCGCCTTACAGTGAGGTGGGCCTGAGGAGAAGCCAGCACCAGCAGTCACAGGTAAGACAAGACCTGAAACCAAGCAAAGAAGTTCTACCAGGCTTCATCACTGGTCCCTCAAATAAGTGAAGAGAAAGCCTCCCAGCCCTATCTAAGGGGGAAGATGGGTCAGCGGCCAAGGCTGGAGAGGAACGCAAGGAGGCTCAGCCATTGAAATTGGTAGGAACTAATGCACAGCAGGCTGGTATTTGAAGTCTTGGTTTTGTTGTGAAAAACCTACCTTCCCAATCTGGTCAACTAATGGAAGTAAAACACTCAAAGCAAGTTGTGGAAGCTTGTGCAGGAGCCTATAAACTGTGTTTTCACTAAGAGTTTAGCTTAAGTTAGCTAAATTAAGAACCCACCCTATTTCATAGTGAATTCAAGGATACAGATGAAACCAGAAATGCATCTCCTCCCACTCCGATCACCAACCCCCACAGAAAACCATTTAAATAGCAGAGATTTGTAATCTAGAACAGAGCGCAATATTCTAGGAAGTACCATCTAATTTAAATAAATCTCCCTCATTAACTTTAAAGCATTCTAAAACGCATCATCACCGCTTCGTTATTTACTTGGTATTTCACACTAGATCTCCCAAACATTCAGATACACAAATGGGTAATGATAGAATTACAGTATTCGGTCAAATAATGAATTTGAAATTGTAAATTTATTCTGAATACTGGTTGAATTTTCTGTAGCTATGTAGCTGCTACAGCTCCGTTCTCTAAGTATTCTCTCAAGTCACAGAATTCCTGAATATTTTAACTGCATACATGCAAAGAAGCTGTTTTCTTTCTAAGTTCTTATGTGGGTCATTATTACAGAACTAAATGCCTCACAGTTCTTCATGCATTTATTCTCTCAGTGCCCCTCTCAGACAGCACTACCAGACAGATTTAGCTACTAAATCAATAAAAAAAACTACCAGGGAATCATGTAAACCAGAAGTATACAAAGAGCAGAGAATACAAGAGCAAAAAATCAGCATTTGAGTGGAACCACAACACGGATTTACTCAACTTCAGGAGTAAGCAACAAAACTCAGGATTTTCTTTGGTGACCTATGAGGCTGAACCTCAGTTGTTCTTGGGAGCATAACTTTGGGTTGGAAAGGTCAGAAAGATACAATTCCCCTCAAAACGTGCAAGCGATATAAAGGTGATGCAAAGTGGGTTCACTCTGTGCCTATTAAATATAACTGGGAACAAATCCGGGGTGAAGTGAGGATAAGCATATGCAACTTAACTGAGTATCTGCAAGGTGATAATGCAGAGAAAATGATTCTTTTTTCCATCATATGCCTGGAACAGCTACTTAAACTGCAGCGAAGCAGAGATGAGTAACTCGCACAGCTAACGGGGTGTACGCAGCATCACGTGTAGCAGACTGCACAGAACACAAAGTATTTGCAAATACTTCTGCCACAGCAAGAGGTCCAAGGACATCTTTTGAACCTGGTGAACTGCAAGTCCTGCTGCAATAACAAAACAGCCCCTCTTTCCTGATGTGATGCTTCGAGATAAAACTTGGAGCGCGTTCACCTTCTGAGCAAATGAGAAGTCCAACTGTTAACCCAGCACTGCCAGGGCACCACCAAACCGTGTCCCTCAGCACCACATCTACACAGCTTTGAAACCCCTCCAGGGATGGGGACTCCACCACTGCCCTGGGCAGCCTGGGCCAGAGCTTGACAACCCTTCTGGGTAGAAATTTTTCCTAATGTCCAACCTAAACCTCCCCTGGTGCCACTCGAAGCTGTTTCCTCTTGTCCTGTTGCCTGTTCCTTGGGAGAAGAGACCGACCCCACCTCGCTCCAACCTCCTTTCATGGAGTTGTCAAGAGCGAGAAGGTCTTCCCTGAGCCTCCTTTCCTCCAGGCTAAACAACGCCAGGTCCCTGAGCTCCTCCTCTAAAGATCTGTGCTCTAGACACTTCGTTTCCCTTCTCTGGATAGGGCTCCAGCCCCTCAACATCCTTCTTGGAGTGAGGGGCCCAAAACTGAACCCAGGATTCGAGGGGCAGCCTCGAGGGGCAAGTACAGGGAACATTTCCTGCCCTGGCCCTGCTGGCCACGCTAGCACTGATAGAAGCCAGGATGGGGTTGGCCTTCTTGGCCACCTGGGCACACGCTGGCTCATCTCCAGCCGGTTGTTGATGAACACAGTAGATAGCAACAGCCAGTCCAAGAGAAAGCAGCAGCCATGCCCAGCGCCGCCTGGATTCAGAGCTGTATGAAGATCAGTGCAGGAAGATCAGTCAGCTCCCCAACAGCAACTATCCTGAAGGGACCAGCTTTATCCACCCTGACCAGATGGTTTCACAGCTTTAATGAGCTCTGTAACAGAAGGTTCAGGGCCAGCCATCCAAGCAGCACCAGAATGACGATGTATCTTTAACCTCAATGGAATAAGGAGCCAAAAAAGAGCAAGCGTGACAAAAGAAAAAAATATTCCTAGATTTTCTAAGTCTGATTCAAAGCAGTTTTCCAAAGCTAGGCTGCAAGGTGGGTAAAAAAAATAGAGATAGTCAATATAAAAGACAAATGTATGTGATTTGTGTAAAAACAGGCTATTACCTGGATATAAATTGTTTGATTTGCTATTTATTAAGTACTTGTAAAGTGCTCAGTGTTATCCAAGGTACAAAGAGAATTGTCTTCTGCTTTAAGGAACTGACAATCTAAATGACAAAAGGGAATAGACAAGGTGCAACGAGAAGCCAGTGATGAATGAGGAGTATTTTGATTGTGTTTTGAATCTGATTGCTTCTTGTCGGCACCTCTGAGCTGCAGTTCTCGCTACAGATCTGCTGACACGTGGGCAAGCGTGGCAGAGCATTGGTAAGACATCCGTGACACGAGTAGCACAGAGAAAGCCAAAGTCAGGATGAGACTAAAAAAAGACAAGGTTGGGTTTGCTATTAGCACAGGGAGGAAAAGCATGAAGGATGTCTTGAGCAATCTGAAAAACGCTGGAGATGAGGAAAGAAAGCTGCAGCAACCTGATACTTAGAACATGAGATTAAGACACAGTCCCTGTAAGAAATCGCAGCTGAAGCTGATGTAATGGTCAAAAGGCAGACCAGAGCAACCCTGCTTTACAAAACTCTCAGAAAAACCAACGTGGCCATCCAGGAGACCCAGCTGATGAAGGCAGGTGATGAAGGAGTCCAGTATCAGCTGTTCGGAGTCATACAAACAGTTATGCAGTTAGGAAAAAAAAAAAAGGAGTAATTTTTATGGGAGCCTTGAGAGCACATTCATTACTAGAGGTCCAACGTGTTACATTTCTTCATACAGTTGATGAGTGAACTAGCCAAGAGTTCTTACATTGCCAGAGGAACTGCTGTCACAGATAGGCTTCATTCAAATGGGCTTTTGGTTTTTTAGTAGGTGTCCTTTTGGTCTCCCCCCACCACCAAATCCCCAACCTCCACCAGCATTCAAATTTCTTTTAAGTGAATTTATTTTTCTCTTTCCCCACTTACAAACGTAAGAGAGAACAAAACATTGTTTGTTTGTTTTCTTTACTTGATAGGAGACCAGTTTTTCTCCAGTTTGGTGGTACTCCAAGTGAAAAGGACAGCAGATACACTCTTGGCAACCGTACAGGGTGGTTTATTTGTTTTTCTATAAAACGTTTCACTGTGCCAGCTTTCTGAGTAACCTCAGAAATAACACACTTTCCCTGACAGATGACAGCAGAGTGCAGTTAATAAACAAATTAGACCCATATGAAAATGTGATTCATACACAACTCTGTTAGTCCAAAGAATAAGATGGTACATGGCTACCAAAGAGGCCATCCTCATACATAAGCCTTCAAATAAAAATCCTTTCCAGGACTTCCACAAAGCTCTTTTTCCAGCTCTTCAGCACTTTGCTACTGTGCAAAACTCCTCTCGCAACAGAAGAATCCCTCTTGCAATGAAGCTTGAAGGTCCAGCATGAACAGAACTGTGTCCTCACAGCACCTGAGAGCCTCTCTCACAATGAAGCTTGAAGGTCCAGCATGAACAGAACTGTCTCTTTACAGCACCTCAGAACCCCTCTTACAACAAAGCATGAAGGTCCAGCACGATCAGAACTCACAGCACCTCACACACAGGGTAAGACCTATCAGCTGGTTTTACTGCAACCACACGAAAGCAGAAAGAGTTTGAGAAGGTTCAGATAATTAATTGGCTTTTTTGCATTAAAAAAAAAGGAAGATGCAAACAAGCATAAAAATCTACGATGGTAGCACCACTTTCACCGTACGGCGAACAAATCAGCGTCTCCTCCCATGACTGATGACAAGCTCCCACGTGGTACAGTTCGCGCTAAGGACAGCGGGATTTGCGAGCACGCTGGTAGAACGAAGGGTTTAAGTCAGGCAACAGAAGTGCTCTCAGTCGGCGCACGTAAAGGATCACCCTGCTCGAGGATTTTCATCCCAAGACCTCATGCACACGCTCGAAGCGAGTAGCTGTTGTTGGCACCATCAGCCACGCGCTTGTGACCACGACAAATGCATTGCACACCCAGAACGAGGGAATTTCAAGCCACCGTAGGCTACACGGAAAAGTTTATAAATAAAACCCCTTGTTTCTTCCTCCTCCTCTCCCCCGTGTCAGGTCCGGCTCCAGGGGATGAAGGGGATTACTGCAGAAATCCGGAGAGATTGGCAGTGTGACGGAGCCAGGGATAGGAAGTCTGACCGACACGGGAGACCTGCCTCGGCGACTGACTCAGCTTCTGACCCACTTTATGAACGCGGCCAAACCGCTTCCTGGTCCCACTGCCCCTCTCCCAGACTCTGTGTGATCTTACTCAATGAGGCCAAGATCTCCAAGGCAGCTCCTGCCTCTGGTTTTGGTGAGGAACAGCCTTATAGGCTTGAATAACACCTTAGTACAAGAGGGAGCTCATTTTACTAGGATCTGCCATGCCAAGAATAAAACCATCTTTCCACTTCAATAATGAACAAAACCCACACAGTTAAACCTGTTAATAGTCTTTAAAAATACCTACAGCTGGAAGAGGAGCTTGTTGCTCTCATTCACAAGTTTGCCGTATCCTCACCGACGCCTACGATCTCCCCTGAAGGGCTATTTACAGAGACTTTTCTCCCAGGGTCCAAGCTTTCCCTTCATGTCCTTTCCTTCCCCTTCTCTCCTGCTCCATCCCCTCTTCTAGCAGAGCCCCTCAGTCACGTCAGGCAAACTATCTGTGGCGTGATGCGAGGACCTGATCTGAGCCTCAAGAGAGCAGAAAAAATAATCTGAAGAAGACCAAACCGTTTATTTTTAACCTGGATGGGTTCCTCAGCTGAGCTTATTCCCCCCCCACAACAGGTGGATCAACACACCTGAGGAAGAAGCAGAGCAAACCAAGCTCCAACTACCACTGATGGAGATGAACGTATCCATTAGTAGGACAGGCGTGTTTTTAAAAGATTTAATATTGGAGTAGGGGGTTCTCACACTGGGGAACTCTTTAAACATCATAAAATGGACTTAATACATATTCCTTATGTTGTTCACAGTTTCCTTTGCCAGTTTGGCTAATTATATGATATTTAAGTTTAAACATATGTTGCCTCCCTTGCAGTGAATCCTCTCCTCCTACACGATACAGTGAAGTCATCTCGCTGACTTCAAGCCGAATCCTGCACCCTCTCAAGGAGGTGGGCACTTTTAGTTCATCTGGAAGACAGTCCAGCCCCGAGAGCACAGCGATTCTTCTTGCAGTAAGCTACCAGGAGCTCTACCACCATCAATACCCTGAAACACGCCGTCCAGGTGCCATATGTTAAAGAACTAGCATAACTTCCACCATCCTGGGCATATGGTAAGAGACACTTGAGATGAGTCTGCATCGGTGTGGAAGGTGGACCAGTAGATCAGAGGCTTCTACTCACCTTCCTTCCACACCATCAATTGACTTGATTTTTATGTCTTTTTTTTTTTTAAGCAAAACATAACAAAGAACAACATTCCAAATGGAAGTGGCCAAACATTAAGCAAAAGAAAAAGTATTCAGAAGGGCAAAAAAAAAATAATCTTGCAGCCCTTTACGAATCGTCATGTGCTGCAGACAGGAAAATCTCCTTCATTTGGCACATTCCACATTACGAGGGCTGTTAGTAAGCAGAGCAGCTGAGTACGCCACAATAACTGTGTTTCCTTAGCTTACAGAGTACAGGATTTAAAGGGAAAAGACAGCCACTGAAAATAATTGCATTAAAATGACATTAGCCCACAAACCCAGCAGAGGCATATATATATAATATGCAGGACTGCTACAGAAGCAGTAACTTGGAACTAATGTCTGTAAAAGATGAATAATCCTGTGCTGATTGGGATTCAAAATCCTAAAGGAGGAAAGTTCACCTCAAATAGTGTTCCCCAAGAGAGGGAGCAGGGGGGGGAAGAAAAGGAAAAACGTGGCCTAGTTAAAAAATATCAGTAGGTAGGAACGTAAACTGTAAAATGATGTGGTTCCCAAAGGACTAACGTTTTTTATGGTTTATACACACATTCCCACACATTCCTTCTCAAAGAGGACTTTGAAAATAAATCTAATTTTAAGAACTGTAAATGAAATAGACGTGCGAGAATTTAAACGCTTAGGCTAGAAAAGACCAAAACCTCAGAGACTAGAGCTAAAAAAGGCAGCCAGGACTCGAGTGGACTAAGACACAGCCAGCAGCAACAGCTGTAATTCCATCAGTGGATGTACTTTACAACAGTCCGTGAGTCTTGATGCCACAAGGGCTTAGAAAAGAACAGTATCACCACAAAAAAAGGTACTTAATAAAGCTAAGTGTTAGAATGGAGAGATGTGGCAAACTCAAGGGAGCGCGCTTTCCTCAAATTGAAGAGGAAACTTATGCTAAGTGCAGGGAATAGAAGTAATTATTTTAAAGATTAAAAAGATGTTGAGCTACAGCACCTATTTATTTCATCTAGGAAGAGGTTCCAGAAGTAAGCAATGGTACTATTGGCCAGGAGGAATTAACAAAACTCCCCAAGTTTCTTCTCCCAGTTCTTCTTCTTCCAGTTTTTTTTTCCTTGGTTAGCTGCAGGTCAAAAGGAAGAACTAAGCCACTAGCTGAGGCCTGAGGAAAATCATGGTAGAAACTACTATCAGACCAGCTCGAAGAAGACTTCACCAGACCTGGTGCCTTGTTAGCCATCTGAATTCACACCGCTCCTCCAAATCGGAGAGGAGTAATAAATTCTACCTAACGAGCAAGCCAGCATTTGGAAACAATTAACATCCCATTTTCCTTAACCATCATGTTCAGGGAAGTTTTTACTTCCCTTCGGCATCCCTGCAGAATTTAAAATATTTATAAACAGACGAAAAAAAACAAAAACAAACTCTGTGGACTTTACAGGTACAGCAAAACTAACCAGCTCCATGCTTTAGGATGTTTAAGCTCCTAAAGACTATCAAACAGAAAATTAATTTGCAATCCATCCTTACCAGCCAGTTAAAAGTTTCTTTTTAGTTGAGCTCCCCACTAAAGCAAGACTTTATAACTCTCTATCTGTATTTATCTACCATCTGCACAGCACTCTCCCATATGGACACACAGTACATGTTTTTAGGTTCTTGTGAAGTCTCCTTCGTTAGCAGTATTACCTCCCAATTCTGCTTTTTCATTGTATGATCAGCACAGGATTGCCTGAAAGTGAATAAAATATAGCACTTTGTTGAAGTTTTGATGGTTTTAATGCGCTTCCCTGCGAGGGGCAGGGCTCAGGCAAACCCATCTGAACCCCTGGGGCAGGTCTCCAGCTGTTGAAGGTTCACATCCGAGTCTCTCCCTTCGTTTCAGCTCCATCCAGTTCCCTACTTACACAAAACCTGTCCGAACTTTGCATCTTTGGGATGTCTACTGCTCTTCTGGTTGGGCTAAATCCACTGACAGTTTAATAGTGACTCTAGAGGAAAGGAGGAGACACAGATTCCACACATACAAGTAACAGAATCTGGTGCTTTTTCTAAGATAAAAATTGAGAGGGGAGAGATGACTCAACTTTTGAAACAGGAGCCCTGCCTGCTCTGCACACCTTAGACAACATTTGGCCAGCAGAAATCCATCCTTAAGCTTTGCTTAAATGCTTGAAACATCAAGTAACAAAGACAGTTACAGAATCACAGACTGGTGGGGGTTGGAAGGGACCTCTGGGGATCATCTCGTCCAACCCCCTGCTCCAGCAGGTCACGCAGAGCAGGGTACCCAGGATCATGTCCAGGTGGGTTTGGAATCTCTCCAGAGAAGGAGACTCCACAACCTCTCTGGGCAGCCTGGGCCAGGCTCTGGCACCCTCACAGCAAGTAAATTTTTCTTCCTGTTGAGATGGAAGGAACATCCTCTGTTTGTTTGTACCTGTCCCCGGGCACCACTGAAAAGAGTCTGGCCCCATCCACTTGCCCCCCACCCCTTAGGTATTGATAAGCTTTGATTCCACCTGATGCTCTCTTTTATATGTGATTTCAGCTGACGCTTCCATTTCATTGTACAAGAATTTCTTCCAGCCCCAGTGAAAACTGGCATTTTTAATCAACCTTGTCATTCCTGAACTTTTCAAATAAATATCTAAAGTTAAACAACTCTAAAGCTGTTGCTGTTCATCCTTACACTTCCATCAGTTATTTGCATAGTCATTCCCACTCCGATTTACTCCTTCCTTTCATGATTGCTTAAGTCTACACAGAAAATGAGAACAGTAAATCAAACTAAGCGCTTGGCAGGCACGTATTGGTGAGATCACAGCGAGCTCCTGGAATAGCACAGGCTATTTTCTCATATGGAAAAGGCTCGTGAAGTTTTAGTAACCATCATCTGACCCAATGAGCAATACTGAGAAGGACACAGGCCGCTGCGGAAACCGGCTGTTAACTGGGTGAACACCCAAGGAGCTGACAGAATTGGCATCCACAGCTTCACAACTGTGTCATGTTATGTGATCTAGCCCCTATTACTGCATTAATAAAACCAGCGCAGACCAGAGCTTTTTAATCTACTCACATGAAGGAGCTCAGAGGTAGAAAGCAAGAAGCGGGGGTACAAAGTCCCCATTAAAAGCTAAGCTTGAATACACAGAGAGGGTTTCAGTTCTCTGGCTAAAAAAAAATAAAATAAAGGGTTTTATAGTCAAGAAAAATAAGGTATTGTTTAGGAAAGGTGCATTCAGCCCAAGGAGAACAGCAGAAGAATTACTTAAAATGCGTCTGTGATTCATCGTGGTTCAATAACTTCTCCTGAATGCTAATGTGTTTCGGAGAGATAGAAAGGCTCGTGCAGGTGTGACAGAAGCGATTAGTCAGTTATTAGTAAGCTGCTGGCTTTGTTGGCAGCCACGCTGCTGAAGCCGTACATTGGTACGGGGCCCGCCGGTAACTCTCCACGCGCTGCCGGGATAGTCGGGATAACAAATTACATCTGCAAGCGTTCATTTTTTTTCTCCTCACTTTGCCCGCCTTCAGGGTCAAATTTGTAGTTCAAGAAAACGCAACATGCTTAAGTCAGTGTGGTTCCTTCCTTCAGTGGATAGGCCGAGCCTAAATTAATCCAAAAGCCCCTAATTGAAGTGGTAACTCAGCCTCTCCTCTCCAAGACCTTCTAAAAAGGCGCTTATTTCCGAAGTACAACTACATGGATCTATCCACATGGGCCAGCACAGGCAGGCTGGTCTGAATTTAAACTCCTCTTGCTTTCGTGTAACTCTTCCCTCCACCAGTAGCTTTACTTGCTCATTTCTACAGGTCCTGCAACAACATTTAGAGAAGATTCGCCAATGCATCGCCTATCACTCACTATCACTTTTCTAACGCAGAAGTCAGAACAGTACCAAGGACTGCTCGATTTCATTCATTTCGAGCTTTCAAGGAAATAACACCGTGATGCCTTAATTACACATGATGTTCAAGCCTTAAAAAGGGATCCTCCAACAGAAACACATAATCCAACAATATAATCCAAGCAATCACGGTCCAACAACCACCGGCGTGCTCACAGCACCCAGGAGCAGCCTGGCTTTGGCTCCGTGCCTCGCCACACACCAGACACTCAACTGCTGCAGCCCATCCTCACCACGAGACGGACATTGCTATTTTTTGTAGCCCAGTGGATTTCTGAAATGAACAGAAAATAATCCGCTAGCGGCTGAATTTATTAGCTGTACAAAATTTGCAGGGTCAAAGGGCAGTGAAATGAGATGAAAACCATTAATCCAGCAGACTTCAGGCTCTTTTGATAAAGCCATATGCCTGCGTCCTTTATCCGACTACAGTTCCCATTAAATTTGCAGGAACTCCGTTTCCAGCTACAGTTTAATGGCTAATTTCTGAACATTCACAACCATCAAAAAAATAAGCAAAGACCCTACTGCCCTACTGTGCTACCATGCGGCGTGTTTGCACACGTGTGCATGGATGTACGAGCCAAACATTTTGATTAAAAGAATGCTCCCCGAATACAAATTGCAACCTCTTGTCTCCTAAATACCAAAAATCTTCATGAGGAGACTTCCTAAGCTGTTTACAAAGTAGCTATTGTCAGAAGCAGGGCTGCATAAAAGATGGGTGCTTCCCACTGATCTGACCCATGCGTTTGTTTTCACCATCATTATTCATGCCTGTACAGTAAAAAAAAAAAACATGACCCTTATCTGTCTTATTTTGTGCATAATCAACAGGATTGCCTACAAACCCCAAAACTTTAGCATGTGTTTCATTGTAGTTTAATGGGAACAAGAATCCTCCCCAAGAATCCTTCACACCCACCCACCTTAAAAGACCCAGAATAATCTAGGATTGGCCTTAAAAGCCCAAGCGCTTCCTAGCTCAAGAACTTCCTTACTCCCACTGCGGCCTTATGGTAGACAACCCATAATGCTGCCTGCTGAGCACTCAAACAAGCTCTGCAACAGCAAACAGAAAGGACTGGGAGGAAAACAAAAAGAATAAGGAGAAAGCCCAGAGTGATGGTTGTGAGAGAACTGCCAGTTTGTGCTCCTGAGCTGTAGGACAATCCAAGTTGTGACAGAGCTTCACCATCCACCTCAGAGGATGCAAATGTTGTTTATGAACATGTTATGGTCCTGTCCTGCCCCCAGCTACAGATTTGGCACCCAGCTGGACAACATATTATATTACGTAAATATATATTATATAAAAATAAGCAAGTATGTGTGTACACAAATACGCTGTGGAGGAGTGAGGTGTTACTGAGGAACTTTTACCTGATGAATGCGCTATTATATATCCCTCTTCCATTCTTCAGAGCCAGTTATAAGGTACACGACAGCCCAGCAATATTCACATTCAGTCTCCATACCCCTGCCAGACTAAGCTTGTGTGGCTGAGTCAGGAGGAAAAAAACCCAAAATACATAATTATGCATCACATAGTAATTTAAATTACTATACTAAAACACTAGAGATCACCAACTCCCTGTTTCAGGCTTATCTTGCAAAAAATATGCCAAAATAACCTTGATGATACTCTCCCCTCCCCTTTTTGGCCCTGCTAACGCCTTCCCCTTCTGCTTGCTTTCTTTCTCCCTTCTCCACCTTCATTTAATCTTATTCTACCATTCTCAAAAGTTTAAAGGAAAACAAACGGCTTTTTTCAGCCATTTCTTTGCTGTGCCAACTGGTATCCCCCCCCACAACCCTTCCTAAACTCCACTCCATTCTTTCAAGAGCAGCGTTTTCTGTTGCGAGTGCCGGAGGCCAGGAAGGCTCCTGGCAGAACAGCCCCGACAAAGAGCCCGCGACTGAACAATCTCTTTTTTTGTGAGAGGAGATAAGGAAGTCAAAGAAGTGGGTTTTAAAGGAAGAATAAAAAAAAAAAAGCCGCTGGCGTTGGCAGTTTTTAAATAAACACACACAAATCTTCCCTTCCACAGGGGCAGGTGACGTACAACGGCTTTTGCCACCAATGAACGCGCGCTCCTACCTACAGAAAAGAAGGGGAAGACGTTGTAGCGTGGATCTTATATAGCCATAGATGTAAATAAACACTCCCGTAATTCTACTGTTTCTGCAGAAGCAGCAGTGAGGCCAAACGCTACGTATTTCTGCTGGTTCTTCTCGCTCCTCATTGACAATCACATGAGGCATTGACAACAGCAGAAAGATGCTGATTTTTGTTGCGATCAGTTTGAAAGAATTACTGCAGAAACGTGCATTATTTCACGCCGATGTTTCAGCACCCAATCTCATTGCGTACAAAGGTAACGACGCTGCTCCAAAGATGTAGTTGCTCTAACACAAAATCAGAGAAGGTCCTTTTTCTAAAGACAGTTATTCTGCTTTAGTAGCACGCCGGCGAGAGAGAAGCAGACAAATCTCCTTCCAGCATACAAACTGCTCTGCAAATAGCTAAAGCCTTTGCAATTATCACATGTATCACTCTCACCACTCTCCTGAATTCCTCAATAGGACCAGAAGCAGCCGGAGACCAGTGTTAGACCTTCGAAAGGAAAAAGCAACTTGGAATATTTTAACAGACTTTATCCATTTCTCATACAATTGAAGGAAGGCGCCTGCCTTTCTCTGAACTCATTTTTTCATTCAACACTTAAGTGCCGTGAACCCATGAACCGAATCTTTGCACCAAGGGGTTACACACTGAAGAGTCAACATTTTCAGCACTGGGTATCAGAGATAATTCTCTTTCTTCCTCTTGTAAAGGCCAGAATCTGTAGTGGTTGAACACCACCGGACTGAATGGTGTTCAGTTCTCAGGAGGAACTGAGCTATGCCAGCAGTTCAGGATTCATTGGCTAATATTTTTATTGGAAATATTAAGGCAAATTATTACTAGCTTTCACTGTGTGAGACCAACACAACCACCTGCACAGCTCTCCTCATGATGCCAGCAAAAAGTTACAAATTTAGTTCTTATTTTGCACAAAAAACCTCCAAAACATCAGATATTTTTCAGTTCTAAGCAGAGATATCCAGACACGAAATCAGTTTGGACAGAAAGTGATGGAGAATGCCAAGGATTAGTAGCTTTCAACTAAACCATGTAGCTACTTTGTGATTTTCGTCTATGGACAACCTTTAGTAACACAGAGCAACTACTGCTCAAGGGACAGAGCTGTTGCCTGTAGAATTACTGGAACAATTAACTCTTTCATTGAGGAAAGACGGAGCTAATGGTCCTTCCCCTTGTGACATCTAGGTGTTTCCAGAGAATCTCTCAGTACACTCCTTTAAGAGCTTGTGTCAGTAACACTTTAAAACCACCTTTATGCACATCTGTTGACAAAGTGCCTTCTAAAAAAGCCCCTTGTTCTTTGGCTTTGTGCCAGCATCAGATTAAGAAACGAAAACAAACAATAGCAGGTATCTCAAACCGAACCCAACCATCACATCTCTGCCTTCAGCACACACTAAAAGAGTTGCAGAATTTCTGCCTACAGCCGATCTGTAGATTTATTCTGAAATACTGAAACAGCGAGACCTGAAGAGAGCTGCCCTGAGCTCCTACCAGTGTTTGGTGGGACCTCCTCTACCATCCAAGGAGCTCCTCTGCCATCATTCAGTAGATGGAGTAGGAGCAGTCCAGTTCTGCCTGTACCTGCAAAGATTTGATGGTAGATCTTCTCTGCCCAGTTCAGCTGAATCAGCTCACCGAGGCAGTACAGCTCCAGCAGTGACTTCATACTACACTCTGAACAAAAGAGGAGATAACAAGAGTTCCTGCTGCTGATACACACTGTCTGCGCTGTCCCCAGGGAAGGCACCTCCCCAGCTTTTATTGGGAAAAGAGCTCCCAAATACATCCCTTCACGTCTGCATTTTGCCTATGCTCTACCCTTGTATTTTTAAATCAGCATCGAGAAGATGCTCAAAACAACTCTTGAGTTTTCCAACTGCTTCAGGTTACCTTTATCAACACAGAACACACCTCTGCCTTGCTCCTCCTTGTAACTTCTCCACAGAATGAGTAAAGACCAAGTATCCATGCTGACCATAGCAGACTTCCCCATCCCTTCCAGTAAATACTGTGGATTAAGAGATTTTGCTGCAGCTCTCACAAGCTAACAGCATTACAATTGATTTTTTCAGTGGTGCTACTTGTGTCAGAACAGATCCAGATCAATTTTTTTATGAAGATACTTTTCTCCCAAGGCTTCTAAGTAGCGCCTCTTGCCTCATTTGGGATGCTTGTGAGGTGACAACACACACATGGACTACCATCATTAAAACACAACTCTCTTCCCTTCAGCTAATACTGATAATGCCGTTAATTAACACACATAGCTGTAATTACACATGCATAAGTAATCCTGGCTATCTCAACACAGATGAGACTGCTGGAAACAGACTGGGATGAAGAATCTAGATGACGCACAAAATATTTTGAGCCCTAACTGGAGTTATCCCTACTGCTTCTTACCAGAATCCACACTGTGTAGCACACCTGAATTCTTTCCTTCCTGTGGGAATACTGCTGGAGTTGAAACCTTAGAGAGCAGCTGTCCTGAGGATGCACTCACTCAGAACACCAGGCTTTATCTAGAACCACAGAATTACTGAGATTGGAAAAGACCTTTAAGATCATTGAGCCCACCTGTTAACCCAGCACTGCCAGGTCACCACTAACCATGTCCCTCAGCACCACATCTCCACAGCTTTTAAATCCCTCCAGGGATGGAGGCTTCACTACCGCCTTGGGCAGCCTGGGGTAGGGCTTGACAACTCTTTTGGTGAAGACCTTTTTCCTAATATCCAACCTAAACCTCCTCTGGAACAACTTAAGGCCATTTCCTCTTGTCCTATCACTTGTTACTGGGGAGAAAAGCCCGACCCCACCTGGCTCCAACCTCCTTTCAGGGAGTTGTCAAGAGCAAGGTCTCCCCTGAGTCTCCTTTTCTCCAGGCTCAACAAGTCCAGGTCCCTCAGTTGCTCCTCAAGACCGGTGCTCTAGACTCCTCACCAGCTTCCCAATGCAAAGACTGAAACTATATCATTCCAATATCAAACCACCGCCTCTTCCATCACATTAAAATACATAGCTGCACAATTACTATTACAGATCTCAGAATCAGAACCTGTAGCAGAACACGCTGGGCCTGCCCACGTCCTGTCTGGATCCAAGAGGAGGCCATCAGCGATCCAAAAACTGCACTGGGGCTTACCATTTCCAAATGAAATTAAAACCACTGGTTTCCTAAATGACTCCAAATTGCTCGCCCCAGAGGCTACCTCTCTCTTCAATCCATCCATACCCACAGCTGGAGCCTCTTTGTTCCAGAGGAGACAGCCACCAACAGGACAATCTCTAAAGAGGGGCCCCTCCTCTCTGAATTTCAATAGATCAAGAGATAAAAGCCTCAAGACAGGAAAGCAAGGCTTATCCCCTTAGCCAGGCTTACGGGGACCAGTGAACACAGCAAGAACAATTAGTTGGAAATAAAGGATCTGCGGGTTGACTTAGGTTTGATTTTCTAGTCTGGTTTGGTGGTTCTCCATTTACAAGAGAGAAGCCTGACTGCTTTTTCCCTTATGCTGTCATCCCTTTAATTACACAAAAGGAGCCTATAGGCCAGCACAGTTGCTTTTTCGACCTTCAGTATATTAATTACACCAAATTAATTCAAAGCTAAAAGCCTCACCATCTCTAGAGTGAGGTGAAGAATTTTATGAAATTCAAACAACTTGGAACATAACAAAAAAAAAACACCAACCCTGCAAACCTACTGTTTTAATTTTAATTCACCCACCACAATCAGTTGTGGATGTTTTGATCCCTCTGGCACACGAGCCAGGAAATCAATTTGAAATTCCAGTGCAAACAGCCCGAGACCATTTTATTTATGTTTGTTTTAAAATAGAACCCGAATTCCAACTCAGATTTAAAATTATGTAGATTATTTTCTTCCCTTCTCCCTCCGCACACATCTCTCCTTTATCATACCGTGTTTTCTGACTCATTTGCAGCTGCAGGGGATGAAGTCGTTCAAACCTCTGCCTTCCAGAAAACCATCCCAACGCAGCACAACGCTACCGACTCTTGTCACCCACACACGGCTCCAACAAGCTAATTTCCCCAAGGCAGCTGAAGGAGAAAATAGGGTATTTTTTGGCAGGTCAAGAAATAAAAGCCCAGGTCGTTGCATATTAAAAGAAGTTTATGAAAGGTGCTGTACATGTTCCATCCTCAGGCTAACCCGAGGAATACAGGCTGAAATCAGCAGTGTTTTACAGAGAGGGAAGAACAGATGCAGAAGTTTCAAGAGGTCAAGTCCAAATATGTCAGAGAAGAAAGTCAGGAGAGAGAAAGGCTCAGAGCAGCACAGGGCAGAAGAGATGATTTTTCCCTTTCCAGATTTTAGACGTTAATTTCCACGATTGCACTTTTGTAAAAATTACACTACAAAATATGAAAAATTAGTCATTTCCAAAAAGATCACATAAACTGACCTACTTCTAATATTAGTTACAATTTAAAAAAAAACAACCCTGTATATTTGTCCAAGAGGTGGGCCATGTTCCAAGCCCTTTTCTTCCTTTTCTGGAACTTGCACTAGCTGTCAAATCTGTCTTTGCATCTAATTTATATCTAATTACTTGCCATTGATACAGTGACACTCACACTAAGTGGCCCAAAAGTGGAAAAGACACTATATTTTAGGGATATGGTTTAGTTGAGGACTTGTCAGTGTTAGGTTAATGATTGGAAAAGACCTTGAAGATCAAGTCCAATCTAGGCAAGTCTGTGATTTTCTTTTGACTTTGTAGGCTTTTTGGTTGGATCTTTTTTCCGCTCCCTTTACAATCTTCTCCCGAGCTGTTAACAACCTCCACATCAAACGTTCTGTCTTTTGCTCTCCCCCCCCCATGGAAGTTCTCATTTCTTCGAATTTTCTACCTTTTATTTTTCCAGGAAAATAAGAAACTTTGATGCCTAACTATAGGAGAAGAGATTATGGACTGCCAAGAAAGTATAGCTCAGAATTAAACCCCACACCCAGACCAGAATTGTGTGAGTCTGGAGAGCAGCAGGGATGTCAGAGTATGTGTGAAGAGGGACAGTGGGAGGTGAGGTGAAAAGGTTGATAGGAGGAATGTACTTGGACCACAGGGGGTAAAGTCTCAACAGATGAGTGCCCTGGTGCTTAAGGGAGGGGAGAAAAGAAAAAGAGAAGACAAACACCAATACACTTCAGCATTTTAAAATCCCAGTGACCGAAGGGTATACCAGCTATCCTTTCCAGAATGCAAGGACCAGGACTTACATTTGGGGAATATTTTTTTTTTCAGTTGGTTTGGCTCAGCTTTATTGAAAAAGTTTGTCCGGCAGTCCACGCGCTGAGCCAACACTTATCAGGTTTCAATTTCCAGCTGAAGCCACGACCGTTGCTATGAAAACTAATGTGCAATCATGTTCCAGAAAGCAAAGCAATGGAAAAGACTCTATTGGAATGTAACAAATACACTCACTGGCACTAAGAGTCAAAATTACATTATACCAACCTGTGCCATAGACATTTTTCTCCTCTTATTACTCGAGAAGAAATGTGCAAATCCATTTATTGTCTGGCCAGAGGCTATTATGCGAATACTTATCAATTCCTCATTGCCCTAACTCAATAGATTTCATCTCTCTTAAAATATGAAGCAACAATTTGAAGAGTCCCCCTCACCAGAGCAGCTCCAGCAAGATTCAGCAAAGATTCATCCAGCAGATCAAGCCTAGCCAGACAAAAGCCTGAACTACTCACTTGGGGTATCTTTGCCAAGACCCACGTCCCTGACACTTCTGCTGGACTACACGACACACGTACATTGGCTGAAAAAAAAAAAAACCAGGCAAGTAAAATTTTCATTTTGGCTACAAATTCAAGCACCAGAATTCATGCACGTACTAAGAATATATGAATATTTAGCTAAGAGTTCCATACCTTTGGAAAAAAGTGTTAAAACAGCTGCATTTTGTAGAAGTTTAATGAAACACTGACTTTGCTAAACTCTTTCCATGGCTCCCAAACACAGCAAAAATGGTTTCAACTACGTCTTTAAAAATATTTAGAGAATCACTCTCCTATTTTGAAAACATTTATGCATCTCCTATCCCTACACAAAAGATCTAGTCAGTATCAGAAGGAACAGAAGGGCTTCAAGTCAGCAAATACACCAAGGATACTTGACTTGGTCACAGGGAAAGTCAACTACATGCCTGATTTTATAGAAGTTTCTAATAAAGTTAGGAGCTCTGACTCTTTCTATTCTTCCCATCGAGCTGACAATGAGGAAACGCCTCTGAGGAGCACCAGCCATCTAGTCCCAGGAAATACCAACTGAAGGATGATGTGCTAGGAGCATTATTTGAGCCAGTCATCACACCCTACACACCTCTCCTTTTGTTTAACACTTTGGATGTATTTGATCTACAGGTCATCAGCTTCATATATTAAGGAAAAAAGGTCCACCTGGAGCATTCTGCCCATGTTCACGCACCCTCTCTTCAGCTGCAAGAAGCTCTGGGAAATCAGACTGTCTTCAAGGACACATCCTCAGCTGTATTAAAGAATGGGAGTTTAAAGCTGTCGCATCTGAAGTCAAGGTGTCCCTGCCCATGGCAGGAGGGTTGGAACTAGATGATCTAAGGTCCCTTCCAACTCAAAGCATTGTATGACTCTATGAAGTTCTCTCAGAAGCACTGACCCATCCCCCCTTTCAGCTAAGGCAAGCTCAACAAGCAAAAAAAACTAGATTATCACACAGGCACTCATGTGGCTGATAAAATTGCGTCATTGGGGACTGAGTAGTATTTTGGAGACAGTTTTACACTTCACACACCACCCATAAATTAGGGCTGTAAAATAAACACTGAGCTAGAGACTCTGAAAGAACATGAGAGGTGATACATGCTGAAGTCCACAGCTTTCCTTACAAACCTTAAATAAAATTAAGTAATAATCCAAGGGATGTCCAGGAAAGATTTTAAGGACTGGACATAGTTGGTGAAACTATGAGAGCTGGGATAAATAAATACATCAAAGAAGGTACTTGGGTAGAGGTGGCAAACATGCACAAAAAAATTACAAGGAGTGTCTGAGAAATAAAAACCAGAAGGAAAGCAGAGGTAAAAGACAAGAAAACACACAAAGCTACGACAGCTATTATTTTGTAATAGATCTGTTTGAGAACACTTTGTTTTCTTATTCCTCCCCTCCCCAGCCTCTTTGCTGAAGATGATGTTTCACAAACACTTTAAGTCAATCAAATTCAATCTGAAAGGGGAAATCTCCCTCAGCACTGACCGGTAGTTCCAGCTCCCTCCCTTGCACTAGTAGTAGCTCCTGTGGAGTTCTGCAGTGTTATCCGCCTGTAAATGGAACACTGCAGAAGCATCAGTAAGTAGAATTACAACCTCAAAAGCAGCAAGAAGAAGTCACGTATCACATCTACATAACATCTCCAAGCTGTATAGTCAGCCTTCTAAAGAACTCCAAAGGCTGCTCACTAGAACCATATCAAAGTGAGTTAAGTTGTACATAAACCAAAATACTTTTTTTCTAAGGGGACCTCTACCAGCAGTGCCTTGGAGTCTTCTTCACAGCGTGATTTCCTGCCGAACAGAAAAAGGGTGGCTTGTCCACCACTTCCACTCTCACAACTACCTTCCCTCTCCTAGCAGCCATGGAAAACACGCCTACTACAGTCACCTCAGGTACTCACAACGGAAACCTGCCGTTTGGAGAAATATCAACACATTTCCAAGCGTTTGCAAGCAAGCGCCGCGTGCATCACCGTTCACCTCGCTCTTCAGCGCAAGCATGCGTGTTACAAACGAACCTGCTCAGCGCCTTGAGAAGGTAGTAGCTTACTGATGACTACCACACGTGTGGCACCAGCCACTCAGCATCTGCCCGTAACACAGACGTTTACCTCTGTCAGATCTGAAATGGAGAGAAGAGGAAACACATTCGCTATCCCCCATGCCATAGGCTTGTCCTTAATATTCCTCTTGAAGGTTAACAGCGACCAGGAAGCTGAGGAAACCAGCAGAAAGGTGGTGACATTATCCTTCAAGCTCTTTTCTGTGCCTCGCGACGCTTGCAATAAGGAAAGATCACACCACAAAACCAAACCCTTGCTAATAGCTTGATGTAAAAATGCTGATTGAGAGACAGCTTCACAATAGCGCGATTATTCTCCCATTCATCTCTCCAACACCATATGTACGCAGTTTATTTTATGTTAAGTGTCACATTTATATTTTCACCTCTTATGATCCGTACTGTCGGATGCCTGCCAACATAACTGGCTTCTGCCAATTGCTTTTAGTTTCTCTTTCTCTCCTTCTCTAGTGTTATATTTGGAGAGAAGAGAAAAGAAGAAAAGAAAAAAAAAAAAGGTGACTGACTCAAGTAGAAGGAAAATTATCCAAAATCTTTTAAACAGTTGCTCTGTTAAATTGACACAAGTTTAACAACGTGTACTTGGCATGCTCCTCTTGCCACGAATACAAGAACCTTTCTCAAAAAAAAAAAGCAAAACCAGTCATTGAAAGCAGGGAAATCTTTTAAAGATACAGCACAGACCTTGCTGAATGTTGGTTGGATGGCTGCTACAGAGCCACTTCTAGTCACAAGTGTTCAAACCACAAAGACTTCATAACTGTAAAACCTCCTTTTGAAACCTCCTTTTTAAAATCGGATAACAACTGAACAGGGAGGCAAAGCCAAGCAACTAATTCTCCCTCAAAGCAGTACCCTCAGGACAGCACAGGGATACAGTGGAGGAAAATCTTCTAGATCCCAGAGTAACTGTGCAGGTAAATGTTGTGCTGGTCCAGCCATC